>JABFDZ020000001.1:46421777-46437756 GCA_019775955.2 Pollimyrus isidori
CCACCCCCGCCGCCACAACCCCAAACACATCTGGGAAAGCTGAAGGAATTCCTGGCACAGAATGGTGGATTGCTTCATTCCACCTCCTTGTGCAAACCAAGTTCCAAGACTGAGATCCTCTGCCATAGTTCATGGGCCGTCAGACAAGAAGTTAACTTAACCTCCCTGGGGTAGATGCAACCGTGACTTTATCGTTTTTATGTTCAAATGAAACAGTGTTTTTCTAACTGGGAACAGGACACACATTCGTGGGCTCCACAAAACCCCAGGAACGAAATTATGAGCTTTCTACCATCCCACTAATTATCACTGCAGGTCCAAAATTGACTAAATGTTTAGTTTCGAAAATCCACTGAGACCCTGCTACCCTTATAGGATGATGGATGGATGATGGATGGATGGATGGACAAATGGATGCACGTCAAGACCTATTAAACTCCTCGTGCTTCCCCCTCCCAATCGAAACATGCAGGTGCTTCTATGTTATGACTGAAAGCACAGATAAGGACCCTGCTCAGGTAGATCTGATTTCAGCACGAACTTTAAAAGTAATCTTCTCATTCAAGCGTGGGGGAGTAAAAACAACTTTTTTTTCGGGGGGGGCGGGGGGTTCTTGTTTCAACCTGTATGTCTGCTGCACTGTTTTAATCACGGGTTTGTCAAAGTTTTGGAGGGAAAGTATATACGGGTCTAGTTCCAAAACATTCCCCCTGCTGACTTCTCACCCCCACGAAAGACGGTAATTCTTTAAGCCGCTACTCCACTCGTAATACAAAATGGCCTTGTCACCAGTGGAAAATTCCCATTTGGCATCCCAGAGAACTGCTCAGACAGTGGCATTAGCTCACTGGCCTGGTGGGAACACGTTTCGCAAGATCTCTCTGTAAATGTACTCTCCCCTGATTGGCTGTGGTTGCAAATGGACGTCATAGGTTCCAAGCAAAAAGGGGGTGGCACCTATGAGCTGATGCTCTGAGCAGAAGAGGCGGAGCCTCTGTGGCTGTAATGCTCTGTGAGCGGGTCTTGAGTTGCCGCCTACGTTAGCCAACCATTTCCTTCCTCTTACTCATTCATTAAGTGGCCCTGCTGCCTCCTGAAGTTGCTGCCCACTGTCTGACGACTGGCGTTGGGCGTGATGAAGTGAAACATCTGGCCGGGCTCCGTTACACACAGGAGACAAGACCTGACCGCAAACAGGCTGCCAGGAACCAACTCAGGACAAAGGTTCGCTTCAGTAAAATTCTGTGATGAAACTGCGGAATAAAACATTAACCTGGACCCAGTGGGTGAATTGCACAGAAAACCTCCAAATGTGGCTTTTGAGAAAATAATACACTGCCAAAA
Source organism: Pollimyrus isidori (assembly GCA_019775955.2). Classification (NCBI taxonomy): domain Eukaryota; kingdom Metazoa; phylum Chordata; class Actinopteri; order Osteoglossiformes; family Mormyridae; genus Pollimyrus; species Pollimyrus isidori. The sequence goes on from JABFDZ020000001.1 coordinate 46,423,122, forward strand.
AACGGGGGCTCACACAAGATCAGAGAAACAAAGATTTCTAATACACCGACATTAACATATCTGACTAATATCGGTCATTTCTTCAATGTTAAAAAACACAAAACAGCTTTCTATCTTCAAAGAAAATCAAGGAGTATCAATTGCATGCGACACAGAAATTAAAATACTAAATCAAAAGTGAATAAGTGTTATTGTTTCAGTTTAAATAGCTATAACCAATCATCCAGTGTTTCTCTGGGACAACACTATATAAAAGTCGATTTGATTTAGCAAATCCCATTTTCTGAGATGATTTTTAACAGTCCTTAACAATTAAAAGCACTCAGTAGCCAGATACCTGGGGGTAAACTGTCTGAATAAGAAAGGGCATGCTGCATACTCCTCCATGCTAAGATCAAGTCAATAATTCTACTGCACTATTTCGTAGATAAGTAGCAAAATACGAGAAAAGAAGAAAACAACCTTTCAAAGGGGAGTAAAGGTTATTTAAAAGGTCAAGCATGTCGCTATTACGCACCAACCTCATGGGCGACAGAGTAAAACACTGTGGGGTTATCTTGTTATCTCACAGCAGCACAGGGTGTCATTCAGAGGAAATGTGTATTTACAATGTCCTCCTGACAGCTGCACAAATGCAAATGAACAGCTCCCCCGAAGCCACGGTCCCACGCAGACCATTCCTCTGACTCCCCCTCAGACGACAGCATAAAATGTTGACAGACCCCAGCCTCGTGTCTCCCCTCTTTTCGACATATGGGAAAGATGAAGAAGGTCCCACAAAGTCCAATTACATGCCGGTAACGTGTTGTGGGGACTCCCGTTTCACACATGGACGATTCGGTACGCTAAAGCGGCCTCTTCTGATGGGATCAGTCGATCTACCAAACTCACCTTTTCCCATGTCATTTGAGTATATTCACATACCCTCCAACATGTTACCCTTTAACTTGATCTGAACTCAACCGCTACAAAGAGAAAATGCTAATACGAGAGCACCAGCATGCATACAGAAGATGACTGCATGATAGTAAACGTCTGGGAATGCTCGTCCGCTTTATGGTGGGAAACGTCATTACATCCGCCACGAATTTTCAACCACTGTAACACACAACACTACATTCCATTGGGGAAAAAGAAGAAAGAATTTCTGTATATGTGTGAAATTTGCATCTTTGCTTGATTGCATTGTGGGAAAAAAGCCCCCCCCCCCCCATTTCCTGAACTTTGAGGGTGGCGAACAAAATATCATAACCCCTAGAGGACAAAGGAAGCATTTGTCAGACCAGATGGATCCAGTCTCTTACCCGAACCGGCCTAAAATTCTCGGCGTTCAAAGCAAAAGGCAGCTGCAAAGGAGATAAAAGGTCAAGCCAACACCATGTCTATTCGACTGCACTGAGGCCCGGGTTCGAAACGGTGGCATTTAAACCCTGGAAAAAAAAAATAGCCCAACAATCTCTTAAAGAGGCAGGTGAAAAAGTTGGGAATAATACACATTGTCTAGGAGGACAATACCGAGGTCCTTGGCTTACCCCTGGAAAAAAAACGTTCAATCAGGAATACTTCTATGAGATGCTTCATGAAGAATCAAAGGAATAAGCTTTCTAACTCTTACTTTGTTGTTCGCTTTATGCACAATCTGCACTGGAGATACAGCCCCCAACCTCAGCAAAATCGGAAGTCGGGAGCTCAACTGATGAAGTACTCGTTGTCAAATGCTGGATGCGGAAAGGCAAACAATGTCATCCTGTTAGTATCCCCGAACCTAGACCTCAGCGGCCTGTTATTCTTCCGGGATAAAGTTTAAATAAATTAATAATCTTGAGGTAACGAGGACAAGATCTATGCCTTCAAGTGAACAAATGCCAGGTCTGAATTTCACGGTTTTTAGTGGTACATCATGTCATTATTTTGTGGTAAAATTGTTAGCTGATGGATGGATATTGTGTGAAGAACTGTTTGGAAGGTAACTTTTGTATCACTTTTCCACAGTCTCCATTTTCATCTGGAAAACTTGGGCGACGTGCGTCTCCAGCAGGGAACACGCGGCCTGTTTGACTGACATCATCTGCAAAAAGTGCATGCCCAATGTGCACGTAACGGCTGTGGCGAATCCTCATTAGGAATCACGCATTTCGCCGACCAATGGGAGCACCCCGCCGGCCGATGCCAGATGTGGACAAAGTGACCCATTGAGGAGGAAACCCAGGCTTTTCCTCCCCTCTCTGTATCCACACTCCTTCCCAGACACTCAAAGCCTGTTTGTTTGCTTGCCTGCCTCTGGCTGCCTATTCAGCTTCAGGAGTGGAAGACTTGTAAAGGCAAGGGAGACCGGCATCTTATCAGACTGCTCCAGACCAGAGAGGCCAGTCACAGCCGCAATGGAAACACACAGGGCTTCCAGTAAGTGGCCTCGCCCTTAAAGCCCCCTTCTTGCTCATTGTCAACTCCCCCAAAGTGCCCTCGTACTCATTAATATGTACAGCACTGTGAAGGCGTCCCCCCACTAAATGAGGCTAACCCATATTTTAGCGTCAGATGCGCTGGACGTAATTTAATTTAAATTCAATACGTTCCGGTGCATTTAAACCGCACACACGCAAGGTACACAATGGAAACTGTACATTTCATAAGTTCTACAAACATATGAATAAACAAGACTGCGTATGTGTTCGTTCACGAAAACACATGCAAAAATAACATGCAAAAAGATACAGGCGGTTAAATGGAAACATCTTATGGTCGTACGTTATAGAATATTATGGCAAGGTCATTCAGTTCTATTCCCATACCCTCATCATTTCCTGAAATGGTAACAAGCATATATTCCTTCACGTTATTCTCTGAATACAAAAAAAAATGAAACACTGGATCTAAGGCTATTTTAAACGAATGTATAAACATTTAATCAACGATTTATATTTAAAGCACACGTTTGATTCAAAAAGGTCGTTGACTCCTGCCCAAAAAAAAAAAATATATATATATTTCAGCCGCAACGTTATTTCGATGTTGCGTTTATGAAACAGAGTATTTCATAAAGTTTCACTCCCTGTTTGTCAGCTGTAATAATTTTAAAATGCGTTTTAAAATATATTTCAAAATTTTCCACTTGCATAATTAAAAACTAAATGCGTATTTCATAATGTCCTCTTAAAAATTCAGCATCACGTTTAGAGGAGAAAACTGGCATCATATTTTTTCTTAAATCGTGATTTTCTGTGCTCTTATACCAAGTTAAAAAGGCAATAAAAAGTTATTAAAACAAAAATTACAATGATTTACAATGAAACAGAACCATCATCGAATACACGACATAAGTGAAACTAAACCCAGTTGTCCTTATTACCAGCATTATCGTCACATTACCATAGTATTCAGCATAGACGATCTGTAAACACAACCCCGTCTGGTATTGTTAAAATAACAGGACAATTAACACTTCACTCCAAAATAAATATTTGAGAAATAAAGGTACGAATAAACTGAGCTTATCTCCTGTAAAACTGTTAAATTGTAACTGCTCCCGTCTATATGATCGGCTACTGTGTATCTTTGTATATCTTGCTTGCTAGCTTTGAATTAGAATCACCAACCTTAACATATAAGAACATCATAGATTAGGCCTACCTGCTTGCGGTAAGGCGTCCTCACAGGGTTTACAGTGCTCGCAAAAATCATTTTAAATTCAGGTTCCCGTCACAAGAAGTGTAAGGTTACCTCTACGAACCTATTTGTATCCAGGCGCTCGCTCGATTAAATTTCAAATTGGACTCTTGAGCGCATAAGACTTAAAAGCTACGGGATCGGTCCCCCCCGGTAAATCCCCTTCCGTTGCGGTGATTTGTAGGTATTGCGGTAATATAAACTGCGCCGAGGTGAGTTATCGATGCATCCAAGAAATCCGTCCCAACTCCGGCAGCCCAACTCCAGAATTTCGCCGAATTCATTGATCTGCAGTCAGTTCCCGCAGCACTGACCCTCCCACTGCGGAAGAAACCACTCGGCAATACGAGGCAGGGGGAAACTGAGAGAGGAGACGAAATAAATACTTAAGCATGAATCATATTTCTTGTTAGAAGAAAAAAGCGAAGTATATACACTTATTGCACAAAATTGTTGTGCTACCAAAATCTGTAAAACGGGCTTTATTTAAACATTTCCCAAATAGGGCATTAATTTTGGTATAATGTCCCCTACCGGGCAGAAGTTGTTTACTCTGGCATGCATACCGCACATTCCTAAGAGCAGCCACCAGATCCAAGTGGTAGGAAAAGCCCTGCGAGTTTTATGTAATTTATAGTTTCGTGGGACATTGCAGGGAGGTGTGTCGTTCATCAATAATATAAGCCAAAGATGCGAATCCATGACCACACCCCGCTAGTGTTACATTAGTTAAATACCTAGGCTAAATTACTCGGAGTATGACCCGCAGCATTCACACTGGAGGAACGCTGTCAGCAGGTGACTTGAGCTCAGATTTGGTACTTTCTGCTCTGCCATTCGGCGTGCGTTCGTTATTGGTGGCGACATTATGGCGACGCTGGGGCACCGTATGGCAGGAATAATTAGCCTATACAACAATCTGAAATGCATGTTAGATTCGTTTGGCGGTAGTATTCAGTCATGGTCTGCCCCCCCCCCCCTCCCTCCCCATCGCCTCAAATTGCTCTCGCTCATAGCCTAGGGGTTGTCCTAGTAGGTAGAAAGCATACTGCAAAAAAATTGTATATAAAAGTTTCAATGTGCTGCATATGTTACATAATCAGTCAATACACATATATACCATTCAACATACACACATCGATGAGTGCTAAAATTATGCCCTGGTAAAAATATGAGAATGCAGCACAAAACAAAAGCAAACAAATTCTTTAAATTGCTAGCAGAATGCACCATTCATGGGGGTGGTGAAGAGGCAGCTCTGTTGCTGCTTCTGTAGGTCATCAAGCAGAGCTTTGCACTCACAACACAAAAGTTTGTGGGTTGGAATCCTGGGGGGGCACACAACCTGCCTGTGTCTGATTTCAGGTGCTGCATTTGAAGACGGAATGTGTTATGGCGGCGTGACGCGGCGGCCCCCTTTTCGAAGACTCCTGGATATGAATTATCCTTTTGCTGAGATCTCAAGATTCGTCGCATGATGCAGCCTACAAGGGCTACATAGACCACGTCCGTCGAAGGATGCAGGCCCTGAACTGAGACACGGCCCCTCTCTCTTCTTTGGATATGGATAAAAGCAGCAGGTAAATCTTGCCTTGCACCTTCCTGCGTTGGGGGTTTGGATCGCGACCCAGAACTAATTGTATAGAGACTCCATACTCTTCCCATCTTCCATCCATGGTGCGAAAAAATGCACGTATGTGACCTGACATCTCCAAAGTGCCTGTAGGATGTGAGGTTATACCCCTGCCTTGTACCCTGCCCAGTGACCAAGCCTACATTGGATTCTATAAAGACAACCTATTATTAATGACCAGAACTAAAACGGTATAGGGTGAACAAAGTAGGATTTACGCTGGTTGTATACAAATCTATAAAGAGTAATGTAAATGCTCCCCGTGTTTACCTGTTATGTTTACTGCCATCAGGGGTCCATGCAGATGTTTGCCCTGTGGCCGTTTGCTATAATCATTACGGCCTATTATAAATGCAACAAGAATTCACCCCGGTAAACATAATTACAGCTGTAGCCAAGAAACAGAGGGTCGTGCTTGAGGAACTGCGGAGTACAGCTTAACATCAGGAATCCACTTAATGTGAAATAATTCTGTCAAAAAACAGAACAAAACATACATACTTTTTCACTTCACGTCGGGTTTATTTAAGAGACTTTTGTATATTTAGTGTATATAATGGGGTTCAGAAAAAGAACTATTGACTGATACAATCGAAGAGTACTTCACTCTATCTGTCACAATCATATCGGTATCCAGTGGAAATAAGTGAAATAAATATTCATAGCTCTGAGCCGACACTAAAAGATTATATCCATGGGAAGGATGAGACTTGAACCCCCCTGGAAAGTTAATGTTGGATAGGAAAGAAAACCTGGTATGAAAATTACTGCAAGTTCATGCACGGGGCTTGAATTTCACTTTCTGTCATGTCAGGATTCCACCTCATTCTTCTCTTTCACACTTTTTAGTTAGTCTGTGTCTTCTTGGTCTGGATATCAGTCATTTCAGTTTAGTCAGACGGTCTCTCTCAGGGTGATTGTGCAGTTAAAATCGCAACAGATTGTCGGATATATAGATGTAAGATTAATATATGCTGTATATTTACCTTCTTTTTTGGCATATTACAAGTGCTGTTTCAAATCTGTGAAAGATAATGTGGCTGACTTTGGTCTGATTTTAAATTGCAAGTCATTAGTGACAAGTGTCCATTCGTACATTTGCATTTGCTAAGTGTACTTAAGGAATTAGCAGACAGGACTAGTATTCTCTGGCTTGGTGTCCATCTGCTTTGGGAGCGGCAATACTGCCAATATGAGTGGAAACCGCCCCCTCCCCAAAACCAGGGGTATTTCACAACCTCACAGCTAGCCACTGAGATAGAGGAGCAGAAGATGCGTGGATTGGAATAATGTTATTATTCAATTGGTGTCCGCTTTTAACCAGAGAATTTAGGTACAGAAAATAAAAATCCAGACCAAGATTTTGTTTCAACCAACCAGTTGAGTCCTCAGTGACTGTGACTCTTTGTATTCAGCTGGTTGGTTGAAACAAAACCGTGGTCTGGATATGTGTTTACTGAACCTGAACTTTCCACGTCTGCTTGTAACCAAACTACTTTACCCAATAACGCAGAAACGCAACACTCAAGGACAACATCCAGCCCCAAGCATCCCAACATCACTACCTTTATCAGGCCCACTGCATAAAACTCCCGTCCCCAGGACAAAATTACATAATCTAGGCCCCAATGACGTCCTTTTCTGCCCTCCACCCTCACCCCCAAGACAGCAGGCCTACCTCTACCTGCCACCCTGCCTGCAGAATCCTCGAAAGTCTCAATGACACTATGAAAGACACTTAACACATTCCCAGTGAAGGCATTGCCTCTGTTCTTGGGGGAGCAGCCTCAGGCAGGCTCCTCTGAACACCTCGTCCCTTTGAAACTGCCAGTCCGATTTGTTGTTGTTTTTTTCTTTTGTTGTTGCTGATGAGGGATATGAAATATGAATTACAGTATAGGAACCTCAGGACACATCATTGTCAATTAAACAAAAAGCATCACTGATATCAAGGAAGACTGGCAGTAGGGTTTGGCGTAACTTACACTGTAGCATTGTGGCAAAACAAATTTAAATACAAATTAAAGTTTGATGGTGTTGGTAGGCTGTGGGATTGATCTGAATCAAAATTGCGCCCATAAGTCACCAGCCATAAGCCTACTGCAGATATAATGTTGTATTACAATCTGGAGGCTATCCCTGGGGGCGAAGTTCACCCCAGATTGAGGCACAGGGAGAAATACACTCTACAAGCTGCTTGAACTAGTCTGTCCGTTCTTCTCTGACCTCTGCCAGCAACAAGGCATTTTCACTTAGAGATACACCACTCACTGGATGCTTTTTCTTCTTCGGCCCATTCTCTGTAAACCCTAGAGATGTGTGTACATGAAAACCCCAGTAGATCAGCAATTTCTGAAATACTCACACCAGCCCATCTGGCAACAAGAACCATGTCATGTTCAAAGTCACTTAAACCACCATTCTTATTCATTCTTGTGGTTGATGTGAACATTAACTGACGCTCCTGATCCGTATCTATGTACACTGTACGTATGTACATTGTTCTGCTGACATATGATTGGCTGATTAGATATTTGCTCCAAGAAGCAGTTGAATAGGTGTGTGATCTAGAATCAAGATGGTGAAATGAGGTTCCTGCTCTAGAGGATGTTTGCAGGTCACTTGGAAACACATACCTGCATAAACGGGAGTCACCAGTTCTTCTGAACATGCTTTATACATGAGGGTAAAGCATACAGCACCTGGGAACACATGTGAATGAGGCAATGATCCGAATTCAGAACCTTTGACTCGTGCAGTGGAAGCCCTGCCTACCTGCGATACCTCCTGCTAAAGGCATCATCAATCCGTTCTTTGCTAAGGGCCCTCAAAGCTCTAAACCTGGATTCTCCCTGGTTGTTGCAGTTGAATGCTGACCCTCTTGCTAAACGCTAACGTTATCAATGACAGCTCCGCCCCGATTTCCTTCCTTCTGTTGTTCAGAGAAGAAACAGCCTGGATTAAAAGGCTTTCTCTGAAAACAGGACGCACTAAGACTCCCCCCTCAGCCTTGTACCCCTTGTCGTTCTGATCTCCATCAGGACAGCATGCCTCTGCCTGTGTCAGCACATAAGTCCCGCCCTCCTTTGTGTTTGCCCATATCTGGACAGCTGCGGGTTGACGGCTAACAAGACAAGAGGCTGCTGCTCTTTTGACCTCTGTGAGTAAGAGGGCGTCCACATTGACAGGAAAGGAACAAGCAGCTTGTCGGTGGAATATAACCTTTCCCAGTTTAAACCAACAGATTCCCCTTTTATGCAAACTGCACCTTATCCAAAGCTTTTCAATATGTATGCAGTGATCCCCCCGCATATAGTGGAATTTACGTTCTAGACTCATCAGTGATAGGTGAAAATCCACAATAAAGATCATATAAATATATATTTTTTTATAGTTTAAGCCTTACAAAACCCCTCCTACACATTTTAAACACATGTAAACTTATTAAAACGCACATATGATATGTGGATGTTGTGCTAAGGATATGAGTAATAATATAATAATAATAATAATAATAATAACAATAATAATAATAATAATAATAACAATAATAATATATTACGAAAAGTTCACAAAACATTTGCTCACAACAATCGGACCACAAGCAAGCTATTCAATACGTAGAGACCTGTGATGCATCAGGAGAAAAACCCGCGATATAGCGGGGGAGAGATAGCTGAATCGCGGTATGACGGGGGAGAGATAGTTGAATCGCGGTATGACGGGGGAGAGATAGTTGAATCGCGGTATGACGGGGGAGAGATAGTTGAATCGCGGTATGGCGGGGGAGAGATAGTTGAATCGCGGTATGGCAGGGGTGAGTTAGCTGAGTCGCGGTATGGAGAGATCACTGTAATTTTTTAGCTCATTCCCCCTCACCCCCCTACTCCCTTTCACCCTTGAGTCCTTCCACAGTCCAGGAGTCGGGGGTCTATAGATTAATGCCTGACTCTCATCCTCCCTGGAAGCCGGCAGGGCAAGACTCCCACTCCAAGTGGCAGGGGTCACTAATAAAATAAGGGAGGGTGTCAGCGGGGGGCAGGGGTCATGGATGGGGAAAAACGGGCAGATCTGTTTCAGCAATACGTGGAAGGCACTGTGTGAGGCTTTGAGAGCGAAAGAGTGACACCACAGAAAGCCCACAATTCTGTTGGTTATCTTACTTAAGGTTACACTTCGGTCACATTCTGCCCGAATCTCACTCTCTCTAAGTCCTTTCACTTATGCTCTGCTTGGGTTGGAATGCACATAGCTCAGCTACACTGTTCTTGAAATCAGTGGTTTGGCCCTGTATCAGGCCCCCAGTAAAGGGATTCAGTTCTACAGCAAGCTCCTTTTTCCATATGGCGGCTGACCAGGCTTAACTGACAAATTGTGAAAAGCCCATATTCTCTCCTGGTAGCATTTATTTTTTGTTTTCAACTGGGGGTTAAAGGCCTTCTGGAGCGGCGCAATGATGTAGTCACTGAACTGAGGTTGGGGTTTGAACCGGCAACCTTCAGGTCCAAGGTGTGGCATCCTAATCTGCTGTGCCACAAACCACGTAAATCTGAACACTGCTTCACTACACAGCAGTGTATACAAAAATGGGCAACGCTTCACATTAACTGCGCCTTCGTAATGCATTCATTATACATTCATTATACATTCATAGATTATTTATAAAGAGCGTGTAAGTTTACCTTAACATCCATACAAATCTTTACAGCTTCAATATACATTAATAACAAACAGTACTTGACTATGCGATTATAATGTTTGTAATTATCACATAATGAGCATTATTAGCCGTGGCACAGGGTCGTTAGCGCTGATGCCCCCCCCCCCAGAGTGAAGGTTCTAGGCTCCACGGACTTTGCATTAACTCCCTGTGTTCCCATGGGGTTTCCCCCAGGTACTCTAACACCTCAGAGAATAGGACACTTGGGTTTGGAAAATGGATGGATGTTTATTATTAATGTATTTTAAAGTTACTATGATATGTTACAATGCGTACTTACATGCTGTTTATGAACATTACCCAAATATGTAAGTTCAGGGAAAAGAAACATTTCGTCTTTATAGGGAAGAAATCCCCAGAATTATTGTATGTACTTCAGAAAGGATGACCCTCCGTTTCTGTGCTTATGTCCCACGGGGGTATTTCCGGGGAGGTCCCCCCCAGCGGCAGCCTGACTCTGCCACTCAGGCTAAAAACACAACTTCCTTTCGCAGACTCAGATTGATCCCCCTCCCTCATAACTTCCTGTCCGCTGGCTTCCTCAGCGCCAACTCCAGCCCTGTGTCAGAGGCCTGGTCAGAGCCCAAATCGAGGTCCTTGGCCTGGCTGAGGACACAGGGTGGGCCTGCTATCGGGGCTCACTGCTGATGTGAAAGGGCGTGGGACAGAGACCAAAACCCCTCTCAGAGAGAGAGAGAGAGACAGAGAGAGAGAGAGAGAGAGAGAGACAGAGAGAGAGAGACAGAGAGAGAGACAGAGAGAGAGAGAGAGAGAGAGAGAGAGAGAGAGAGAGAGAGATCTCTGACAACTCAGCAGGGCCAGAGTGTAACGAGCCCCAGAGACACCCCAGGCAGTGTGTGTGTAGCACAGGAAGATTAGCGGATCTTGCAGCAAGTCGCTGAGTTGGCCGGAGGGTGTGTATGTGTATGTATGGCAGAAACAGCAGTAGTTGCCTAACTACAGAATTCATACAACAGTGACCAAGATTCTGAAAGGCGAGCAATCAAATTTATAGCTACAATTTTATTTTAATTTATAATTATAACTATAGATCATATATATCTATAGATAACATCTTATGAATAAATGTTTCCTTAGACACAAAGGCAGTGGATTACACACATTTTTACACACAGTGACCTTGCTTGATTATAAAGCATCATCATATTTTTATTTATGCAATTTAGGTTAAATTTGAAGGTCTAGGTGCAGTCCTGCTTGCTTGCACTACAGCTAATGCCCAGTTGCGTGGTAAATCTGCTTGCTCCTTCAATCTTTAATGGTCATTGTCTTCATGTCAAGTTTGTGAATAAACAGCATTTGGAATTTGGAAAATGGTTAAGCAGCTAAAGGTTAATGAATCCCTGCCGTGCTACCTATGTTACAGTAATTACGATTAATTATACAGTATTGCGATTAATTGTACAGTATTGCGATTAATTGTACAGTATTAAAATTTTTCCAACTGTTTCCTTTTTCGTTACACACTATTTTCCTACCTGTTAGTTATTTGGCTATTAATATGAGCTATATTTGTGCAGTTAGTATTAATCCATCCATGTCTTAAAACCACTACTTCAATAAAGGATCAATTGGTAGTACTGTTAATGGACTCATAAATAGATTGAACTAATATTGTACAATACATAGGCCTACTGGAATGTAAATTAATCCAACTGATGTAAAACAATCTAAAAGGAAACATTGGTTGGGTTGTTTAACGGTATAGCTAAATGTTATTATATATAAATATAATAATAATGTTTTAAGTAATTTATTGATGGATTAAGTATATGTTAACTAACATAGAAGTTAAATTAAATAATATGAGAGGCTGGCCCCCCATCCAGGGTTGTTCCCTGCCTCGTCCCCGTTGCTTCCGGGATAGGCTCCGCACCCCCCGCGACCCAGTATGTAAAACAATCCTTACACAGTAAGGATAAGCGGTTTGGAAAATGGATGGATGGATGGAATATGAGAGGCTGCACTCAAACCAAGATTTTTTTTTAATTCCCCTTATAACTCACAGTTTTTTAACAGCTACTTCTGACTGCAGGCGAGGCAGCAGGCACTGGTGCTACAGTATATCGCGTTTGTATAAAGGACTGCAATGTGCATACTGTAAATGTACCCTGATGATACAGTTAAAAGCATCCGCAAATAAATGTAAAAAACTGCATTACGACAGCAAACCTAAATAATCAAACAAATATTATGCGCACAAATTCTCAGATCAAACGAACCAGCTCCACGCAATGTTTAAAACCTGCGACGGTACAAACCTATAAAAGCGCATCTGTTGCGACGGGGAGTAACGCATGGCAGCACACTCTGCAATGTCAACCATGGCTCAGGGGCATTTCAGTGATGAAAAATAATGCATTGCCTTTGCAGACAATCAAACTGCAAGGCTTATAAGCCATACACAATGCATCTCCTCATGGACATAACGGAACAAGTATATAGTACTATGGAAAAAGTCAATCCAGTGAATACAGCTTGGTTATAGCAATGCGCAGACCAAATGTATTATTCATAAATACAGAAATTTAGTGTATGGGCGCTATGTGTCACTATGTGGGCGATTTCTGGCACCTTCTACCCCCTATTAGTTAATAGGCCTAAGCCTGGCAGACACACACTGCCAGCCGCTGGGCCCCTGGGTGGGGATTACGAGGCACCCTTTCCACCGGCGCAGAAAGCAGCACGACTTCCTTGATTAATTTTGTGCGGCCCACCACAGGGCTCACGCTAATGATGGCGGAGGACTTTCTTTAGCTTTCATTTCAGTGTCCCCCTCCACACAAACATCCCACCGTATCCCGGCGACAGTCGCAGGCGGCCTGTACGACTCGGAGCTCTGGTGGATTGATGACCAAAAATAACAGCACCTTTCCTTCCCCGATGCAGTGCTGCTTCCTGACATCGATGCTATTAATGTCACTGTAAATGTGCAGCCTCTTATCTTAGTTCAAGCAGAACAACTCGAAAGATGAAACCTAGAGCGTGCTTGTGGCATTTAGCTATCACTGCTTAGCTTAGCAGCACAGTTAATATGATTAGTAACATGCGGGCGTATTTGGTATGATGGTTCAGTAGGTACCGTGGCTTCACAATTGACGGCGACCTGATTCTGACCACGACTGTGCATATGTAGTGTTTTGAGCATTTGTCCAAGTCCAGGTCAGTTTTATCCTGCAGTCCCTAGACTCATTGTTGTCTCTAAATTGGCTGTACCGTCTGCCCATTAATGCACCAGTATCCCTTACAGTGTGTCCAGGACTGGCTCCAGACTCATCCAGACCCAATATGGCTGATGGATGTCAATTTTTCCCGGTCCAGTCCTTCGGGATCTACAGTCAGTCCATATTTTTGACCCCCCCCCCATGCACACATACACACATACACACAGACAGACCTGTATTTATATCTTTGTGGGGACTGCCCATTCGTTTCTATGGGAAAAACCCTAGTCCTGACAATGACAATCTTAACCCCCACCCAGCCCTAACCTTAACCATAAGTAACCAAACAAAATACAAGTCATTTGGTATTTTCAGTTTTTTGATTGCAGTCGCAGATTTTTATGAAGTTGAATTTCTCCTTGTGGGGACCGAAAAAAGGATCCCCAAAATGTGTTTTTATCACATTGTGGGGACATTTGGTAATGTATACCTGGACCAGACACACACACGCACACACACACACACACACACACAGATGCAATGAGTCGAAGTTCATGTTGACACCCGCATGACATTTTTTCTTTATTACACAGCTAGCGCTGTGTTCACGGTGCCCCTGAACGTCACTCAGGCTAAGATCAAAGAGTTTGGTCCTGCGCCCACACAGACCTACAGCTGGTTCAAAATAATAATATAAAAAAAACACAGCTTGCTTCACTGCGGCATCTGCAATGATCCGGCAATGACAGCAAAAGCAAGGGAGTCAAAGGAAACGGGCAGATAAAATGTCTCAAACCCAGGCTCCAGAAATGCCTTCCGAATTCACCGCCCTCAGACCTGTGAGCGAAGCCCACCGTTTGGATGGTGTGTGATCAATGCAAAGTGCTTCTTGCACCGTCGCCATTAGCGGCTCACAGTCACCAACGTTTCTGCCCACACTGGATCCATCGGCCTTCTGCGCTTTTTGTTCTTGAATTATTTAGAAGCCACAGACATTGCATTAGCAGTGATACCTGTTTGGGATGACTGCCCTTCTGCATACTTTAGTTTTGCTACTGTAGAATACATATACATGCAAAAAATGTGATTACTGTCCCACACAACACATCTCCTGAGACCTATGAATTGGTCGTTTTTATTTTTTTGGCTTAACAAGTGATGCAAAATATATGCATCTTGCCCACCTTAAAGTCAACTATCTAAATACACTAAGTGTGATTAGACATCAGTGTAATAAAAACCTGTTTTTTTACATTGTGGGGACCACTTTTCAGGTCCCCACAAAGATCTGTGAATGCAATCAAAAAACTAAAAACGCCCAAGGTCTAGAATTTAGTTTGGCTACTTCTGATTAAAGTTGGGGGGTTTAGGGGTTAAGGTCGTCATATTTGGATTAGTTTTCCCCATAGAAATGAATGAAAAAACTGTATG
>JABFDZ020000001.1:46455215-46471036 GCA_019775955.2 Pollimyrus isidori
AGCTCGATTCCCAGGTTCATAAGGTTGGCATGAGGCTCTGTATAGAACCAGTGCAATGTACCTAGGAACTGATTGCCCCCAAGGTATGGTGAGCATGATGGGGTCAGCAAAGAGAATCATTCCAATGTGCAAATAAAGCATTCGTCATATAATAACACCTTAGCTTACGCTGTGAATTGCTTCAATATATAAAAACATTCAAAATTAGTTTAAACAATCCATTCTGTAACAACTACAATTTCGTTAACAAAATCCACCAACGACCATTCAAGTTTACCCACTAACCTGAGGCTACAACTCATATTAAGATAAAGTACCTGACTTGCAGTTAAATTTGACGACTCTTTGGTGAATTGTCTATGCACATAATATTTCTATTTTATTGTGTAATAAACATGCGAAGACTGCAGATCTTAAAAGGAGAAGCAAAACAGAAAATAGATAGATAATTACATCACAAGGCAAAACGTGGATTAGAATTATATATAACGAATAGACTTGACTTATATATGTACATAATAAAACGGCATGTAATTTTCGTTTTATATATTAAACTAAGATGCAAATTGTCCATGCTTGTGTATAGCGCAGGCTTTTTGGAGATTTGGGGAGTGAGAATCCGGAATGTGTGACTTCAGAGGTTGAACGTTTCCAGGTCCCAGGTTCCGGCCACGGCAGAAACGCGGGATGGCAGTCGGGCCGACACTAACCAGCATGGATCTGCAGAAAAAAACGCGAAGGGGCCAGTCTGTGACCACACTTTGCAGTCTCTGTGGGCTCCGACATAACGAACGCATGGCTTTGTTAATGGTTTGTGAATAAACTTTTAACTCATCCAGCAATGTGGATATATATAATATCTAACAAAAGTATTTATTTTCAACAACTAAAGTTAATCTGTGCCGTTTTTGTCCTGTGTCGATTATCTTGCGTATATGTTTCATTCAGCTGCAACAGGAAGTGAAGCGCCTTAGACCTGCAGCAAACCCAGCACCTTTTGACCCAAATTACATGTCTCACGCACTCAGACTTAAGGGACACCAGCCCATATCTCGGGGGGTGGGGAGGGAAGGGGGGGGGCACATTCCTTTCTGCTGTCTGAGGTGCTGTTTGCCTCACAGTGAGAGATTTTTTTGAGAAAGAAGCAGGAGGTGTCAATCATTCCCATGCTTTGTCCTTGTCGATCACTTTAACCACTATAGAACGCGATATTATTCCAAATAAAATAAAACAAGGGATTAAACAAATGCTTTCCCCCCTAATTTGCTCAGTGACAGTGCAACAACTTGCTTAGCTATGTAGCGATAGTACATACTTTAAATTCCACATGACCTCCGTGCATTGACGTTATTTTTTCCATTACCTATAGCTGCCACCTAGTGGTTTTTGTAGGACAATTCAATTAAGTACATCCATTACCGCCGATTTAAAGGTCAAGTAGAAACTCACATAAATCACAACGATATAAAGTGTCATACCGGCGAGACGTCAGAATAAATAGGCCTACCTTAAAAGCTTTGATAACTAGTATCTGTCAATTTTTTGCAAATGTTAGACTAACTATCTCACAATTTTGGGAAACGTGATATTATAGTTTCCTTTACAAATTTTAGACATTTTATTATATAGACCTACACAAAGACTTAGCATATTTCATGATTTAAAAATAACAACGTATATAGCTGAACAAAATGAACAGTGTTCATATGGTAACAAAAATGTCTAAGTTGTGACAGATGGCACGAAAATGTAATTAATTTTACTTGGTTACTATTTGTGCGCTGTAAACTATGAAATTATGTATCTCGGAGCAAAAATTGGTGCTTTATTAAGATACAAAGCATGATCTCTTCGGGCACATCTGCTCAAATTATTAAAAATCACACTTCAAAAACTCCTCTCATGTCAGCTCCCGGTAGATTAATTAAGCATTTTGTGTAACATTTTACAGAAGATGCACTAAACACCTGCTACAGAATTGTCCACCGTACACACAGGCTGTTGGCCAGACAACTACCTGAACCAAACATGCCGTTCTATCGGGTGCATATTTAATCCATGGTGTGAAGGAAAAAAACTTCTGAGATATACTTTTCAGACACAGTTTCTAAACAATTTATAGTTTATAGGAAAAGTGTTTATTACCGCGGTGTTTTTTCTAAATAATTTCCGCAGATCGCTATCACAATACGGGCGGAACTTATTAAAACGCTGAAAGTGTAAAAAGGCTTAACGTCGTTTGACGTAGCTCATATGTACATCATATCATGTCACATATGAAGAAAAAGCACAAAAACAATTTCTCTATTCGTGGTGCGCTTGTTTTTCCTCAATAGAGACCAATTATAAGGAAATACTTCAAAATGACTTACTGCACCAACGCAACTCAGGACTACACAATTTCTCTCACACCTCGCTGGTAGTAAGTACACTATACATTCGATATTCATGCATTTGGCAATAAATACTTAGGACCACTGATATGCGTTGTTGCTTTGTACGCTAAGGAACATTAACTTTGTTTCACGGTAGTGTCCCAAAACGTCTTGTACGAGCTACTCGAAACATTTACGAGCGTTTTAATTTATGTGCATGAAATATGTTTCTGCTATTTGCACATGTGGTATAATGACTGATGCCGTTTAATGATTACTAAGCTAAGAAAAGCATTATCGACCACAGAAGAACTTCTAATATCAACGCTCATAAAATAAAATCGCCAAATAAAAACGCCACTTTGAAAACCCGGTGTTTAAGTGCCCATTCATTTCCCTTCCTGTTACTTCCTTTGAATTATTGCTATAAATGTGTGCACATGTGTATATTTGTATTTGCATATACACACTTATGCCTGTTCATTTACTCCAACACTTATCTGCATCAGATATCTTTCCGCAAGCATGTTGTGCTGAACCCTCAATAGAATGAATAGATCCCGATCTTCGTGCATGCAGCGCCTCTCCTAATCAGTTCTCTATCAACGCTTTGCTTGTACATATTTGTTGTACATGTTATAAATATGTATATAGGTCACATTTTATATAATATTCATATATGCTACATACATATGTCTATGCTGAAACAACGGGCAGCACGATCCGGCTGTAAGGAAGCTGATTGGTGCGGCTCTGCCAAGGCGGAAGTCAGAGGCGCGCGGGGGGATTCCCCGTGGGAAGTTCCCAGCGCGTTATTAAACACGCAAAATGTACATTTGCACGAAAGGCGCTGCTTCCTCTCGCGTCTGTTATAGAAAACTTTTCCTCCAAGAATAAAAACCGTCTAAGCAGTGTGAAAAGGGGCCACTTTCTAGATGTAGGTCGTTCCGATCGTTTTCGAGTTAAGGTAAGGTAGCCTCAGTTTACTGCCGCCAGCTTCTTATTTACGGCCGAAAGTTTCTACCGCTTCTTTCCAATCGCGAATACTATTGTGACACTAATATGCGTAGATATTAATAATGTCACTGGCACTGCCGAATTTTTTGGAACTTATAGAGCAGATATACGTAATTACGTTCGATTCGGAGCTCGCAATGCCGACACTAACTCCCATTGTATGAATATTAAGTCAGATATATAAGTAAACTCGGCAGTGTGCGATTGCTACAATATAGTATGTATATAGAACAGGCCTACTTGCGTTCAGTGTATCCGTGTATGTTCGGTGGATAATACTGTGAACTTTTACTGTAAGTCTATAGGCGTAGGACGTTGCCATACGTGATGTAGTTCTTTCGAGTGTACTTATTTACCTTCTTACAATGTTTGCGGATTTAATACTTAAAAAAAAACATTGTATTTGATATGTTGTTGATCTGACTTGTTGAGTCCCTTCCTGCTACCCGGTTTCCTGAGGGATATATTTATCTGGAATAATTATTAAGACATGAGTCTGGTAGCTCGGTATCACGTTAAAATAATTAACCATATTAACCAATTAAATCATATTATCATGGGTTCTAAAACGTTTCCTTAATTACTTACTTCCTTAATTACGTTTCTGACACTTTTCGCTTTGCTTTTTACATCGGTTCTGTATTAGGTTTCGCACTATGTTAGTCATGGAGTGGTAGATGAAAAAATAACATTTGTTTCTCTTTCTGTTTATGATATCTACTCTCATTGCGTCCTGAGTAATGAAGATACCCAGGCGACCTTTGGCCAGTGTCTGAAAAACTTAGTGTAGGTTTAGTATAGGCAATTTAATAGATACTTGTTACACACATCTGCAGACATTAACTGATTTCTTATCAGTTGCAGTATGCTTGTTTTATAGCTAACCTCTGTCAAGGTTACATTTCTGAAGTTGTTTACCATATTTAATAAGCAAATCGGCTTTTGTGTTTTGTGTGTGTATTTAGCCTTAGAGTTAACGTTTTGGCATACCCATTACTCAGTGTGTACTAGGTACTAAACATAATATCTCTCTTCCGATCATGGTTTGATGTAGGTCTTTGATATGAAAAATGGATATGTGATTATTTTCATCGCATATGAACATCAATGTGCAAGATCTAGGGTGTTTTCTGGCTGTATAAATGTATTAAATGCAAAGCCATTGGAATTCTGGATTTGTAAGGAAATTCACTGCTTCAGAAACTTCAAGATTCTGAATGTCATATTGGCGAACTTAGCGGACTTCATGTCCGGGTAGGCTCAGCCAATGTCAGGAACGTGTTCTTTGAAATGAGGTTCTTACACAGTTTAACTGTTGAGGTTTGGTAAGGGTTGACCGTTGCATTTGATTAATTTGTGTTAAAAGAAGGTGTTATGAAAAATGAATCCTGCCATATACAGATCTAAATATAAAATCTCTTCAAAAAGAATTCAAGTATTTTAATTATTTAACCTTCTTGGACTCTCTGTCCAATGCAAAGTAAAGCTGCAATGAGCAGTTCCACATCAAAAGATAACATTTATTTACTAATTATTTAGTGAAGAATTGCAAGCCATCAGATACGCAGATCATTAAGACTCAAAGAGCTGTTAAAGCTGTGTTTTTTTTTACGACTAACCTTAACAAAAATATTTTAAATTACATCCAGTTATGAGTACATTCCAAAACGACCTTGCATATATTTAATTTGAAGAACTATCCACCAAGTTTACGCTGTATTTTGTAATAAGTGTGTTATCGTCATCATCATTATAGTAACCACTCTGGTGAAAATAATCCGAGTAAAATTAACACATTTTCAAAATGCAGTCGCTCATATAAATTGCATACTTTGCTAATTTTATTTAAGAATTGGAACATTATGAATATATCCATATTAAGTAAAATGTGTAACCCTGACCTCCTGCGATAAGCGCTGTGATGCGGTTGTCCTGTATACTTTTTCTTTGTGCCTTTTCTCACAAACGGTTTGGAAAACTCGTAGGAAAAGAAGCTTTGGGTTCAGCCTCATGTTTGTATTTAAAACAAAAGTGAAGCCAGAACAAGGTCATGTTTAATGTCACGACCGATAGACTTCTCTTTAAGGATCAGGTTGCTGTAGAAGGGCCGCTTCTTCCCCTGTTACGATAACGGTTCCTGCCTGTCAGCTCAGGGCTCCTGTTGGCTGCGTCAGTAATGGTACCGGGGCGAAAGGCATGGAGAGAGACTCGCTCGCCAAAGCCTTTGAAGCCTACAGACAAGCTTCCATCGAGAAAAGCCATGTCCAGCAGCAACTTCAGCAAACGGTACGAATACTCCTGGTATCGTTAGTCAGGCTGTGCCCCCCCCATTTTCTTCCTAACAAAAACAATAATGCTTCTGTAGACAGAGTATTACAAACGATACACTCAAAAGCTGCAGCAGCAGATAGAAGAGCAGAGGCTGTGCATCCAGAGGCTGGAATCTGAGCTGAGAGTGGCGACGAGACGAGCGTCAGGTTGGTGCCATTCCTGCTGGATCCTCCTACTCCTCCTGTGTCCTTTTATGTCCATCAGGCTGCTGCTTCTCTGATGTAGAAGTAGTCAGAATGACTGTCCGCCTCTTACTCTTTTCTCCTCCTCATTCACTGTTAGTATGTATATATATGTATATATTTATTATTATTATTATTATTACTGTGGGCAGTGGTGGCTTAAAGGTTAGGGAAGCGCACTTGTCATTGAAAAATTTCAGGTTTGAATCCCCGACCAGCAAGGCACAGCTGAGGTACCCTGAGCAAGGCACTGCCCCCGGGTGCTGAATTAGCTGCCCCTTTCTATGTCACATTGCCACGTATGGGTTAAATACAGAGAATGCATTTTGGTGTTGTGCTGTGGTGTGTCAGCGATGACGGTTAATCACAAAATACTAGAATGCAAACTGAACTGGATTTGTATGGACGGTGGTTTAATTATGGGCTTCTTTGTTAGGAGAAAAGTGCTGTGAGGCTGCTCCCGGAAAACAGGAAGCAGAGACCTTGCCATCCTGCGACCACCACCCTGGCGACACTCCATCCAGCTCCCAGCAGAGAAAGCAGTTCCTGGTACAGTCTATAGCCCATTATAGTGCCTCTTATGAGTAATATCTCTCATGAATTACATTGCACATGAGTGTGCTGAGTGTCATGGTGTTGAATGTCACAGTGTTAAAAACACAGTGTTAAAAATGTGCCATATTTGAGAGAGCTTTTGTCCCAGAGGTGCAAGGGCATCAGGGGTTCTTCTTAATTGTCTGTATACTGTATCACACATGTGGTTCTCATGTGATTTGAGTGTAATGCAAAGACATAATATGTAACATACCCGGCCTAATGGATACTGTTGCACATTCTTTGTCTTCTTTTTTTTTATATACTTCATGAACCGGGCAAAAAATAATCAGAAAAATGCATTGTTTTGACCTAGTCTCTCAGTTTGCTTAAGAAATCTCCCATGTGTCCATACATTCATCCTACTTTATTCTGGGTTGTGGTAGTAAATACCGGTTAATTGGCATAAAGCTAATTATGACCCCTTGTAAGTCAAGTTTGTATGCTGCATATTAATCGTTTCTCATGGTCTGAACTGTTGTCGTTAATTCTGAGAGCAGTGGAATGACTTGGCATCATAGATATATCACTGAGCTTGGAGAGAACTTTGATTTCTTTACTGCACACATCCTGTGTAAACAACTTGTTTCTGGGTTAATGGTCATGTAGTATAAAAAGCTTTCAGTAGGTGGTGCTATAGGATAGCACCCTCTTGTGTCCCTCAGTACGCCTGAATCAAATGTCTCACTGAACTGAGTCATATTCATTTCAATCAGACACGGAAATCAATAGTTAAATACTGTAAAGTAACTTGTTTTGGGAAGTTTCACCTTAATTGTGTTTGTGTGTTGTATTTCATGGGTATGTATGTTAATTTATCAACAGATATTTATTGAGAGATACCTTTGAGAGTCCATAATAACCGTTTTTTTTCAAGTTTGTTAACTTAAGTGCAAGTCCTAATTGTGCGTCAAGAAGTTTGTTTTTCCAGAGTGTGGAGAATTAGAAAAATATGTAAATATTAGTGCTCATTAAAGACAAATTCCGTGTCACAGTATTTTCTTTCGAACACATTTCTGAGAAGTTCACTTCTTTGTGGAGTTTCAGGATTGCTTAAGCCCAGACATTCCACTATCATGGCTGGGTATGTCTGTGAAATATTAGAAGTTTCACTGTATATTTGGTCATTGCCCATTCCTGCCACATCTCTCGCATCTCGTGCTCTCGGACATTTGTGTGTTTCCATTGTCTTTGATGTATCATTCTTCTTTTGCGTTCAAAAATAGATCATACGTTTGTTTGCTTACTGGTTTTTTTTTTCCTTTGCACTTTGCCAAAGAAACTTGACATCCTAACATTGTCTCTCTCTCTCTCTTTTTTTTTTTTTTGTCTGAATCTATTGCCCTTTGACTTGTCAATGGCGTTGACCCATTTCGGTGTTAACAAAGGACTACCCAGAATCCTTGGAGATGTCCCCACATGCGTTCGTCATGGCTAGCACGGTGGAAAAGTAAGGCGTCCGTCTTTAAACCGCGCAAATGTCTTCGTGTCGTCGAAGAAGGCTTTCTCAGAAACCTTCAATCTCACAGCTCTTTTCTCTGCTCCTCAGTGGCGAAGTTCTTGACACATTTCAGAAACTTCAAGGAACGTTGCAGCTGATCCAGAAATTAACCAGAAAACAAAACGGTCACCTGAAGAAAATGTATCGGGGGAATGATTCAGCAAATGGTAACACCGGTAGTTATGTATAGGGTGCCTTGAAAATTATTTGGACGGGGGTCATACTGCTGTTGTTTCAAATTCCGATGACACCTACAACACAGCAGTAATTTAATTAAAGCAGAACATGTTGAGTAACTATTGCTTAAAGCTGTCCATAGCTTTACATGAATAACTGCAAATTTCTGCTTAATTAAGGGAATGCAATCACAGCAACGCACAATGCAGGAATGCTTTTGTGTGAAGGTGCATTGAATTGAATACGTCCAACATGAATATGTGGGAAATGCTGGGTACTATTGTAACACTTGTAGCAATCTCCGTAACGTGATGACTTGTCAGTCATTTGGCTCATTATGTGCAGAATTAAAAAACCAAATTCAGGATTGTTATCTGCGTGATCCAGATGCAGGAACGATGAATGCCTAGATGTACTGTTTACATTGTTGGGTTCGGATCGTTCGTCCAGAGCTGCAGTTCTCCATGCCCATCCAGTGCACAGATGGGACAGCTGCACAGGCGGAGGGGCCCTTCTCGTCCTCCATCAGGTCAGAAGTGTTGGGCGATGAGCTGCCGGGCAGCTCCTTGGCTTCCCGAGGGGCCTGCCACGAGGACCTAGACTTCAACGACTCCATGACTAAACTGAGCGTCAGATTCCCCCCGCCGGCAGACAGCGAGTACGAGTTCCTATACAGCAGCCCGGAGAGACCCATGGAGCCTGTCAGCGTCCGGCAAGGTCTGGCCGACGTCGCCGGCGTCTCCGGCACCAGTGAAGACGGCCCGGTGAAGCTGCTGTATCCCGGCCCTGTGATCAATGCGGCTCCCATCTCCCCGGAGGGCGTCCGAGGACCCCAGCAGGTAACGGTGGGTCGTCTTCTCGGGCTGCCTGCTCATCTCCGTCACGGCCAAAGCAGTGCGCTTTCCGCTCCAGGACCATTGTGACGGGACTGAGAGGAACCACACCCGGTGTGCAGACCTGCCAGCTCGGCTCATGCAGGTGACAGCGGCCTCCGCTGCCATGCCTGCTAGAAATCGCATATTAAGTAGATGGTGTGGCGGAGGCGGTAATTTGGGTCGTGGTGAAATCCAGCGGTTTGTGGTGGTGTGGGGCTGGATAACGATGCTGGCTATCACCCGCCAGCCTTAGCAAGGAGGATTGACATGGTAATCATGTGGGGGGGAGGGGGGGGGGCGTGTATTTTAAGTGTTGCCAAAGGGAACAGGAAAAATGCATTTCTGCGACCTACTGTCGCGGTTTACTTAAAGTCTTCAACTGTCCAAGTGTCCATTCTATGGAGTGTTTGTGGTAAGAAATTGACCTTGAAGATGGTGATAAAGATCAACTAATCATTCATATTATTATGAATAATAAGGATGACGTTTGTGCATTATACAATCTATACTAATGCATTTGCTTATGTCTAAGTGCTACGTAGAGTAATCTTTTTTTATATTACAAACAAAAAGTACACAGCACATAAGCAGAACAACTGAAAATGTTACAGAAGAACAGAAGAAAGTGCTTTTTTTTTTTGGTCACCTGATGCCTTTTTTCTTTAATCTGAAACATTTAGCAGTTGGACAAATATGATGGGAAGGACTCTTCCATGTTCAGTAGGTGCTTCACACTACAAGCTTAAATGAATAATGACCATTTATAGCTCAGCTTTGAAGCGCTGGAGCATTTTACGGAATCCAAAGTATCCCTCAGGTTATTGCACGTGATATTACAGTTACATTTGTGCTTGAATCCAGTTTCTTTTCTATTGTTTTTAATCATTTATTATTTTTCATTGCAATGCTTATTTTTGTTTTCTGAAGGCATGGTCTGGCTTTGCACTTTCCAAATATGAGCTATAATGGAAAAAGCTCAAACGAGATTTGAAGTTTGCAATAATATCTGCTGTCTTAAGCAACAAAGGGGAGGGTGGGGGGGGAATTGGTGTTGTGCCTTTTCACAGCGTGGGCTAGGGGGTTAGATAATTGACACATCTTTCGATAATAATGTGTTGAAGACTCCCCTGCTATGAAAAGACGATAGGTCACATCGAAAGCAGATGTTATTCTGCGACATTATTGTTCGCCGCACGTTTCACGTGAAAACCCACATTGAAGACAACCGTGAGCCGTCGAGTGGAGCTCTCTTTCAAAGTTATTTACCACTGTTGCCTTCGGTGGAAAATTACTACTATACTCTGATGGACCACCACTTTAAGACAGTGGTGATCCTGTTTTACAGACCTGATGCAAGCATCTTGTTTCGTAGTGATTTTGTCTTATGTGTGTGTCAAGCGTTAATAATTCAATTATTTGATACCATATTTATCTGAGAGTGCTTGTAATACTTAGATCGATCACGAATGGCAGTTTATATTTGGTAATGTAATTGGTAATATGTTCAAGTTATTAATAACTAATGCTTCATACATAAGGATGATTAACTGGAATTCTATAGTAAAATATCAATTATCCTCACCACCACTCCCACTAGTGTTCAGCAAGACTGTAAATGGTTAATTCACCGTGAAACATTTGCACACTGATTGCATAACTTACAGATGAGATGCTTTTTAATTTGGGAGAGTGAGGATGTGTAACATAAGTGGAAATATAGTTTTGTTATTGATTTATGTAGTATTTCATCTACTTTATTCTAACTTCCTCATACTGGTGAAGCAATAATGTCAATATTACTGGAAGAATCAAAATCCATTTTTTTTGCATTTTTATGCATGTAACTGAATCATACAACTTGTGGGAAACTTGCATTGAATTGTACTAAAATGGCAATGCCAGACTGACACAAATGAAAAGAGACAAGAATTTTTGTTCAGTAAGGACTAGCAAAATAAGATTTATAACTATTAAAATATGTGACACTAAAAGAGAAAAATTGAGGCTTTTGAAATGTAGCACTTTCGCCACATTAGTGAAATAGGTGACACAAGTCAGTTTTTCTTATATCCTTGATGTGCCAGGGCCATCTAGGATAGGGGAAGAAAACTCACATGCACGTGAATTCAGTGCTTATTTGTGTTATTTTATATTTCCTTACATAAGCATGAAAAAAAAAAATGAGCGGCATGTGGTCACAAGGGCGGCGCCGTGGAGTCCTGGGAATCGCACCCCAGTCAGGGATAGTGGAGCAAATTCCCAAGTCATGCGCATCGTTTATTTATATATTTTAAGCCGCAGTGTGAGGGGACCTCGGCTCGATTCTGTGCAGTTGAACAGTGCGGCTGTCTGCTCGTGTGTCGCTGACGGGGTACCTGTTGGCTTGCTAACCGAATTGCCTTCCTCCCTGGCAGCCCCTGTGGAGCCCCAAGCTCTGCGACGCGGCGGATCAGGACGCAAACGCAGAATACTGCACCTTCTGCACCTCCATCGTGCCCCAGGGGCACATGTTCAGCCACCTGAACTCACACTTCCAGAAAAACGCGAGCAACGGACACTAGCAGGCCTGGTGGGCCTCCGTGGGGCTTTGTCCTTCTCCGCTCCTGGATGGCAAACTCGTGTGCCCCTCCCCGTACCTATTTAATTTGTCATTTTGGTGTACTTCAGTGTCTTTCTTCTAAAACTGTCTTTGAAAGAAATCTGTTGAATTCAGTATCAAACTGTGGTATTATCTGGTAAATTCACTGTGTGTAATAAAAGTTGTGATGTTCAAGTACTGCTTACATGTCACCCCCACCCCCGTTTGTCATACATGTTTTTTTTTTTTTTTACGTCCATTAAGTGAACTAGAATCATCTCACACAAGCCCATCCAACTGGGTCATGCTGAATGGTTTCAGTGTGTGAACTGGATCCAGTAGATTAGCATGATGAATCACCACAAAAGGCTTCGCCGTATCGTAAGCTTGGCTTCCACGGGCCCAGATTCGATGGCAGTATCAACGAAATCAACGTTTCTGCCGTGTTCAGTACGCACTCGTCGTTTACCACCAGGAGGCTTCCGGTTCCAGGACGTCGGCAAGCAGCTTAGTGGATCCGCTCGCCACTGCCCGGTGGATCATGGGTCTGAAGTCCTCGCTGGCCGCAATTAAGAGGTGAGACCTTTGTAATAAGTTGGACAATGCGTTTTGAGATGTGATACCACAGAAGCAACACATTGTCACATGTTCATTTCAAGTGATTCCCCCCCACCCCCATCTATGATTTTAGGTGGAAAGTGTTTTGGGAGAAAATATTTGAAATGATTGTGAATTCAGGTAACCGTTTTAAAGTAAGGGTCTTTTTCTATTTATGACTGCATTAGCAGCATAAACAGCACAGTTTGTTTGACAATGGCTAATGCCTTTGTTACATTTTAAAGCCTATATTGTATTAATAAGCTGGCAAGGCAAAGCCAGTGCCAGAAACGGTTTGGGGTATTTGGGTTTTCCTCAATTTTAAGAGCCGCTGAATGGGCAACACCAGTTTGAACCAATTTTATTGGTTCAGTCTATTAAACAATTTATGGTAAGTTATTAGTGGCGTCGTTCACTAGCCGCATTGGCCTGTTGAAAGTGCTTGTGAAAATCTCAAATTTTTAAAAATTTGTTAGCGATTTCCCTCCAAATTCATCTCGGATGCATTTCATGCTGTTGTGTTTGCAGTCCCAAAGTATTTGAGTTTAAATAATGTTTATTTTAATGCCTTTCATTGTAATGAAATATACAATTGATTTTTACTCGATAATATCATAATACCTATTGTAAATAAGTGTTTCATACTGACTAAGCGATTCTTAAAAATAAATGCT
The DNA here is from genome assembly GCA_019775955.2 of Pollimyrus isidori. Lineage (NCBI taxonomy): Eukaryota > Metazoa > Chordata > Actinopteri > Osteoglossiformes > Mormyridae > Pollimyrus > Pollimyrus isidori. The sequence goes on from JABFDZ020000001.1 coordinate 46,468,117, forward strand.
CCAGTGCAAATAGAAACAAATATTTGATTTTAAATCCCACAATAGACATTGTATTTAAGTGTTTTCTATTATATTCTGTATTAATATTTCTAAAGCGGCAGACAGAGAAAAGACATTTGTTAATGGTGTGCGTTAGCATCTCGCCTACAACGAGCCTTTGATTAAGGGGTATGTTTATTAACAGCTTCGCAAACAAATGTAATAATTTTCACAAACTTGCAAGATGATGTGTTAAAGGAATAGGGGGGAAATGCGCGTATTTAAAACGCAGTCTCGTACAAAGAAGACCTTGTAGCCCCTCGATACGGACTGGTAACACTTGCGCTGAGTCGATGAGCTGGTGTGAAGTTTGGTTATGTTATTAGGTTTGTATTGAGCGCAGCCATCATATTTCATGCGAGTACTTTCTGAAAGAGAAGTTATCAGATTTTCATTGTAATTTAGTTTGTTGAAATTGCCTTTTATTTATTATAACAGACTTTTAAAATACCGGATACGGCTTTTATAATGTTCTATAAAACGCTGTTTTACGGATTCTAAATATATTACTTAAGACAACAGATGGTGGATCACGCCACGAAAATAGTTGAATAATTTGAACAATATTAAGCATTTATTCAGAATACGTTATAATAGGCATCCACAATATAGAGATATAATTGCATTTGTATTGCCTGTATGTTTATCAGTGCAAGGTAAGCCAGAATTGGGAGGGGGTTCTGGCGTTAATTAAGGGTACTCGCAGCACTCCCAATGTGTGAAAAGACTGGGACTGATTGTTTATTACAAGGAACGGTTTTATTCCTAGTTTGTTTAAACATGGGACGTCGGAGCTGATGCGGGTCCTTTTGCATTAATCTGAACCGATTGTCGGGATCGCGTAGGCTATCGGAAGCAGTTGCGGTTTGAATGGATAAAATCCTGTTTGAGCCGCGAAATCAAATGATCGGAATGTAACACAATGTTTTAAAAAGCCTACGGAAACCTACTTATGGTTGTTTGTTGGATGTTACACGTCCGCGCAGACGGTATATTTCTTGATCATGTAGTTTGAATGCATAATTCATGTCGCCGGGCGGGGTGACGATGGCGGGGAGCTCGTTTTACAAAACTAATAACATATTTTCCGACATGGAGGAGAAAACGCTGGGAAAAGCACAACATGTTGAGCAATGTTGCCTGTGTTATGCATCGCATTTACAATTTCGCTCGCTCTATTTTAATTCCGCGCTATGTGCCATGCATAACGTAGGCCCGAAAACTTGAATCAACATACACGGCCTGATTTCTCATTTCTCACATAGAATTATGGCCAGTGAATACAGTATTTATTGTGAAAGTGTAGCGAATACAAGGAAAGCAGTCTCCCTAATGATTTTGCTTTGAAAATCTGTGAAGAGACGGTGAACATTGCGCAGACAGTATGGTGTTCTCTCTGGAACCAGGGACAGCTGCTTGCACATAATTATGTTGTCATTGCTTGTTATTTGGAAGGGATAAGCTGCACTGACAGATACCGAGTCCATGTTTTTCGGTTAATAAAGTAATATAGATGCTACATAGTAAAATGGGCCTAAAAACTCACGGGAATATGGGTTTCTCGCCTTGTAGCTCTTGATCTAGTTTAACTCATTGATTTATTTATTTATTCTGGAAATGACTCCATCTTTGTGCTGTATGGTATTTGTCTGCTCCAGCAGGTACGATTTGGTGGCGGGTTTGTAGAATAGAATAAGAGGAAAAAGAGGGACACGGATTGAAAGGGAGAAGCAGCAGGCTGATTACGAGGTGTCAAAATTGCCAGGAGCAAAAAGGTGAAAGCAATCAGGGGTGAGAAGAGTGCAGCATTCGTGAGGGGCAACTAATTATCCATCTCATTTGAGGAGAGCAGCATTGGAGGCAGCACTCGCCCGCTGAACGGTGACAGATTGGAGCGGAGGAGAGGGGAGGTGTTAGAACAATGGAGCCCAGCTCACAATCATTACTGCATGCTAATCAGAGTCGGTGCTGCACCGCGGTCTGAGCTGCAGAGTTCAGGGGAAAAAAAGTAAGACATCAGCTTCAGGGGAGCTCGCTTGCCTCTAGTATTTGAAAATGAAGGGGAAGAAACGGTCGAGTCCAGCGTTTTAACACGAAATCCTTTTCCCAAAGGCCAAAAGAGCCAGAAAAAGTTCCTCTAAGATGTAACTGAGAAGTCGACTGTGACCCAGTCCTATTACCTTCCCATGAATTAGAGTGCAGCGATCCCCCCCACCCAGGTGATATTTTTTTCTGCAGGTTTATTAGGTATGACGACTTGCAATTTCACAATTACAACCAAAATATACCTATATGGTAGCTTATTGGCTTCCGCTCGTCAGTCGATATTTAAATAATGTTTTTTTCCCAGTTGGTAGCACTGATAATAAGAGACAAGTCAATCAGACCAATAATATACATTTTAAAATTACCACATCAACATCCATATTTGATGTCAATCAGCTGCTTACATTTATCTCCTGCTAGTGACATTAATTGAACATGATTTTTGGGACATCTGCTGTACTGTAATTCATGCTGATTATATTTATTGATGCCACCTTATGATATTGAGATCAAGTTATTCCCGTTTTCAGTTTTTCAGCAAATCGAAATCAAGCGCAAACCAAAATGTTTCCGTCCCTCCCTTCTGGACATCAAAGACCTGCACCTACGTATGTAATTCTGGGGCTGTCGGAATTAAATACTGATAATTGCATTTTATAATGCAAAACATACTTACATAACGCACGTAAACATCTCATGTACAAATATATCATTTCCATATGGATGGAGCTAATACTATGACAAAACTATTTGAATGTGAATTGTGTAGCTTTGAATTTGGTTTTGATTTTATTTGGGTTTGAATTTGAAATTATTTTACTTGAATATTAAACAT
>JABFDZ020000001.1:46471136-46485031 GCA_019775955.2 Pollimyrus isidori
AAAAAATCAGTTGTGTTAATTTTCAAATGTTTAATATTCAAGTAAAATAATTTCAAATTCAAACCCAAATAAAATCAAAACCAAATCCAAAGCTACACAATTCACATTCAAATAGTTTTGTCATAGTATTAGCTCCATCCATATGGACTTTTGGACTTGTGATTTGCCCTTACAGTTATAACTAGATATATTTTCAAACTCTTGAAATAAAGTGCTTACTCAGATTTCACTAATATTCCAATTAGTTGGCCAATAATATTAAATGTTTTCATATTTAATAAGCATATACAAAAAATCATCAATATGATTTGAGAAAGAAATTCAGGTTGCAGTATTTGAGGTGCATATGAAAGATTTAGATAGCAGGCCTACCGTGTAGCCTATTCGAAACAAAATATTTAATTTTCGTTAGCTTCTGAACAATATAGGCCAATTACCAAAATTAATTAAATGGGGAAAAAAACGCGGTATGAGTTTAGACCAATGACGTTTATTGTGCTTCTTAGGAAAATCTTTTGGAAATCTTATGGAATTTACGTTAACGCTGGCCTATTATTTTAAAAAATGTTCATGTAGGAATGTGTATATATAGCACACACACAGTGATCCCCCACCTATCGCGGAAGTTACGTTACAGACCCATCAGCTATAGATGAAAATCCGGATATGAAAAGGCCATGTAGCCTAAATAGACATTTTTTTAAAATATAGTTCAAGCCTACCCCTCCCACATGCTTTAAACATATGTATATTTATTCAAACACATGTATGTGGATGTCCAGCTAAGGATAGGGGTAACATAATTATTATATGTAATGTGTGTATGCACATAAGCCTACACATCGCAGAGAACTGCGATGCTTCGGGGAAAAATCCGCGATATAGCGAGGGCGCCATAATAACTGAACCGCGATATGGGGATCACTCTACACGAAATGTTAGTAGGCCTACTTTTACTGCTTAGTTATATTGATAAAGGGGATTCGTTGTAAAAATGTTACGCTAACATAGAATATTAACTGCCAATATAGACCTATTCAGTTAAATACGGTATTACCTGCTCAGTAATCACAATGACATTATTTTACATCGGGCACAGAAAATGGATGGATGGATATGACCTTAAACTTGTTCTGAAGTTAGATCACTCATTTAATGCATTACGTCCTCAATTATCTTACACAAATTATTAATCCACAAAGAAATTACTCGACATTTTCAGTATTTGTAAGTACTGTACACTTAGGCTAACACATTTACAGAGTTAAAAATTTGCTAGTAAAATGCTTCTTATGGCAATAATCGTATCTTAGGTGTATGAACATGTTTAGGTCAATTGACTTGATTATACCACTTTCTCATAAGTGTCTAGGCTCCGTGGTGGCCGTGATACCTACGTACAGTAGTATAGGCCGCTTAAGTCAAATATTTATGATGGGTGTACCTGAAATAACAATACTGAAAATTAACATATTAAACATCAAAAGTCCACATGCAGCCCGTATGTTGTATCTGTTCCATAACACTGTAGCACTTATAACGATCAAACAAAGTATTCAAAACACATTTACAGGCATTTTTGAAGCGCGATTTCCCGTCATCTGCAGCAAAGCGGAATCTGTATAGATGAGCCGGAAGTAAACGGTCCAAGAGAAAGTCGCGAGCTAGCAGATGGCGGGTGTAGAATGTCAGTGTATGTGTACTTTCGGAGCTATATAGCAGAAACGGTATGTAATATTTCAATTATGAGGGACGCGTGTTGTATAAACGCCTCCAAGCTAGTTTCTGTAACTAGACGATTTGGCGTATTTTGCGCTTCGGCGCGCGAACTTCCGCTGACGTCATGCGAAGGCGAAGAGTTAATCTTGCTGCATTGATGCTGCCGCGTTCTGGGTCTCTGTTGCAGGCGTCGTAAAAACTACGATGCATGTCACTATACCGCTGTCTCTGTTATCCTATGGAAAATTAAGCCTTTAGGAAATAAGGAAAACGTTAGCAAACATGGAAATGTGCGTATAATAATGACATAAAGAAAATTAGGATAGTGGTTGTGATCATTTATTTATTAGTAATTATAAAACATCAATGGATTATTATAACTGGCTGACTGCTACACGAAGCATTAGTCTAAAATTCAGTATTAAGATGTTTTATCCCACATAATTTATGGATAGATGTGCATTTGCTTATTTTTAGTAAGGGTACTAGATCACACTGATGTCTTAAGACGAGTCACTGCAGAAACTTACCTGGGTGGCACAGCCAATGGAATTTGAATGATAAGGCTGTAATTTTCATATCTAATTTAGAGATGACACAGGAGCACATCTCCCACTCACGTTGAGTTCACTGTCCAGATTCTGTAGAATAACATACAGTGTTGGTTTCTTTTTTTGTTGAGTGTAACTCAATGTGAGACATTAAGAAAGCTATATAAAAAACAGTTTATGCTGTCATCACAGGCTAAGAAAATGATCAGTGGGGAAATCCAGCTTTCATCAATCTATCCATCCACCATCTTCTAACCACTAAGTATAGGGATTATATATTATACTAGGTATAATATATCTAAATTGTACAGAGTGTAATAAATATACTAAATATAAAAATATAAAATACCAAAAAATGTAAGACAAAAATATTAATGTGCAAGGCAGTGTGTAAAAATGCAAGAAAGGTGAACATGGAGAGGGAGACACACGAGAAGATAGACAGACAGAGTTAATATGAATGTGTGCAATAGTAGACTGTCTATTATTGTGTTGTCGTTGAGATGTGATCGCTTGTGGATAAAAGTTTCTCTTCAAGTATCCAGTCCAGGCTTGGAGACTGCAGAGGCGTCTCCCTGACCTCAGCAGTCTGAACAGTTCATGTGTTGGGTGGGTGGAGTCACAGGTGCTCCTGAAGGCTTGGGTTCTGCAGGGTGGTCGGGAGTTCCCGATGGTGCATTCAGCTGAGGGCACCATCCGCTGTAGGGCTTTGTGTTGCTGTAGGGTGCAGTATCCATTCTAGACAGACAGGATGCGCTCTGTTACTCCAGAGTAGAAATGTTGTAAAATGATGGGAGAGACCTTGAACCTCCAGAGTAGCCTCAGGTGGTAGAGGAGCCATCTGGCTCTCCCAGTGAGGAAGTCTGTGTGAGTGCTCCAGGTGAGGTCCACAGTGATCTGGGCACTGAGGTAATTAAAACACCTCACTCTCCGCCAGGGATCCACAGATCTGAATCGGGGCGTGGCTCCCCCTCCGTATCCTAAAATTTCTCACCATCTCCTTGGTCTTGTCCACGTTCAGAGAGAAGGTCATTTTGCCTGCCACCACATCACTAGGCTTTCCACCTCACTCGGGTAAACCCTCTCATCATTTTGGGAGATCAGGACCACCACCACTGTGCCGTTGACAAATTTCGAAGTGGAGTTGGAGTCCCATCTAGACAGGCAGTCGGAGGTGTAAAGGGAGTAGAGAAGCGGACTCGGTACATATCCCTGGGGGAGCTCTGTGTTGAGTGAGAGTGTGTTGGAGAACACATCACCCACTCTTCACTGTCTGTGGTCTCCAATTTGCAGCTACCAGTTTCCTTCAAAGTTAAAATGCATCATGTACACTCTTTGCGCTGATGTACTATAATTGCCAAATTGTTGCTTTTTTCTTGTTCTGCCTCTGTGTCAAATGGCAGAGTTGACACGGGCAGTGAGAGTTCCAGGTCGGCTAGCACGAGTCAAACCTGTAGCTGTGGAAGCCTGCAGAAAATGCCCAGAAAACATAAGTAAATAGAACAGAAATGACATAGATGCACAAGAAAAATGTCACATTATCCAATATCGATCGACATGGTAACACTGGATTAAACAATTGAGAAAACCATAATGAAAATAAATCTTTGAAGAGTCTGATATACATTAACAAAATTTTACAAATTCTGCAATTAGCGATTTACCCCCCCTCCCCCCCAATATACTGATTCTCATCCATCTTCTATATAGTGTGTCATGGTGTCAGGCTGGAGCCTATCCAAGGAAGACCGTGGATGGGATAATAGTCTCTCATGTAATGCACACGATGGGAAATTTAGAGATGCTAATTCATTTAGCTGCATGTGATTTGGACTGTAGGAGGAAACCTGAACAAACATGAGGAGCACGTGCAGGCTGCATGCGCAAAGAAATGGTGGCGGGAATCAAAACCCCCAAGCTGGGAGGTGTCGGGCTATAGTGAGGCCCACTACGCCAGCATGTCAGCCTCCTACAGTAAAAATATAGGTGAACTGGTACCTGCACCATGGCAAATGGCTCCTTGCATTTGGTAAACGAATATTTCCAGAAAGCCTGGACGACATAATGTTGTTTTCTTAGCAAGTCTAGCAGTGTGCTAATTTTTGAACCTTTTTGAAAAACAATTCATAAATTTAACTTCTTGTGTTTTTTGGTTAGTGCTGTGCAGATGGAGTCTTGGTAAAACAAAGCAGACCTTTCGTTAGCATGCTAGCAGCCTGCTTCGCTGCAGTTTTTCCCCCTCTTCAGCCAGAAAGCCGAACTTTGGGTGTGACTGTGTAGTTAAGTGTAAGAACGAAATGTCATTTGTCGGCTACTAATAATTAGGGTATGAGGAAGAGAAGCACTTTTTACTTGGCAAGCAAAGTTATCCTGAGATTTTTGGAGCCAAGTTGGAAAGGAAGTAAAATAGCCACATGAAAACTGGGGCTAGGGAGGGAGGGGGGGGGGGGGTGATTCGTTGCAGCGAGTACTTTAATCTTCCACACAGTGGTGTGCAGAGCAGAATGAGAGTGCCGTCATGCTAAGTTGCACATACCCAGCTGACAAGAATCCTTTCAGGTGACCATACTGTTTCACAACACTGGAGTCTTAAGGCAATCAATGTAAGGTCCAGCTAATTAGATAATAGTTATAATTAACTGAACTCTGGTGACACTTTTTACACCTAATAGGTAAAAGAGAAGAGCATTAACATTTAAATCCGTGATATGATTACTATACTCTTACATTTATGAGACTTTTTTTAAAAAAAGTCCTACTGTTGGGATAATACAACGATGTCATTGGTTAAGCATGATGGAAGACCAGCAATATATAAGGAGGTGACATCTTAATACCTTGGTGAGTGACAGGGGAGTGGGCCAATCACTACCCTTCAGGTAAACCAATTAAAACTGTAAGACTCTAGATTGGCCACAGTGATGTTACTTGTTGTCTTTTGACATAAAGTGGGTCATCGTTGCTTGCAACACATAAATGGGAGAAGAGTATTTGCACATTGTCATAAAAGTTTTTTGGTGTGTGTTTTTCAGGCACGTGGACAAATGTGTTTATGTATGGAAAGTCAAGAGGAGTGAGCAAATGGGGACACGTTAAATTAGTTCTTGAGTCTCGTTAGTCATAAGATAGTAGTGAGAGCTCAGCATTTGTTCATGATGATATGGGACTCAATGCACTTATGAATCTATAGGAATTTGCGTTGCCTATGGACTGTACAGCTGTTTCTTCTGCATTTTGCAAATGAAGAAGGAACAACCTGATCAAATGGAATAGATTGGTTGACTGCTGCCATAAGGCCTAATATTAGATTATCATATTTTTATTATTCCAGTTTTGTGACTAATGCTTGGGTTACCTGTAATATAACAGTCTTGCAAATGCAATAGTCCACAATTCTCCGCAATTTTTGTGCTTTATGTTTTGTTTGTTCTCCATCTTGTTCTCATATCTAACATCAGCTGAGGAAAAAAAATGTCAAAGCATAGAAACATCTTTATTTATTCTTTGTCCTTTGTGAGCTGCTTTTTATGGACACACACACACACACCATTTTTTTGGTCCTGTTTGGGATCTGGGTTGGATGTTAGCACAGTGGATTTTTACAGTCACGTTGAACAAACAACGATGAGAATCTTTGCTGAGGTATCGTCCTGCTGTGAACTAAGGCAGTCTGGGGATTAAAAAAAACACAAAAAGAATGCTGGTTAATTAGAACGGAAGACACATTCTTGAATTAGTATGTGGTGTTAATTACCAGGAAGTCTGGAGCAGTCCTGTAATTACCACCAATATTTTTGACGTTTAAAGAGTGGAGGTGAACTACATCCATGGTTGCTTGGAAAGTTTAGGGTGCGATAATGCATTTTGTTGTTCGACTCTGGTCAACGACGTGACATGGTTTAAGGGACTCTCTTTGCTGAGCACTGCAGCTTTTTACTTAATAAATAGATCATCAATCAAAGGGTTAAGTTGAAGGCAGGTGCCCGATGAGGGTGACCACTCAGGACAACTGACCTCATTATTTATGTAGTATGACAAGAACTATGTCGACGTATAATGGACACTTTACCCTAAGTGGGTCTTCATTGTGCTTGTGTGTCCTGGGACCAAGTGAGCAAAATTTCAGGGTAGCCCTGACGATAATGCGCTCATTAAAATGCCAGGCGCTTCGTTTCGGCGCTGAGGGAAGCCAAAACATTGCAGCCAAGAAGGATGAAGGGAATCACAGATTTTTGTGTGTGACTCAGTACACTCGCCCTGATCCTCCTACAGTAGCGGCAGGATTTTCCTCACGTGAGGCGGTGTGTTGAGGCCGTCTTTGATTCTTGCAGGACTAGAAAGTGCCCTCCCCAGAAAAGTGTTTGTTTCCCTGGTGATTCGAAGGCCCCCAATTTTTTTTTTTGTTTTTGGAGAGCCGATCTGGCGCCCGTCGGCGAGCTATGACAGAGGCTGTGGTGAGATCGCACCCAGGGCCCCCAGAGGGGGGAGGTTGGGGAAGAGGAGGGCTCCCAAGTTCGGCGGAAGTGATAGCTGGACGGCATTTGAATATCTCGCCAGGCTCACCGAACCGGCTCGTTTGTCGAGTGTCACTGCGTCTTAAACGCAAGCGGCCACGCTGTTTGCGCGGACACCTTGCGGCCACGAAACACTGTGACGCTGGTGCAGTGGCTCCACATGGTAATCCTACGGGGAAATGAACAGGGCTTGGGGTTTTGGGAACGAAGCCCTAAAATATAATAAAATTTCAATTTCCACTTAGGACAATTAATAATGGGGGGAAAAGCAACAAAATAGTAATACTATAAATACTTTCATGTTGCTTCTACCTCAATAATGAGAGAAAAGGCGAAAATAAATTAACCGCGGCAATGCTGCTGTTGGAGCCTCTGATTTTCGCCGGCAGGGATTTTTCATTACAGCGGCTGAAAACTGGGGAGGATGGTGGGGGGGTGAAAATTGTGCCTCGCGAAGCAAGGGGTTAAGCCAGCATGAAAGAATTCATTCCCAGTTTAATGACCTTGCCTTACTGGGCGAGGACGACGCGGAACATGCTTCTGACTTGTACTGAATTTGCCAATTAACACCTCCGCTAACAGGCTGCCTCTGTACATCAGAGGGGAGAGCTCCGCCCGCAGCTTGTTTTTCCCCCTACCTCCTCCCTTAATATTCAGGACTTAAATAAACTGTTAGGCAATTCGACTCAGCTCCCTCCAATTCACAAGGAATCAAGCATCTGAATTAATGGAGCCTTTAAAGAATTGTTTTAAACATCTATTCGGGAGATGGGCGTTAGGCTTCGGATGCGATCTTTTAAAATCAGATAAAGCGTGTCATCTTTTTTCCCTCCCCCTGAATAAATCTTCGTGTACTTCATGAAATTTCTATTTTCACACATGTCCATATGGCCTTGCGTAGACACAATTAGAACAGGGACTGGTTTCCAAGATACTCGCTCCGATAGTATGCTTTCAGTCTTTTGTTTTCTGTCGTATAGGGCGCTGAAAGGGAGGAATCACGGACGTTCAGATGTTTATCGTGGGATCGAATAAACACCCAGTCTTTTACCTTCCCTCCCTTTGCACAATATGGTCCTCTACCGTGTCTGTCCCCTCCAAAGCCTCGCTCCTGTGCTGCCAGAAAACACCTTGCGTGGTGTGAATCTCCAGCACCTAGCAAAAACCTCTAAGGAGATTTTTTTTCTTGTTTTCCTTCGAGGCCCTTTTGCAGGTAGAAGTCATCTACCCTCCCCTCGCGGGTCTCCATGATTAAGACGTTACAAGATCATAAACACCTTTGGCTGAGTGTAATGTGGACATTCTCACATCAGGTTGAATTTAAAATGCCCAGAAAGGGCATTCTACACCAATGTGAACATACAGTATAATAAATCACCACGGCGACTCCAGTCACACACTATCGCCTGGGTTCACAAGTCATTAGCAGGTATTTCAATGAAATGTATTAATGGAAGGATAGCTAAATAATTGATACCAGTTCACACCATAGGAAAGGTGGAGTAATCTATCTAATTGTGTTAACAAATTTGCAGAGGAGGAACTTGGTGTATAACACATTGTGGTTCGAGCAAAGCCATTGTTACAATGACAAATGGCTTCTCCTAACACTTTGTAAACAAAAGAGCCTCAAATTCTGATATGTTGTTGGTGGCCCTGCCTAAACAAGATCAACATAATTTATTGAAAGCTCAATATCTATGTATATTTTTCTCTTTATTTAATCGTACATGGCGTTTCCTCAGAGGTTATCAGAGCACAGTTTAAAAATATATAAATAAATCCATTTGACGACTATACAGTTGTCCCGTATACATGTGCGTGAACCTTGTTATTGAGGTTTGCTCACAAATCAAACTATTTATGCAGTGTTAGGAAACCATCTGGCTTGGGCAAAGTTGATCCGCATGCTGGCAGAGAGGGTCTCTGACTGACACCTCTTCACATCAGTGGGTGGACGACTTCATTAAGTGCCCAGTTTCGCGGCTCCAATCTGGAGGACGCGGATGAGTTTTCGCATCTACTGATTCTATATAGTGCCTTATGCGTAGCCTACATATATACTGCGCATGCGCGCTTGTATCTAGACTTTAATATGTACATACGCGCAGAGTTTTAGGTAATGATAAAATACAAGCACATAGATGTTTTCTATCTGAATTGGAGTGAGGTGAAATGTGGGCGGGGTGATTGCAAACCTGGCTTTTCTCCTGTAACTGAATCGGGTGCGGTGGGGCTCTTACTTGTTTTGGTGCAAAACCTGTTAAAATGGCACACCATATGTAATGTTCCCGGTTTCCGTGCCCCCCACCCCCCCAGGGCTCCAGCTCGTGTGCCAGTGCGCCCAGTCTTTCGTTGTCTTTGGGGTTTTGGTAATTACTTCACTAGAACAGATTTTCTATTAAAACTCTTTCATTCAAGGACAGCTGTCTTTTAATTGCAGTATCTCTTAAAACGGAAAAGAACGGGCCCCCCATATTTACGTCTGGGTCTTAAAACGAAGTCAGGCCGAAATAAGGTGCTCGAATACCGTTAGGATACCGTTCTGTATCTGTCATATTGTCACCCACGTATAAATAAGACATTAATATAATCTAGAATAATTAGACAATTACATGGAGGGGTGGAGTTGCAATAAACGACATGCAGTTTATGACAGGTTTACCGATGATCTGGAAGAAATTTTGTTAATTCCTTTTTTCTGCTTTTAATTTAGCGCAAGACAAATAGTGGGCGTATTTTCTTCACAGCTTTTTCTACCTGGGGACTACGAACGCAATTTTCTCCTGCCGCACCCGTGACAGCTACCTGCGAAGTGTTCCCAGTGCCCCAATCTGCAAGTTATCTTTGGATACCGCGATAAAGCCATTGTCTGCAGGGTGGCTGTTTGCTTGTTGCCTTGCCCCGCAACCCGCCGGTGTTTTGCTTTCACACCGCCATTACAGTCACACGGATAATTGGAGGAATCAAAAGGGAAGACGAGAGCAGACTTTGTCACCGGTTAGCCTCTTGCTGTCTTATTAGGTAACCATCCATGTGTACATCCAAAATGAATTATTTTCCCGCACATATTTCTTTCCGGCTATAAACTTGTGGTGGATTTTAAGCGTCAGTGTTTCATCTCTCTGTACGTACACTGGCAAATAAATAAATGGATAAATAAATAAGACAAACATGACGCCTTTTACATAAATCTTTAGCTTGCAAAGTGACCTTCGTCATTCATTTTATCGGTGTAGATTACTGAGCAACTGCCCACTCGCCAGAATTGTTCTTCCGACAATAAATTTTCAGGAAGTACGTATTGCACGCCTATTATTAAGATCAAAACTCAGAAGGGAGTTACTGTTTAAAATGAATATTGAGTCCTAAACTAGGAATTAATAAGGGATTGTCGTGTGATACTGTCAGGTATTGGTAGACACCACAGTCAGACATACTTAGCAATAATTACTCTCCCATCTTGAAAAATATGGAACACTGCTGTGTAATGAGGATGTGCTTTATCTAATTTAAAAAATGATATTGGTATATCTAATGGCTTAATGACTGCTTTTCCATGTCTGTGGTTAGATATTTGAGCAGTAGATGCAAATTAGTCCTGCAGCTGTGGATTTTCCTTATGTGTGATTCGGGGTGACTTTGGTGTACTCACTGCCGTTTCCTTTTCCCCAATGCACCCCAGCCACCTCCTAGCAGATGCCCGGGCAACAGTTGCAGCTGGGCAAGAGTGTAGTATCTCCCAGTTCTCATGCCCCTCATTTAACTAACAGTCAACAGGTAAGATGGAGAAGCGTCTATAGACAGAATGTAACACCAGCATTAAGCCGTGAGCGGCCCCTGAATGTAAAGGAAACGTAGGCTGTCCTTTGAATGATCCCGTTCAGCAGTTTGCACTCGTCTGGTGCTGTATTTTTTTATGAGGCGTAATAAAAACCCTTAGTAGATATATCAGTAACGCATCTCTTATGTCTTGCATTTTAAGTTATAGTTTATGATGCATGTTGCATCTCTTTCGCTTACAGTTGCGTAACATGACCGCGCGAAAGGGCTGTGTAAAAAGTGATAGACGTTTTCAGATTTATTAAAAACTATTCTGGTTTTGTATGTTTGTGGCTTGTCCAGGCTTAAAGAAGGGGAGAGGAGTGTTTGTATTCTGGGGCAAAGGTGCTGATGACCGTAGAACAGGAAATTTGTATCGATTTGTACGTCGTGCCTTGCGTAAGGAAGTAAGTTACCAGTGAAACTGCATATAAATTCACTTATAAGTGTTGTTTTTATGAATTATGTAATTAACGTGGGAAATATATTTTTTAGATCGCGTCATACTACCTGAAGAAAGGATTTTTGAACGTAAACATTTTGTTTGGTGGATTTAAAAAAATATATATATTACTGTAACGTTTATGGAAGTAGGCCTAAATATCGTGTGTTTTAACGCTACTGTTGGTAGCTGTTTTGTACTCCCATATACTGGTGATATACTGCTGTTACTTTACATAGAGGTTAAACTTAGTTTTAACATAAAGAAACTTTAAACGTCAAACGAAGGGGAGACGCCGCATTGTAAGAATGTGTACGTCTTTGAATGCGGTGCCGCTACGTTTAGCTGTACCATGCAGTAAAATATAGAGACATGGGTCACTTGTATTAACCTGTTGCAAACACAGTGATATCACTGTTGACTGATGTCCAATAGTTAATGTGTTTGAGCCCATCTTCCATCAAAGTGTGAAATAAACATTAATTAACAGATGTTTTCATTTAATTTCTTTAATAAGTAGAGTTGGTAAATAAGTGTTTTGGTGGCCAAATTACAGTGTGTTAACATTTTTTTTTTAAATAAAAAACAGCAGTTATGGATAATACTAATAAATGATAGGTAAAATAACATAAATATATGATCTTAATGATACAGGTATGGCCTTCTTTCCTTACTGAAATTTAAATATTTATATATCGTAAACAGTAAGAAAAACACACCTTAGTTTTAAATAAATGGATTTAGAAAGTTTCTCTAATTACTTCTATGTTTAGTTATGTAGTCAATAATGTGTGTGTGTGTGTGTGTGTGTGTGTCCAGTAGACTATGTCCAACACCCACAAAGGTTTGTGTCGCTCTGAAATGAAGGCTTACACTGAACTTGATCAGGTCAATGTTCATGTTAAGTCTTTGGTAATTTGTCATGGCTGTTCCATGAATATAGGGGCTCGTTATGGGTACTTGATGGCCACAAGATACAGGAGTGTCTGCTCGCTCGCTGATGATTGGTGAATGCTTATTACTGAAGGTAGTAATGGCCTCAGTCAACTGTACTGCGTGAGTGACAGCTTCCTAGGTACATTACAGTCACGCCTATTCAAGTAACGTCCATGATTTCATGTTTACTCATCAATCCCTGTTGGCACGTTCGTTTGTTTTTGTGTGGGCAAAATATTTTTCATACCCATCATTAATGAAGATATTGCTAATGCTAAATGAAGGCACGGTAAATGTGGGTTTTACAAATGCATATGCTTGCTAATGTTGTCGGCATCAAGCACATGTATCAAAAATATCGACTATGAATCAATTCTAGATTTTGAAGGTCTGTGTTCACCCTCCCAACTTTGTCTGCTGCAGGGTTTCAGCCTTGAAGGCGATGCATCCAGACCTCTTGCGAGAATGTAGCATGGACCAGAGCAGGCCAGAGGTAAGGATGTGGAATGGTTTCTGTGTATATGCTCAGTGGCCATGTAGGTACCCACAAGCTAGCGAAGGGTAGGACCTCGTTTTGCCTCCAGAACTGCTTCAAGGCTAGACAAGCTGTGTGTTCCAAGTTGCCACTTTGTATACCATTGTTGGACTGAGCTGTTAATTTTGCACTTGTGGCCTTCCCGTTAGCTTTAACGAGTCTGGCCGTTCCCTTCTAACCTCTCTCATTAACAAGGTGTTTTTGGCCACAGAACTGCTGCTGGCTGGATGTTTCTTGCTTATCGCACTGTTCTCTGTAAACCATAGATACAGTAGTGTGAGAAGATCTCAGGAAGGTGGCTTCTTCTTAGATGCTGGAACGTCTGGCACCAACAATAACACCCTGTTAAAAATCACTTAGAACATAAATCTTAGCCATTCTAGCACATATTCAACCAGTGAGCTCTTGACCCCGACAGTGTTCTGTTTATATTCAATTGTAACCACCTGACTTACTGCACTTTGCGTTGTCCAGCAGGTGTTCCTGATACACTGGACACTGCGTATGTATATATGACATAATACACGGATCTTTACATAATATAGCAGCTTTCTTCTTTGTTGATGCACTGGTATCACAGCAGCTAACCCTCAGCATTCGAGGTCTTCCACGTTGCGGCGGCCATTTTGTGATGACACCTTTGTCTGTTTCAGCGGTTGTCACCTGCTTAGTCAAATACCTTCACTGTGAAGAGGGGGAAAAAAGTATAGGGAAAAAAGAAAACGTTAATAAAAGGCTCAGCGGCTTCTAACACTCCGCAAATTGCTTCCTGATTGAGCCCGGAGGCCTGCCGCTGTTTTAATTGATATTTAAAGGGTTGGTAAGTCAGTGTCGAGTGATGAAAGGGTAAAAAGTGACTCAGTCAAGGTGTGGTAACGGGATGAAAAGCTGAGACCTGGCTTTATGCTCTGTTAACGCACACGTCGCCCCTAACGATGCACTCCTCCGATGATAGCGAGAAGCTGAAGGTGCCTTATTTTATTTTTAGTCCGATGTTTCGCTTAATAATCCTTTATGCTCTGTGAGTCCTACAGAGGTCTTCATCCTCCGCGCGGGAAAGCTCTCACTCAGAAGAATCAGGAGAGATTGCCCATCAGGGGGCTGGGAAGGACAGTAAAATAGACCAGGGCCCCACTGCAGGGATCCACAGAGCTACGGTGGGCCTGTTGGACAGTCCCGTCGCTGCAGGGATCCACAGAGCTACGGTGGGCCTGTTGGACAGTCCTGTCGCTGTAGGGATCCACAGAGCTGCGGTGGGCCTGTTGGACAGTCCTGTCGCTGTAGGGATCCACAGAGCTGCGGTGGGCCTGTTGGACAGTCCTGTCGCTGTAGGGATCCACAGAGCTGCGGTGGGCCTGTTGGACAGTCCTGTCGCT
>JABFDZ020000001.1:46485300-46509654 GCA_019775955.2 Pollimyrus isidori
AGAGCTACTGTGGGCCTGTTGGACAGTCCCGTCGCTGCAGGGATCCGCAGAGCTACGGTGGGCCTGTTGGACAGTCCTGTCGCTGTAGGGATCCACAGAGCTACGGTGGGCCTGTTGGACAGTCCCGTCGCTGCAGGGATCCACAGAGCTACTGTGGGCCTGTTGGACAGTCCCGTCGCTGCAGGGATCCGCAGAGCTACGGTGGGCCTGTTGGACAGTCCCGTCGCTGCAGGCTATGGATCTGAGCCCATGCTTCGATAGAAGGTTACAAACATCTCATAGCCTCTTCTCCCAAGGGACGTCTTCCTGGGTGAGAATTGGGGGGAAAAAAATTATTGTGCTTTTTGCTTTGTTTATATGGGATGAATTAAGAGCTATTAATAATTATCATGGCACTTTTTAGTATAACTTTCTGAAAGCAAAACCGAGGACCCAAAGTTAAACGAATAAACATCTCACGTGAGGCAAGTAAGACCTGATTTGCCGAGGTCATTTATCCGTCGCCTGAGTGATATGATCACTCGTGTTAGTCTCCGTGCGTGGCCTCTCTTTTTGACGTGAGCAAGTAATGAGATACTGACATTTTACTCACTGTTTGGGCGGTGGAGGCAACAGAAGGAAAAAGGAAAAAAATACCCAACCTGGGATTTTTGAACTTAGCCTCTCAACTTAGCTGAGCTCCCCGACTCGAATTCCAGAATGATCATTAACCTTTGGATTCACGTGTGTGCTGCCCCCCCACCGCCCCCCTCCACTTTCAGCCTGGACATTTTTTCGTTTTCTATTTGCTTCCAAGCCCCATATGTCAGTTTCCTATTTCCTGCCTACAGACAGCAGGGAGCGGTTCCATTATCACCCTCGCAGAGCTGTCTGTGAATGTGAGACGCAATTCCATTTCACTTTGCCACGGGGAGGCCGACCAAGAGACACCGTGCGACATGCGGAAATTGGCTCAGGGCTCCCTGTACTGCGCTGGGGCTGCACCCGTGCGACGGGATGCTGTTCCGGGCGAAAGTTCGGCTTCCGCGTTCGGAGCGGGTCCGACGCTCCGAGGGACTGAGGTACCCAGTCGCGCTCGGCCCGTCAAGCCGCGCGCAGGTCGGCTGCTGGCCTGCCGGTTCAGGCAGGAAGGCCGTGGGATGCTCCCATCACGTTCCGTCAGCGGGCGACGCTGGCACCCTTTAGGAATTTTCTCCTGGATCTCGCGTTACCTCGATAAACGAAAGCAGGCGACAGCCGCTAATCGGTCAGCCTGACTTCTCACGCTGCGGTGCCAATGAGAAGCAGCCAAGCTTCTGGTCCTGCCTACTTATGTATCAGGGATACCTGTATGGCCCTCGTGTCCAGCATCTCCACCAGAAATTTCCTGCCTTCATTCTCTTACTAGAACTGGGCTTGAGATTGTTTCTTACCATACAAAATGCATCAGAGGAGTAACCACATTCATTATTACTGTGGAAGTCATCAAAGAAAATGTTTAAAGCTATTTGTCCCAGTGTACTTTTGGTTAAAAAATAACATTAAATTATTAAATTACATTGAGATGAATACACTATACAAAATAACAAGAATTTCTTCTTCTCTCCAGAAAAGTTACCGATATCTTGACGGACGGCTTGAACACAGCTTTGGTTCCCAAACCTCTCCTTAGGGGCACCTCGGCCGTTGTATTCATTCAGTTTCACCTCTTAATTAATGAACAAAATCAGTAATAAATAGTAATAATTTGATGAAGTAAAGATCAATCAAACATATTATGCTAGGGGTCGAATTGCGGACAAATTTCGCCTCTGAATTGTCATCTTAGCATAAACGGCAAAATAGATTAAAACGCTTTGCTCTGTTTGCACACAAACAGCTATGGGATGCTGTTCTTTGGCGATCATTGTTCCGTAGCGCAAAAGTTCCCTGAACCGCAAAGCTCTTCGCCTTTTATTTTGGCGTAAATATCTTATGCAGATTTCAGAGCTCTAGCAGTGTCTGAGTTGTGTGAGAAACGCCACATCATTTTGACCCCCTTCGCAGAGACTTTCCTGGTATTTTTATTTTTTTTAATCCTCTACATTTCAGGCCAAATAAATAGAAATTCTCTGAGGGGCTGGAACAGAAATGCACACACCGGACGCCATCTCTCTTCTTAAGCTCAAATTGATGTTTTATAAATAATTCCAACGTTACAAACATCAAGGCCGCAATCACAACAGTCCAATCTTATTCATCCGTCATAAGTCAGTGCCTTTCATCGGAAATGGCCTTAAAAAGTGAGGCTTTCTTGAATTTTTTATGCGGTGAGCTTGCAAGGGAGGCCGGCTGATGTTCCTCAGCCGTGGATGTGTGCCGGCTCATGGCAGCAGGAGGAACAGAATGGCCACGGCCCCTTGGTCATGCGGACCCCTTAATTTTTAACGAGACCCGGTGACACATCGGACAGTCGATAATCGGTCATTTGCAGGTGATAAAAGTCACAGTTTTTGAGTGTTCTCCTACTCTTCACCTATTTATCAAGCTTTACATGATAGGCCTTTATCTGACAAGACTCAAGTATGAAGTCACAGCCTGCCTGATTGCTGGATTTTTTTAGTCCATTTCTGGATCGTGCCGTCTGAACTTATGCTAGGTATCTAATATGCTAGACACCCTGTTTTCCCTGCTGGCGCTGTTAAAGGTACACCGTTACGACAAACTGCCGACTTAGAGCCCCGTCGATAATCTGTAAGCGCCCAACCAGTACAGGATTGCATTGGGCCTGGAGCCTTTCCCAGTAAGCACAGGGCACAAGTCAGGGGCCAGTCTGGATAAGATGACTCAGTACCTCATTTTATTATCATTTTTATTTATTTTTTGCATATAGATGCTTATGATTTTTGAGATGTGCTTTGTGGAATCCAGGTTGTTGCATGGAGGAACATAGCGCGACATTAATAAATCAGAGAGTCATCCCCACATGCGTCTTGTAAGTCTAGCTATCACGACGTTTAACGCTGATCCTCTCGAATTTCTCATTTTTCCCCTTCGGATTCAGGGCTACCTGTTTTGTTTAAGTTGTTCTGTGTCATTGTTACTTTATATCAAAACAATCCTTTTATTGGGGGTGAAAATTAGTGTTGGGAAGGGGGAGCTGAAATTGTGAAACACAATGCAGAATTAAGCGGGGACGGGAGATATATACCAAATGGACGGAACAGTTGTATCATAGTTGAAGCTGTAATTTTTTTTCATATATCAAAGCGGCCTGGGATTTCTATGTTTTATCGTCTCCTTCCCAGCTACCGCATCTGAATGCCTTGTGTATAAAAGTGTTAATTGAAAAACATTTATTTGAGGGGTCCAGAGAAAAAGACAGCAGGAATAACACATGTAAATAACATTTGGCCCAATAGTGGGGCTTCTGCTTTCATCCGAGAGCCAACTGTAGATGGAAGGAAAAAAAATGCAGCTGAAATATGGATATCCACGCTGGGAGATATTAAAACACAGAAAGACATTTGCATACGTAAAGCTTCATTTGCTACTTAAAACTTAAACCCTTACATTTATACACTGAAATGAAACGGGTTATTATTTATTCAGAGTTAGGTGTATTAACAAATTCTGTATTGTGTCTTGCAATTAAGTTTTTGAATTTTAAGGTCAGTTTTGTTTGTGTTTCTAAGCATCATCAGCCCCAGATCATGATTATTAGTGTGTTATGATTTTACACCATGATCAGGCTGCAGGACACGCTTATAAATCTATACACAGTAAAAGCCTTTTCTAATGGAGGGGGCTGATTACTCCGAGAGGCCACGTTCCTTGTTTAATTAGTCTCTCTGGGCTGAGGACTGGGGGGGGCATGCTGGCCGGGCCTGTGACTGTATGATGTGGTGACCCAGACGTGCCCCTAACTCCACCCACAGCCCCCCCCCATCCAGCCCTGCACCTCTGGGCTCACCGAATGGGCGGATAGACGCAGCGCCACTGTATTTAATACGTAACGGTAAAATGCATAACATTAGAGTGCCATCACAGCAAACAAAGGAAGACATTTTTTTTTATACACTTTTCTGTATTGGATACTAAATCTAAGCTGTAAGTTAGCTTAACCTGAGCTGTATTCTGTGCTTTTGTACTTGTAATATACTTATATTCTTATAAATAAACGCAAATAGAATTTCCTGGTACACCTTACCATCATGCTAAAGCTGAGTAATCTGGTTTAAAATAGTTTTTTTTTTCCACCATACCAAATGGTCAGTAGTCTCCACTCTAAGGCATTATAACCAAGTGGCTGTAAGTGGTAACTTCTGTTATGGGTAAACCTTCTAACTGGGTGACAACGACGGGTCATTGCAGTCATGGGTAAATCACAGCAGCACACGCACGACCTCAGACCTCCTGTAATCCCTAAGCGGCGTTTTCATGGCTTTTAAATGCGGTGTTTGTCATCGGTGGTGATTTAATAGTGGAGCACCTGGTGAATGCATGTTCTGTGATGTCATAATGAAACTCATACAAAGGCCGTGCGTTAGCCCGAAAACTGAATGGTCACATGTCTCACATTGCCACAAAGGTGTATCAAATCGTTACAATGATGGATAGTCCCACGAAACATTCTTTAATTTTTTCGATTGTGATTTCATCTGTGATTTTTTTTTTCTTCTCTGCAGGCATAATTATGAGAGAAAAGAAAGTGCCCCCCCAGGGACACCATGGCCATGCTTCTGGGGAGTGGGGGGGGTGCAGCTAATAAGGGTTTAAAAGCCGCAACTGCCCAGCCTTCTGTAGACCACCAGCTGCCTTTTATTTCCATGCTGCACCCTGATTCCTCCTGACAGTACAGTTCTGGGTGGGACGGGAGAAACGGGGGTGAGAGGTCATGTTCAGGTTCGGCTTAAACAAAGCTTAAACAAAGCTGCAGTTAAGCCAATCCTTTTAATAAGAAGCGGACCATCCTGCCACACTTCCTACAACTTAATAAAAAAGACTTTGCCTTGATTTATAGGCACAGCTGCTGAAGTGACATCTGGCAAACAACATATAAATAACTTAGATGCCATCTTGAATGCATCCCCATGAAAATTTTAGTGACACTGTAATATAAGCCACTACCTGTCATGAATCCCTAATAACCTTGGCCATTCACTTTTGGGTTGGTCGCTGCGAGTACCCAGCCCTCACTGCCGGCCTGACAGCCACATGTTTATCCATCCGACATGAGAGGGGCTGTTTTGTAGTCGGATAAAGCAATCGCATCTGACTGGGGCAGCGTTCCTGGTCTCCGGATCCTCACTGGCTGTAATTTCCTTGTCATTTTCTGTGCCTGGTCACGTCATTGATAGTGACAGTGCTGGGCATTAGGTAAATCCCTGAGGCTCACGCTCTCTTTCAGCCCCGCCCGGAGTGGCCGGCCAGGACAGACGGCAGCGGCGGAGAATCGGAGCTGGCATGGAGCGACGCCTTTTATGGGCCGAGCGTCCGGCAGAGGCGGACAGGGGCCTTCGAGCAGACGTGTCACCCCTGAGTCAGAGCGTCTGTCGGTGACCGTGAGACTGGCCGCTCGTCTGTCATTAAGGGCTCTGGCACGGAGCCAGAGGTGCATATGCAGGTGACCAGCCTGACACTTTGCAGCTGTGCTGTGTTCAAGCCCGATATCGACGTCCCCACAATGATCGATGCTGCTACAGGGTTTAGTTCGGGGATCAAAAGCAATTGCCTGATCCTAGGCAACTGAACAAGCTGCCCATCTGATCCTGTGGTGTGGTCATATATGTATGTGCGTGTGCGTGTGTGCGTGTGCGTGTGTTTGTGTGTGTGTGTACAATGCATGACAATTTAAAATTTTCATTAAATTAAATTTTTAATTAATTTTTCATTTATTTCCACCATCATCCTGTACTGGCTAAGCAGTGATGTGGACTGGATGGTTAGGCGGGTGGATATTTCAATTTATTTTCAAATTTCTGTGGAGAAATAAAAAATAGACCTGCCAGCCAACTTTGCTGCCCAGCCCCCCTTTTATATAGGGTGCCCGTCGCTAATATAGGCGTCTAAATCGGTGCCTGAGCCTGCCCTTCATCCAGACTAACCAGCCTTTGTTTATGCCCAGACTGAGTAGTTAAGTCCTCTCTAACACACACAAAGAGGTCCTGAGGGATGGAGCGGTCTTGCCATTAATAATGACGCTGGCTCCTGGGTGATTTTGACCACAGAGCAGGCTAATATGTGCAGTGCGCCGAAGCACAGGCGCATGGGGGACAGCCTGCCAGTCGGTGGTTTACCTCGTGAGCAGTTAAAAAACAAGAGCCTTGTTTACTTATTATATGATAATGCCCAAAAGTGAACAATAATCCTGTAATGAGTGGTAGGTGGCCGCCTGCTCTGATTGGGCACAGGCAAGTCCATGCTTGTGTGTTTCAGGAGGATAGATTACTGGACCTTATTCCACCGCGGGTAATGACCTCTCTCGTTAGCCTTGCAGATATAAGCCTCATCATTAGGACGGCAGCCCCTCCACCTCTCCGCAGAACCTGAGTAACAGGACACCCCCCGATTTCACACTTTCGGGCCTCTGTGTTTACACATAATTTCAGCGCGACGTGGCGTTCGGCTGTCATCAGCCGCCGGAACGGGAAGCCATGTTGGAGATGGTCATGTGACGGATGGTTATGACATTACTTTCTTGCTGTCCGTTTATATTATCTGTCTTTTTTAAAGGTTCTAATTATACAGACCGAGCATGATTTCTGAATGCCGTGTGTCTCAGGAAGGATGACCTTCAGGACCATGACACGGCCACTTTCCGGTGCCTTCTTGGGGAAATTCCCGGTACTATACCATGAAAGTCATTTGTTTAAACCATAAAATCACTACATAAGTGGGCAGGACCCAGATGATTTGTGTTTTGTATTTACTAAGAGGTACCAGTGGATAAAAACAAAAAACAGTGGTGTACATTTTCGTCGTTGTTCATGTGACCGTTCGCGAAGCACATTAGACCGTACATTTCTCAGTGTCGGCATTGTGCCAGTCTTCTCTAATCTGTGACTTGCCCGGACAGATGCTTTCAAGCTTCCACTGGGGGGGGGACTGAATGGGGGAAGAAGGGAAGTGATGTGGGTGACCGCAGTATCACTGTCAGTTGACACCGGGGTTGACTGACATCTGAGGCCATGTCTGTGAAGCCAGTGCTGCTTGGCGAGTTTGGTCATCACTGCTCCGCTGTGCCAGTCGCTCACTGGAAGGTAGCCTGACCTGAGCTGATTTTAGACTGCGGCCGAACAGGACATGAGTCCATCAGCAACTCACTGGGAGACCCGGGGGTCAGGATGCACCTGACTCCTGCCAGATAATATGTATTTATTCAGCACCCCCCTTCCAGTTTACTCAATACAAATCACAAAAGTGGCTTAATTATTCTGGCAGAAACATTACAAGGCTGTAAATGCAATGGATCTTGCACGTTTCACAACAAAATAAATCAATGCATGGCTGTAAATGCAATGGTTCTTGCACGTTTCATTTTTCCAGCACAGGGGAAAAAAAGGAGATGGGTCACAGACAGGTTGACAAATCCTTGGAGTTGATTTTCTGTGCTACTATAGTTATATCTAGTTATCTAACGCGGACTGTCAAACTGCGTGAGTCATACAATAAAAGATGCAAAAGCTGTCGTCTGTCACCACCCAGAATGCGCAGCCAGAGACTCGAGCCCTGCATGTGAAGGAGGCATTAATCAAATCGTTTCGCTCACGTCGGCGGCCAACCTGAGTAAAGTAGTACAAAAGTGATAATTAATTCAAGCGTATTACCCAATGTGCATATTATTGGGTCCTTCCCTTCCATCCTCTTCATTGATATTTTTTCTTGTTTTTCTTGCAGGATGCGACAATCTTTTGCAATGGAAGCTGCGACGACTTCTGATACTGCCTGCAATATGTTGGATGTAGGGCTCCTGCAGTGAATCTCACGTCTCTGTGTGGGTTCATATCCCATTAGGGTGAATCCATTTTAAAATGTCTACTCGAGCAGGGCCATCTATGAGGACAGAACCTTGTCTTGCAAATAGACTTGATGTCCTTAACAGCAGTGTACAGTATGGCACTGATCATTCCCAGTACTGTGCCTATTTTGACATTGCTGTACTGAATCAGAATTTTCTGTCATTTTGTTTTGATGTTTATTTAGGCAAGAAATTGTACATCAAAAGACACATGTAATGCAAATATGCAAAATTATATGACGTGTCAAGGTCTTGTATTAAAATGCATTTGCCTGTACCTGTACACCTGCAGTGTGATATTGTGAAAATAGAATTGGGAAACTTGTCTTTAACTTATTCTGGACTTTTCTGTTTTCTTGCGACATGCCTGTCTCTTACAGTTTGCTGCTTTTACACCAAATACATACAAAGGTTTCCATATTTAATCTGTTTCGTGTCTTTGACTTAAATATTTGGTTTCACAATTAAATATACTATCCACGAAGCCCACTTAAGTCTATTTTATAACGGCCTGTAGCGCAAAATAAATATATAGGTTACAACAGGCAAGCGTAATAAAGCGAATGCGTAACTAGAAAAAAACCCACATCCAGCTTGATTAAAATCGCCAGACTTCGTTTCTGTGTTTTTATGCCTCAAAAAAGAAAAAAAAATCATGTTGTGTCTATAACGGTCATTACTATTGCTCAACAGGTATTAGACATTCCTAGAGGTGATAAATCATTTTTTCCCGAAATTAAACATCACCGTGAAACATCTGCGGTAAAGCCATATGCATGATTTATTTTCTTACATCACACGCATGAAGGTCCCACTTTAGTAATTAGCAGGTGCTCATTTACACGCACACACAGATACATTTGCGTGTATGTAAAAAAATTACATGCATCATATTTTTCTCTTAAGGTCCAGGGGCCATTATTACATTATTATTTCCATATTTAAATTGAAAATGCACACCAACAACATGCTTATCTTGAGCATGTCTAAGCGCAATCGTAATACATTTTAAGGTAACCGCAGTTAAAATCCATAATAAAACCAATGGCTATGGCGAGGGATGGACAGCAGTCTGTTTTCCGGGATTTTGGCAAGGATTCTGTCACAGTCCCCTATACATCAAGAAGTCTCTCGCTCATAAAAATAATTGGCCTATATGATCATGCTGAGAACATGCAATTTTCCCTCGAGTATTATTTCCCCCCCAAAAATGAATTAAACCTAA
This sequence comes from Pollimyrus isidori, assembly GCA_019775955.2. NCBI lineage: Eukaryota > Metazoa > Chordata > Actinopteri > Osteoglossiformes > Mormyridae > Pollimyrus > Pollimyrus isidori. The sequence continues at coordinate 46,494,504 of JABFDZ020000001.1, forward strand.
AGAATACCAGCTTTGGTTGACTATGTTGACAAATTGAAAATATGCGGATGTACTCATTTGGACGTGATTTCGATGAAATCTGAATACACAAAATGTTTACGCTTATGCTGAAGAAAATAATGCGCTGCGCCGAGATACCGGAGTCACTCAAACCGTTAACAAATACCGAGTCCAGATTTTGGACTTTCGTTATTTATGTCTATAATTATCATAAATAATTTTGAAACTCATGCAAAGTGATTTAAATGTGACCGTTTAATTCCGATTAATCTGCCGCTATAACTGCACTTGAATACATTCTACTTACTGCTTAACATATCCTTGAACATGACTTTTTTTAACGATTTGATAATATAGAGGTGGCATTTGTTGCGATGATATAAGTATTCATTTGGCAAATGCATTTGGTACGAAGACCATCTTCAGTCATACGTCTAAGTAGCCTGCTTGCATTAAATATTTATTTGTCCTGGGACCCGTAACCTATCTTTAAAGGTACTGAGAGATTTCACGCTATATCACAAGCATTTTAAGGCATAACCACTAGCTGTCATATTCGGTGGTTTAATAATAAATAGTCGTTTCACTGCATGGTCAACACATTTTGCTACTTCTGCTAAATGAACAGACACATATTTCCCCGTAATCCTAAAAAGTATACAAAAATCTAAGAAAAGTCAGTAAACAAATTGTTCACAATACAAGGATTTTACCTACCATTTTAGAGTTTTATTTTTCATATCCTACGAACATGAACATAAGATACTAGTACTGACATTAAGATAATCCTACTAAATTGCCAAACTACTGCAAATACATATAGACTAGCTGAAAGTCACTTAGATTATATATATATATATAGGCTATGTATATACACACACACACACACATAACTGAGGATCAAAACGACCTTATCGCACCCAGAAGCATCTCTTGATATTTGCTATATACATTGAAATGAGGGCTCAGATGATTATCCTAATTAAAGTCCGTCTAATTAAATTACTGTCACGGGCTAACCAATAGCAAAAGTCGTTTCATTAGCGTTGCTGGCAGAAAGATCAAAAGCGAATCGTTCCTGATTGCAGCGTAGTGTCAATTGGTTCATTTGTCGTCTAACTGAAAAGCTAGTTAAAACCGCAGGAAGGCGTTTTCTCTCTAACTCGATTTGTGGGGCGTTGAGTTAAGCGAGTGGATATTTCACAAAGGTTGCGTGAGTCGCCGTTTGTAACTGAGCTATGCAGCTGGGGCATTGTATCTCGCCGTCCATCATGCTCTCCAAGAAATTTCTGAATGTGGGCAGTGGTTTTCCCAACTCAGACGGATCCGAGCTAGCCATACAGGACCACCCTGTTATGTCCGCTAGTGACAACCTGGAGAGTAGTTCACCTCTGAAAAAAAATTCCAGTGGGATGACGAATCAGTCGGAGGGAGACAATTTTCCTGACTCCAAGGACGCACCGGGGGACGTCCAGAGAAGCAAACTCTCTCCTGTTCTGGAAGGAGTCTCTGAAATTCGTCACAATTTCGATGGATCTGCAGCAGAACGGTATCTCCTGTCTCAATCCAACCAACCTCAGCCAGTGTCTGCGTCTCCTAGTGCCATGTTCCCCTATCCGAGTCAACACGGACCAACGCATCCCGCCTTTTCAATCGGGAGTCCGAACCGCTATATGCCTCATCACCCGGTGATAACCAATGGAGCGTACAACAGCCTTTTGACCAACACCTCTCCGCAAGGCTACCCAACAGCGGGTTACCCTTACGCGCAACAGTATGGACACACTTACCAAGGGGGGGCATTTTACCAGTTCTCCTCGACACAAGCTGGGCTCGTGCCTGGAAAAGCTCAAGTCTATCTGTGCAACAGAGCTCTGTGGCTGAAGTTTCACAGACATCAGACAGAAATGATAATCACGAAGCAAGGAAGGTGAGTAAACACAAAATTAACAGTTTTTATTGCATTTGTAGTAGTTCATTTTTTCGTCGTATTATTATTATTATTATTGCTGTTGTTGTTGTTGTTGTTGTTGCTGTTGTTATTGTTGTTCTCTTAGGCTTCTGTATCTACAACATTATTTTGGGAAAATATTACTTCAAAAATTGTTAATGCATTGGTTTATCATCAGTTTAATAATATTAAAAATGCCGAGAAAATTACCTCAAGATCCATCAGATGTTTTCAAATACGTAATGCATAAAAATAACTATGTATAGTTTTAAATGATTTGTGCTTAATTCCTCTGCTCTAAGCTAATATATTCCGTATTTCAAAAATATTTATCGATCGAATTATCTTGGGCTAAGTCGGTATATTTTACAATCGACTGACAATTTGTTTAATCGCATTTTGTTCTAGGCGAATGTTTCCCTTTCTTAGCTTTAATATTTCTGGTCTGGACCCGACGGCTCATTACAATATTTTTGTGGATGTAATTCTTGCCGACCCCAACCACTGGAGATTTCAAGGAGGAAAGTGGGTTCCGTGTGGTAAAGCGGATACAAATGTCACAGGCAAGTTCTTCCAATTAAGTTTTTAAGCAAGTATAGCTGCGAATTATGCGTGCGGTAGCGATATTGATTATTTAGTCGACAGTCAGCGCTCACGTAGTGCTGATAAAATCACCCAGTCAGTGTGAAAACAAGCATGATAAACCTTACTGCGCAGTTCCCTTAAATAATGAAACGGGCTAATAACTAACGTCAGTGTTTTTTTTTTGTTTTTTTTTAAAAAAAGGTAAATAATATTTTCCTTATAATGTTGCCCTCCAGGAAACAGGGTGTACATGCACCCAGATTCCCCGAACACCGGCGCACACTGGATGCGCCAAGAAATTTCCTTTGGAAAACTTAAATTAACAAACAATAAAGGCGCCTCAAATAACACAGGACAGGTAAGCTTCGGCTCTTCGAAATCTGGAAATGACACATTAGATATTACGTAGGCCTCTCGTTTTATTGTCAAATTAAAAATTCTGAAATGCGCGTATGCTGTGTAATACAAGCAGCCTATTTATAATGTATCGGAATGATTTATATATTTCCATAAAAATAAAATCGCATCTCACAACGCCATAGCAAGCCAGTATTTTCTTGAGCATAAAAGGAAAAAAAAGATGCAATGTGAAAATTCAGATTTTCACACTGCCATATTACGGTTCGCCAAGCGAGTGGCCTGAAAGTATGGACACCCTTTTCTGTGCTCGCGAAAGGGACTGAAAAGGATGTGACAGTCGTTAACACCTACGTCTTTTTTTATCTCCGTCTCCTCGGTTGCTCTCCGCAGATGGTCGTTCTGCAGTCCCTCCACAAGTACCAGCCTAGGTTGCATGTGGTGGAAGTAAACGAGGACGGGACGGAGGACTCCAGCCAACCCGGCCGAGTGCAAACGTTCACTTTCCCAGAAACGCAATTCATCGCCGTCACCGCCTACCAGAATACCGATGTAAGAAAACTATTTACGTTTACTAGTTTTTAAACATATTAACTTGTATAAACGTCTAATAATTGTAAATTAATTGCGTTTTTCTCTCCTTTACAGATTACACAGTTAAAAATCGACCACAATCCATTTGCAAAGGGTTTTCGGGATAACTACGATACGTAAGAAACGCTTATGGCGTGCGATTTTTTAAAAATTGTTTCTTTATTGTTGTCATAAACATGTAACTGACTTGGCGCTCATTAATAATGCTTTCTGATTGTGTTTCAAATAAATTTTAATGCGGGTAACATTGTTGCCCAATGGGAAAAAGGGATTGACAGTCTTTACACTACTAACCTAATAATGGTCTAAAATGAAACAAAATAATCTTGGATTTCTCAATGATAAAATTATAAAACAATCCAATGAATGAGATAATAATAAGTAAACCATAAGAATCCTACTGCATTAATTAAACAGCCTATAGTTTAACAGGCTATTTTCTTAAAGGATACTTATAAACACCAACACAAAGTGAAAACCTGTGTATTCCAAATGATTTTGAAACAGCGTTTGCTGTTAATGTACATAATAATGATGCCCCACACAGAGTTGTATCCGATTTTAATTATAGGTATTATTCAAATATGGAGAATTAAGTATATGCTTTTAACTACATGTGCATGCTTTTTAACTAATGTCTTGTTCTATTTAGAAAGTTTTGAATGTTTTTTGACGCGAATATAAATCCCGATACTGGGGGAAAGACTCCGTAGCCTTTAATGCCGTCTAATTTGCTTAAATTTATATGCCTTTATAAGATATGGCTGTGTTGTTTTAAAAAAATATTTCAAGTTAAATATTAATGAACAATATTTCAGTCCGGTCAGCCGACGTTATTCATTCATGGAAACGAAAAACAATGCCATCAACATGAAATTAGGTAGTTTGATTGGATAAAACAATATGTGCGCAAATATTTCTAGTATAAAAGAATGATGCATCTGACAGAAAAGGATCTGTCAGAAACTGAGTTAAAATAATTTGAAACTTAAATTTCAATAAACTTTGTCACGAGGAAGTAACGTGATTACCATTAAACCGTTTTCAGCTTAACAGTTTGTCAGTATAATAGTTCCATCTATTCATCATAGATGTTATGCAACGTATGCAACACGTAAAACATAAACGCACATTTACTAAGTAAGTGTGTGTGTAATTTGGCGTCTTTGTGTGTTTTTTATTCAGCATCTACACAGGTTGCGACATTGATCGGTTGACTCCGTCGCCTGGTGACTCGCCTCGCTCTCAGATCGTGCCTAGTGCGAGATATGCCATGGCTGGTTCCTTCCTTCAGGACCAGTTTGTCAGCACTTATGCCAAATCCCGCTTCCACCCTGGCACCGGGACCGGTCCTGGCACGGACCGCAGCGTCCCTTTAAGCAACAGCTTGCTGTCCCCGCAACAAGCCGACGAGACCGCAGCGGCCTCCCCGCAGCGATGGTTTGTCACCCCTGCCAATAACCGACTGGACTTTGCCACCTCGGCATACGACGCTGCCGCCGCTGCTGATTTTGCCGGTAACGCAGCCACCCTGCTGTCTTATGCAGCTGCTGGAGTAAAGGCACTTCCACTCCCCGCTGCAGGGTGCTCTGGTAGACCTCTGGGCTATTACGCCGACCCCTCAGGGTGGGGCGCCCGTACGCCACCTCAGTACTGCAGCAAATCGAGCTCTGTTCTTTCCTGCTGGCCACCAAATTCTGCCGGCAGCAGGACTAGCGCCTCAAACTACGTGGTGGATGAAGGAGACACGCTGGCAACGGAAAGATCTCCGCTGGGTGCCTCGGAAGACGCCAAGCCAAAAGACCTGTCGGAATCCAGCTGGACAGAGACGCCTTCATCAATAAAATCTATTGATTCAAGCGACTCTGGGATATTCGAACAGGCCAAGAGAAGACGTATTTCACCGTCGGCCACGCCGGTGTCGGAAACGGCTTCCCCGTTGAAAAGTGAAATGTTACCGACTCGGGAATGCGAGAAGAACTGCGCTAAGGACGTTGGTTACTACAGCTTCTATTCACATAGTTAGGTGATAACGGTGCGGCCTCAACAAACGGGTCCCATCGCCCCTGGTGCGCTCAGAATTCTTTCTTTTTATAAGGGAAGTTGACATAAGTCGAATATTTGTTTATTTGTAGGCTAGCCTATATTTTGACATGACCATTGAACCCGACATTGCATGCAATCAGTGTACATTCATGACTAAGGCCACGATGAATCCAATCACTGTTGAATTGATCATTACCTATTATTAACAAATTTAGTGATTTTTCCCCCAAAATTGCCAGTAGGATAAATTAGTCTTTATCCAAAAATCATGGTCTATAGGTACCTTTCATTGAAATTATCATTTCAAACGCTATGCTAAAGCACAGTTTAATGAAACATACCAAAATACCCTCGTTTAAGTTTTTTCCGTACACATTTTCTTAATATATTTTTGTTAATTACGAAAAATATCAATGTACAGATATATTTAGCTTTTAGTAATTATTGTGTCAAATGTAGGGGTATGTTAAACTATTGATCGGTTTTTTGACATTTCTAAATCTCCTGACGTTATCGTTTTCTGCAAATGTATAGTCACAAAGTGATGTGTGAAATTTATGGATAACGATCTAGCAAACCACAATTTAGATTAATTAAATCGTAAAATCGGCTAATTTATTTGTGCTGCCAACTTTTAATTTCATTGTTAGGTTTTAGCGGCGGGGATGTCAATGCGTATTTATCCATGGTGAACATTATTTTATCAATACCTTGAATGTGTCTTAATATTTGATATATTTTCTTTTACCTCTCTGTCAATAAAAACCTGCATTTCGGTCGGTATTTGTAGGCCTAGAGCTTGTGTTTTAATATTAATGTTGTGTGACATATGTTGTAAATGTCGTTACAATGTGAACGTGAGTTTTATTTATTTATTTAATATTATTTTTTACGAAATTAAAAGCCTGTGTCTGAAAATGTCGTAAAAGTCTTGTTATTCCATGGGAAATGCTTTATTTATTTATTAGTTACCTGAGTCTAATGTATGTAATATATATTTGAGAAGTTATCATGTGCTTTGAAATGCATCATTTATTAAAAACGAGGAATAAAACTCGAAAATTACAATGTACATCAAAGAACTTAAATATTTAAAATTACCTGTGCAGGTTACAGACTGACCTTTTCTCTCAATGAGATTTTATTCACTACATCATGATAAAGCATCGTTTGCTGTTGAATTGCTGACAGAAATAGAATTATATAGCCTACTTAAACAGTAATATTCGTAAATGAGCGCCACAGAAACAGAATTTGTTAAACTTTCAAATTTATATTGTCATAGATCTTAGATGCTTATGTTTAGTCTCGATTTAGATGCCATCGACTATTTTTTGCTCTGAGGCTGATTTAAACAATAGGGTAGCCTTAATCATATCAGGACAATCGAGATATTATGGGAATTTGTTTTACCACAGCCATAATTTTGCTTCCTTTTCATAATACCCTGAAAATATGAGGAAAAAGTCTCATAACAGCTGGAATTGATTTTTATTTTACAAATTTTTGTGATTAAGATTTTCAGTGAAATTCAGAATAATGCAATTACTTGGTATTTTACGATTTAGACAAACATAAATATGCCAGTTTAATCTAAATATGGAATCTGACACCTAAATATATTCTAAAAATTATTGCTGTGCTCTTGGATTCAATATCACTACAGATTACCATACACAGGGGGTGTAAGATAGAAAATGATTGTCATTTCCAGTTCAACCAGATTATAAATAAAACCTGCACCTTTTTTGCAAACTTGAGGATTGTAAAGTATTGAGAAATTGGACTTGACACGTGACAATCACCCCAATGCATGCAGACTAAATAAGTGCAACCGACTAATAAACTCAGACCTATTTAATGACTTTTTGTTAAATACGTTTTTATATAACTATACATCTGTAGCTTATTTCCACCAGAAAACGACCTAGTTAATTAGATTACCATGCACCTAACCCCCCAAAAAAAACGTTGTCAAATTGATTACATACTTTTTAATTAACATCAGAATTGACCTTGCCTCATGTGCCGGTATAAGAGTAGATGGGTGGATGGATGGCTAGATGGTTAATGTGCAAAAGCCCTATTGAGCCGTACATGGCTATTTAGTCACGCTTTACTGCCATCTTGTGGTGACATTAATTTAAAAATCAGCACATTGTGCACGAATCATCTGTCGCCCTTTATCCACACGCACATAGAATAACAAAAAGAACAGCTGATTAAGATTTTAACTAGCGCTACGTGCAACTGGAATTACGTAAAAAAACATCTGTTTTTTGTTTGTTGTGGCGCTTTTTCGTATTTTGTGCTCTGTATTTTCTCCTTGATCAAATACTTTTTAACAAAAACTGATTTCGAAAAATCAATTATATGACTATTCACTGCAAACCTTTGGATACAACCTTTGAAACCTGTCATGTATATTATATTGGGAATATACCATTTTGTTTTGAGCACATGAGGATATTTTCCTAAGAAAAACTTAGATTTGAATTAGACCTGAATCAAAGCATAAATATAAAGTTACATGAAAATAATTTATGCATACCTTAGTAACAAAGGAGTACAATCTTCTGAACGGTGTTCGCATACCTACAACAACAACAAAAAAACACATTTGTCTGTTTCTGAACTGACTTAATAAGCATATTACATTACATGACAGGTCAGTGGGGGTCTAATGGTCAGGGAAATGTAATTGGAAGGTTGCTAGTTCAAATCCTTCACCACCAAAACACTGGTCTCTAGGCACTAAAGAATAGCAGTTCGCTGCCATATTACATACGGGTTAAAGGCAGAGGACACATTTTATTATTGTGTGTCAACAACGACAATTAATCACTTGATGACGTGCAGAGCACATATATGTGACCATTTATTATAGGGGAAATAAACCAGAAAATGTGTGTAGAGAGGAATCCTTTCTGTGCAGCAGTGTGTGACTCACATCTCTGGTACATGCTGTTCTAGTGTTTTGGAGGCTGTTAGTCATTTCAAAGCCCAGGCGGCGAGAGGCTCAGTATGCTGAGTCTCTGTATGTGATCAGAAGGTTGCTGGTTCAAGCCCCAGTCTCAGCAGAATGGTCACATGTTCGTGGGCAAGACCCTTAACCCCCCCCTCAGGAGCCCTGCACATTAGTTGGCCCTGCAATGTGACCTCCCAAGCTAAGGACAGCAAGATTGGGGTCAGTGAAGAGAAGGATTCCAATGTACTATAGTGCAAATAAAGCATTTGTACTGTACTTTTTCCACATCCGTATATGTTCCATTGTGGTGTGTGTCCTTCTATACACTCATGTGCCTTTCAGAAAATATTGCCAATGATCATAAATTATCTGCATAGTACTCACATAGTCAAGAACCTGGGGTTTATAATCCATAATTTTTTTTGTTAGGTGGTGTTTCTATGGTGACATTGTGGCCCTATGGGTGGCACTGTGGCCTCACACTTTCAGTGTTGTGGGTTAAAATCCCGCCCTGGATCTGAATCTACGGAATCTGTATGTTCTGTGCTTTTGCTGTGCTCTTTGGATCCTGAGTGTGCTGAATGTGCATGGTCCTGCATTTCTGTCATGTGATGGACTGGCTAGCAAATCAGGATGAGCCCTGTGTGAACCCTGAAGACTGTGTTCCCTAGTCTTCTGAATTCATTGCATGTTAAAGCCTACATGTTATCAAAGTAATGGTAAAATTGTACACTTTCTGGGAATATCACTTTTGTTTTTGTAAGCAGATCAGCGAATTGTGAAGAATTACATTCTAAATGACCAATCTGCTACAATTCACCTGACAATTAGGTTTTGCCTTTGCAATTAATAAACAGAATGAAATATGTAATTAAAAACATGCCTTATTTTCGCCTTTCTGGTTGTGGGAAAAGTGAAGACCGGGGAAGACCACAAAAATAACTGTAAGTCATCAAGAATCTTCAGTAACAACGCATTGGTTTCTCCGTTGTTATGACAACAGGACGCCCCAGTCCTCTGCCTAGTATAACAATAACTCTTAATTAGGCCAACATAAAACGCATAGTTTTCATTTACAGAACTGAAGCCTTCTAAGTAGCCGGCATGATTTTATTTATCTACAATCCACGCGTATCTAATTTAGGTGAATATTACACGTAGTTCATTAAATTACAATTTTTGGCCACGAATTGTTTAACTTCAATTCGCTTCTGCCCCTGTAATTAATTATACTTTTCGTAAACATTCCAATATACGTCAGAAATCTATATAGCGAAAACCCAGCCAAAATCAATGAGACCTCTCCATCCTCTTGCTGTTCTTTCCTTCCCTTTATCGTTTTATGCCGAACTATATTTACTGGCATCGAATGCAATTAATGGAAGAGGTAATCCATGTCATATTGCAGTTGCTTCTCAGTCGAAAATTGGGACCGAATCATAAATGTTATTACAATGCCGAAAAGCTAACGGTAAGTAGACGATGAAATAGCACATAACGGAACCTGGGGTTTCCACGGAGGACATTACGCGATGGCGGGGACACTTTCAACACGGCTGCAGCCTTTGTTGCGTTTAGCAGATACAGCATAAAAGAGACACGTCGTTAATGAACGTCATAATCGATATGCATCCCTCAAGTCATCACGATCTCAAATTATGGAGCTAAATGTGTCGTGTTTCGTTTCAATGGCCATCCGTCTCCCCCCCCCCCCCCCACCAATGGATTTAACAATAATTTCATTCGGATTCGCTCTTCTCGGGCGCGCAGCACAACACGCACTTCCTTTGTATAATCTGATCGGGCGATAGCATTAGATTATATGCGCTGCAAAGAAAGTGCCATTTATTACGGTAAAGCATGTACAAGCCGTAGTAGTAAAGGAGAGTATTTTTTTACGGATACACTGGGGCTCACGCTGCCTGGCAGCGTCATGAAAGCACAGATCTGTGCGCTTACGGCTTTAGTTTTGTGAGTCCGAAACCCTCTTATTCAATGCAGAAATAGCATGAAAAAGGGGGTCGGGGCTGGACGATGCTTAGCGACACGTGAGCGTTTCTGCTCGGCCTTTTTGTTACCTTTTTATGTACAATTTTGTATGTGTGTGTGAATATTCATCTTGCTCCGGAAACACCTGATAGGAATACTGTGAAAGAGTAACTGTCCGATATCGTACAAATTGAATTGTAGGCGGCTGAAGATGGACATGAAGGACCAGGGAGCTCAGATGGAGCCTTTACTGCCCACGGTGAGTGTCATTTTTACTTCGTGATAGGTGTTGCTTCAGTGGTACATATAATGGCTTTTCTGCTTGAGGATTACAAATACATTTAACTTATATGTTGATCGTGTATATTGTTAATTATTCAGTACGGGAAGAGTTGTGATGTGAACATACCGCATTCATATATAAAACTGGATCAGTCACAATTAATAATTGTAGGTTTTATTAAAATTGTTAAGCCAATGATGTACGATATATACATAGGCTGAAGTCGATCTCAGTTTTCTGTATTACAACATGGAATTTTAACAAATAACGTCATTTGGAAAGGAAACACAAACTGGGTCATTTAAAGTAAAATCCACGGCTCGTGTCTGGTCGGATAAATGGATTCATCCATTTGCTGCGAACCCTATAGTCTAACAGCACTCTGGCTTATACACAGTTTGTCCACAACCAACATGCTCTGATATGTGTGCAATTAACCGCATAGTAGATAGGAAAAAACCGTTTTGTTTTACAGTAGGACACTAGGTTTGCAGTTAATGTTCGGTTGCTTCAGATTGTAGTTTGCGAAAATACCGATAGGTCGCATATGGACATAGAGTGAACGTTAATTTGGACATATAGACAATTCAAGATTGAATCTGAGTAAGCCGGCCTTTAATTATCAAGGCATTTTCTGTATCATCACTAGTACTTAACTTCGAGCTGAATGTCTCAGTGGGTTCTGTTGCAGCTGAGAATTTAACAAAATTCTGTCCATGGGCCTGTCACTTGAAGGTGTTAAATATATCTGAGTTAAGGTTGTGGCCTTGAAGAGAGAATCATGGCCCACTTTGATATCCAGGCTAATACAGAACAGTCTGTCATTGAGTAGATCTGATATGGAGGACAAGACCTGTCTCATGTCCAGAGTGTTATCAATGGCAAGATGGGTATTCTGGGTACCTAGAATATCAATATTTCACCCACTGTCTTGGTCAGCTCTACGTCAGCTATCTGTGCATCTGTGGGATATCTGCGGCTCCACAGATGAGGTTCCAAGACACCAGGGAGATTTAAACTGGCTGCCGTCTCTAAGCAGAAAGGCAGGGTTAGCCGCCGAGCAGAGAGAGCTCTTCCAGAGTGATTCGCAGGCCATGTTGAGAAATAATTGTAATGTGTGCCGTGCTGTTGTCATTAGAATTCAGTAGGCAGAAACCAGAAAAACTCAAATGCCAACTCAAAAAGAATGAAACAAGCAAATATGTCTTGGTTAGTAGATTTCAAATATTTATATTTACTGGGTAATTTCAGGCTGTTCAGTTTTGCAGGCATCTTGGATATTCTCTTAAAGAATTAACAATCTGAAAAAAAAGCTCCTTCATAAAATGTTCGTATTTATTTATCCAGTACAGAATTTCAGCGAGTCTGGATCTCGGGAATAACAGCTCACAATGCCGGGGGTGCCTGGGGCGGAATCGCAGTGCTCTGGAGAGCATACAGACACATTAAGGGCAACTGAAAGACAGAACATAAGCTCCAGGTTAAGAACGTGCAACATACAGACAATGTACACAAAATGCCACAAAACCTGTTATACAATGGTTCTTAATACAGAAGGCATGCAGTACTTTGTGATGCTCATGAGAATATTGCACGGCTTAAGTGGTTCGTCGGCTCGAGGTACAATACAGTATTGTATGTAGTTTGTATGTATGCATGTGTTAGCATTGTATTATTGTTATGTACTATAATTATTGTTCACACTTAACTACAACTTCCACTTAAAGACAAACTTAGTGAATGGTAACCTGGGGAACGCGGGGAATACTTGCTAGAAACCTCATGATTCCAAGGGGGATTCAGCCCCAGGGCCTACAGCTGTGAGTCTGCAGTTATGGTGCTTTCCATTACACTTACTTTCCATTTGATATAAGGGGTAAGATTTATTTTATTCGAGAAGTAAAATTCGTCGTCCTTGTTTTGTGATCTGTGCAGTACTTGGGCGGCTGACCAAATGATGTCTGACCAAGACCTTGTAGAAGTAGCCCAGCATAAGGTGTCTGCGAAAAGTTGCTACAACTGTTAGTGTAAATCAGTGGGGGCACCAATGGAATAGCTTCAGGGGCAAAATAATCTCTTCACAGACTGGACGATTAAACAAATTGAGCAGCGCAACATTACAGAAACAACAATATATAAACCACTACCTCACGTGTACTATTTGAGCATTTATGTAATTTATTTAAACATTATTTTTCTAGGTACATTAACTGAAAACCTGTTCTCACTGCTTTACGTGATATTCTGGAGAGATACCAGATAACGCACTGGAACTTCCTGAGATACAAACGCCATACAAACGTCACGTTCTTCAGCCAATAAGAGCAAAGTTGTGTTGTCACCGAGGCTGTTCCAGTTTGTTCAGCCGGCTGAGAGGTGCTGTACAATCTGTCTTCAGTCGTCTTGCTCTTGAAAGGTTTTTGTACCATGTGACATGGTGACGAGTGAGGACGTTTTGCAGCGCCGGACAAAAAAGTCTAACCATATCATGAAAAACAAGGTTTAACAATTTCCACATTAAGTGCAGGGAGACGATCAATTAATTGGTATGATTTAGTGTTGTTTTGTGCTGTAGTATAGGCTGAAACCTGCAGTTTATCATTAAAAACTAAATGCGGTAATCGTAAAACAAACTTTAATTTGTGCATGCCAATAAATATTAACAGGAATGTTAAATCTGCATTTGCATAATTTCGAACTTACGCTGGACTTTTATTTTTAATTGATTTCTCTTTTTTCACAGTGGTGAAATTGCACCATTTCCATTTTGTAATTGCATTTGCTTCACTCAATTAGAAACAGTAGTTGTATTTCAAATAAAGTTTGAATCTGAACCTGTGTAGTTTGAATGGGGGGGCGGGGCTGGGGGTCAGTAATGATCCTCTTTAGAAAAGGGGGGCCCTGCAGAGCAGGTTTGGGAACCACTGGTGTAAATGCTACAGGAAAAGGCTCTTCAATGGTCCGTTGTTGATGTGTGACCATCAAAATGTTATCCTTCAAACAGACTTTGTTTAGGCCAGTGACCCTAGAAGCCAATCACAACACTCAAAAATTGAGCCCATTTTCTTATCGGGGCGTATGGCACATTAAACCGCTGTGTTTGCAACTAAATACAGACATTTAATGTTTAGCTAATGTTTAGCTATCAGGAAGCCACCAAATATTTTCATCCTGTACTGGCCTACAGTAGCTTTTATAAACCTGTGAAAATGTTTTGGCGCTGTGCACTGACTTGAGGAGCTGCTCTTTTGATTTCCTTCTTTTGTACTGCAACTATAGTTTTAATTGATGCATGATATCTGCATCTTCACAACTGCACAGCAATCCTCTTGTCCGTGGAAGATCATTATGCATAAGCCCTTAAAAATAAATTTTAATTGTCTATAAATTTTAATGTAATTGTTTTTTTTGACTTACTAGAGTATGGTTATGATAGTGACCATGTGCAGGTGGTTATGGGAAATGGATGGATGGATTGTGGCCATATTATTCTTATTATTATTCCTAACATAACACTGCATTTAATTGTTTGTGTTGAACGAGGTAACTGGATTTTGGCAGCGCAAATGCTAATGCTGCATTCGTGTTATTAATTTATCACTGGCGACTCCGTCTTCTAGTTCAATACCATGGCTCTTTGCATCATGGGATACGACAAGCAATTTTACGCTTTTATTAAGTGACAAAATGCTGAGACTCGCCTAATTACAGTGAACTTTTTTCCTAGAAGAGCACCAGATGAGTGCCTCATTCAGTAGGGATGCCCAGAGGATTCAAGCCTGCAGTTTGCAGTGATCTGACCTCTAACAGGAACACAAGTTACATTCACTTGTAGAACCTCTACACTTTGGTCAAAATGTTTCCACCATTACACTCGTTTTAATGAGTTTAGTTAGTAGAAGTGTTGGGCATAATCAGAATTATTTTCAAAGCTAGCTGAAGGTGATGGCTTTTCCCGTCGGCTGATATATTTATAGTTCAATCCCCATAAATCTCTCAGGGGAAGGAAAAAAAACTGACCCTATTAGAGTATGATTTGTAGTCTGATGCTTTTTAATAATGTAAAGCCTTACAGTGTTCCTCTTGTAGATTTTATAGATTTAGATTTAGTTTGCTTGATTTTTGTTTTGAAATGGGACAAGATAGTATGACAACTACTTGTCTTCCATTCAGGGTTCTAGCATGACAAACAGAGCCACATATATCCATTTTCTCAGAAGCTTTTCTCCAGTGCAGGGTCATAGGTACCTGGAGCCATTCAGTGTTATAATACCCAGGATGCCAGTGATGGAACCCATATAGCACTGATCATCAACTGGCGGCCCGCGGGCCGAATCCGGCCCGCCGAGCCGTTCAATCCGGCCCGCGACTGGATTCC
>JABFDZ020000001.1:46514069-46535741 GCA_019775955.2 Pollimyrus isidori
CCCCGCCGCCCGCGCGGGCCGCGCCCGGCGGCGGCGCGCGCCCGCCCCCCGGCGCGCCCCCCCCCCCCAACGTCATGCTGATATCAGCCTTTCATCTTTCTGGCAGAAGAGAGAATAAATTTAGCTTAATGTTATTCTCTGTCTTGGGGCTTGCGTGCTTGCATGGGTGTGGACTGATGGGCGACTGGGTAACAGGGATTTGCCCGTTTATCTTTGACACGAACATCCCTGTGGACCATCAGCTCACTGGAAGGCAGGACTGCAGTTGAGACATGTAACAGTCCCACTGTATGGAATGGAAAGGGGGCCGGTGCTGATGTTGATGGCCGCCATGGTGGTTACCATCTGTGGCTACCAGTCCTATGTCATGACAGACGCTACATCCAATGCCATCTCCACCCCAGCTGCCATTAACCCGCTCCCCCCGACCTTGTTTGCTTGTATGGCAGTTTTTCCCTTTAAGTGCTTGGAGAGGCCAGTTGACCAATCAATGTGCTATTTGTGCTGACAGTACCTTCCCGGATTGAACGTTATTTGATCATGGATTCTTTTGGACAGTCAGCTTTAACGTCTTGCTGCAAACCTGGGATCGGTATGCTAGAGGTAGGAATTGGGTCATGAGTTTTTCCCGGAAAAGAATGTTATGGTGTAGATTAAAGAATAGTACAGTTCACATTTAAGGTCTGCCAGAAGGCAGGACGCAACACTTAGGCTTGTATGACTTTAACGCTCCACATTCATAGACCATCAGTGTGAATAAAGAGTGTTAAATTCAGACCACGTGCTGCGCTGTGTGCAAAATTCCCAATACATGTGAAATTTACTATTTCTCCGATGCTGAGTGTGAGAGCATCTGCCTTTACTGAGTGCACTTCTGTCCTAACCATCATTTACTGCACTCTCTGTGTCCTTCAGCTCTGGGGGAGCTCGTCCAATGAACAAATAGTCGATGGATGTAAGAATACGGCTCACAGAGTGTGAGAGGGGAGAAAGAAGGAAATTCAATGCAAAAGACTGTCAGGGATTACTCCGACGTGCAAGTCGTCAAGGGATCGTTGAAAAAAAAAATGCTGCTTGCGGATTGGCTCACTTCAGTCATGTGAGTGTCGAGTAGGGAGCCAGACGACCCCATCAGCATCACCTGCCTCAGCAGACTTTCAGACTTAAGGCTGGATGCTCATCTCTCCCAAATGATTATTGCACAGCACGCTGCAGCGTGTTGGCAGCCCTTGCTCTGCAGTGAGGGCACTGTAATGAATCCCAGCACCAGATGTTCTTAGCAGCGGAGGCTTGCAGCTCGAGTTTACCCAGATGTGGCCTGTCATGTTACAGCATCTTAAAGCTATTAATGATGTAAACATTACTTATGCCTATGGTTCTTTGATGCTTGTGGAGTAGTTCAGTAAACATGAGTATTTTTTCCTAAAAAGTATAATACAGTAAAGATTCCTGATTGTGCATTTAATGTAATTTTATTTTTGGTTAATTTAATAATTGTCCATGTAATATAGATGATGATACAATCTGCCAGACCTCTGATATGAAGGTTTCCCAGCTAAAGTGAACTAGCATTTGTTTAATAAACAAGAGAATGAATTTAGCAAGGTGTGGCTTCAAACATAACCCAGCATATTCTGTGAAAGCTTTCCATTCACATATCTTTAACGACTGACGATAAAGCTAATGTTAGCTCAGGTAAGTCTTCAGCTTAACCGTTTCTTAATGACACATCACATAACTTTGATAATTATATATTTTCACTTAATATTTTCTGTCTTGCTCTATATTGCAGTGAACTTGTAAGAAATGAGCAGTTAGCTGTAATTGAGAAGCTTTACACACCAGCCAATTTAGATAGAGGACCTACTTAGTTCTTTGTCTTGGAAAGTCAATTTGAAATCATTGAAGTTTCACTAAACTATCTCTTCATAATTAGCCGGCTGTCTGAATATTAAATGAGCTTCCACATAATAGACCTAGATCACTATAAACCTGCCTGTGTCATAGCAGAATCATTTAGCAATGCAACTAACATTTTCCCAGCCTTTTCTTTTTTCCCATGTTAGCTGTTTGACTTTCCATGAATAAAATTCCCTGACTTAATAACTTGGTAATGAGTAATTGGAAGATCTGTTAAGGGTGAGTGCTATATGCACTGGGGCATATTGTAGCTCAGGAATAAGCTATAGGAGATTTATGGAAAAGGTTGATTTTAACCTGGACCCAGAAATTCTGAACTGGGCAAGTACGATTCCATTACCTTGGCTCAATTTCTCCTGAGCCATTTCTATAAGAAACAAGGAGCTGTAATTTCAGTACGTGAAGGGTGTTTTTTGCTTTTTGCAGACTGTTTATCGAGTCTACAGAAACTGAGAAAATTGTATATGACTTACTTATGTTAGCATCTCTTGCAGGCCACATCTAATGCTGTGGAGATCAGCACTTGTAAGATGGATAGAGGACATGCATTTATATTTTTGAAGAGTCTAATGTTATAATATTTCCATGGACCGTCATGTCACTTGCACCAAAGGTGGTCTGTAATTTGAATAATGTGGATGAGATTCATTTGATCTGTTCACCTTCCAAGTACAAAGGGGACCTGACTGAATAACCACCTGCCTCATTACCATAATCACCCCATGTGCAGACACATGTCTCAAGCTCACATTGAACCATTCACTGTACCTCGTTCACATAGCGTCTCGGTTTTTGATAGACTTAATAATTGTAAGACAATTAACTTTCATGTTGAGCCTTTTCTGAAGTTAGTTTTAGCAAATATAATATAATATAATGTTGCTGTAATTGAAGCAGTTTCTCATGCATTTATACATATTTACTAAAAATGCAAAGCAGTTTAAGTGTTTAACCGACAATACCATGCATATTTTGCAATAATGCATATGTTTTAATGGGTGCAACAAATCTACTTTATATAATGAATAGAAATGTTCCAATATTAAAATAAAAGAAGCTAATTAGATTCCCTAATATCTCATAGATTTCCCGTAAAAAGCATTAGCATCATTGCTATCATCATTACAACCATCAAGATCCCAATCGCCAGAACTAATCCCCCTTAATGAGCAGCGTGCTTCATGGTACTTCCTGGAGCATTCATTATAGATCTTCTCCTTTATATGTTATTCATACATTCATGTTCTGTTTAGTCTTATGCTACTGATACTTTGGATTACCAAATGAGAAACAATTTTTAAAATACACAGGACCCTATAGATTTCGAGCTCTGACACATAAAAAAAATCACCTCCAAAATAGTTCCCTTCTGAACTGACACGCGGGTCAAGTTCTGTGAGATTGTCGAAGATCTCGGCCGTTTTTGCTTTCACATTTTCTGCCAACAAGTAATGGTGTTCCTCTGAGCACTAACTTGATCTTTGGGAAGAGGTATAAGTCACTGGGAGTGAGGTGTGGCGAGTAGTGTAGGTGCTCATTCACCGCTACTGCTCCAACACCCAGCCTTCGATCTTTTCAAAATCACATCTCGCACTTTTTCAATGTTGCCATGTTCCCTCGCATATGTGTCGCATGTGTGAACGATGCACAGATATCACCTTGGGCCTGGCTCTTCTATGGTTTTAAGTGGGAAGGCGGGAAGGGTACTTAATGCCTGCATCTGTTTATTAAAAGATCATGACGTTCCTGCATGAAGATGAGTCCCCCCACTCATCTGCAGGCACAATAAAACCCCACTGTGGGATGGAGAAGCCTTTCTTTCTGCTCAGCCTTTCTTTCTGCTCAGCCTTTCTTGTGGAGAGTTCCCTCAGAGTGTCTCACAGGAAACTGAGTATTATTGTTTAAATGACCCCCACTCCTGTCCCCCAGGCTGTGGCCCCCGCTCTTGTCCCCCAGGCTGTGACCCCCACTTCTGTCTCCCAGACTCTGGCCCCCGTGATCCGCTCAACCACCTTGAACGGTCTCAGTTCTGCTAGACGCTGTTCGGCTAAAGGTTTATGGTAGCATGGCGCCGCAGTGGTGCGTCTATCTGCACGTTGCTGTGTAGCCTTCCCCCACAGGATGTAGGTGGTTATTAATAGCATGACCGCTAAATCAGACAGTGATGCTTCATCAGAGAAATGCCGTTTCCTGCTTCTTTAGGGTAATGTATTGGCATTTATTCAGGGATTTATTTCTGTGCCATTTCAGCCTCTTAAACTTTCTGACATTATGGTGCAGTTAATTTTGAGCTCCTGTAAATTTGATTAAATTACTGGAATAGGGTTGCTTTTGACAATGCCACCAAAATACTGCATAATGTATGGAGAGCATGAAAATGAGGGTTGGGGATATTCCGGGAACCATGCATCAATTCCAATGCATATCAGGAAGTGCAACTCGAGTTGGAATTTACATCTCCCTGAAATTCAAATTCCATTCCAATTCGGTTCCCCATAGGTTTTTTTTTTCCCCTATTCCAACTCCAGTTCCATTTCTGAAATGGCCCCAACCCTGAATGGAAATTAAACTCAAGGTTACCAACTGTCACACGCATCTGGCTCATGCTTTCAGACTCTCACGCTTAAGCAAGAAATCTGTATTAGTCTATTATAAACTTTAAAATTAGCTACATTAAAACCTTTGGGGTAGTTTGCAGACCTTAAAGACTACTTACAAGGTAATAAGACTATTACATACATGTAAATGCGTGTGTATATTTGCGCAGACCAGTTTCGAATTGAAAATCTCACTCCAGCGAGCTGGAAACCCTGCTTGAACCACAGAGCCCCACGCCGTCCCACAAAGTGCACCAACAAGAAAGCAAAATCGTACAAAAAAGGTGGCACATTCATTTACATTAATGTAGGCTTCTGGCTACTTTACTCCAAAAAATATTCATGCAAAATTTTGAATTTGTAGGGCTCCTGATTAGACTGAGATAGGTAGCCTTTGGTACAGTACATTGGCTTGAAACCCTCCGGAACGGCCAGCTTTGCTGTTGAAGATCGGACCGATTTCAAAGAAGCAAAGTCAACCGTACACTGCGGCGCCACAAGTTACGATAGGGAGTATCTGACACACAGCAGCGGAAATTACAGTGATGGGCCCCGAGAAATCGCCTGCTTAGCTAGGAAAGGTAGCTAAAATTTGACTACAAATAAAAAAATTTTTTAACATTGGCAAATGACAGAAGAAAATTTTTCAATGTTACCACAAACTTATATCGTGGCTTGGTGAGTGAAGCTCATGGCTAGGCCAGTTGTAATCATGTGACAGAGTAATTAGATAAAGTTAAAACTTACCTCTATATGTTTCTTCAATTAGTGACAGAGTTCTTGAATGCAGATGACAAGCCAAGACACAGCCGGCATGACATGACGACGCTGTTAACTTTCTTGGTTTTAACTTGGAAAAGTTCTGGCAGGTGTGGCCATGAATGTACTAGTTATATATCAAGGCAACTCCTGACACAAGCTCCAGAAATAATAGTGGGTGTTAACTTTTTAAATGATTTGCTACTGATTTTAAACGCAAAATGACTTGATTGGCTACAGGAAATAAACTGTATAGTCATTTTTAATAGAGAAGGGAACATGAACTAAATATGTGTTGTTGGTAACACTGTTGGAAAGTATGCTTTTGAACTTGTTTGAAGTAAGTAGGATAAGTGTGGGATGCAGCGCGAAATGTCCCTTGCTACTATTGGGTCTTGCATTGATATTCAGGTCATTGACATTGCTGGATATTCTTACTTGCTGGATTTCCCCTTTCATCCTGCTTGACCACTGAAATGAATCTCCTCAAAAACGAGCCAGAGGTATGATCAGATCCCACGAGGATTGTTTTATTTACAGATCTCTTTTTGCATCAGAATTACAAATCCACAGCCCCCTTGTTTTGGTTTTCGCTGTTGCGTTTGTGTACGTGATCTTACAGGTGGGGGAAGCTCCCAAGAAGACTTTCAATGGCAAAGACGTTGAGATGCAATTTTTGCAATTTAAATCTCATTTACTCCACATCCAGCTTTGACCTCTGTCTTCAGACCATCTTCAGTAGACTGGAGGCTGATTGGGCCACGGCTCAGCTGGAGAACTTCCTGGTTTAGGTGCAGATTAAACAGTCCTAGAGCAACCTTTTGTAAGAACTTTGGAGGCAGCATAGAACACAAAGGCTGTGGACATCATGGGTGGGACACGTTCATCTTTATATCACTATATCTTTGGACTGCTGCAAAAATCCAGTGTACCTGGAAGAAATCCACGCAGCAGAGGGAGAAGCGGCAGCCTCCACCCACAGATCAGGGGCTGTGTTTGAACCCACAACCTTGGAGCTGTAAGGTGACAGTGCTCCCTGCTGGGAGCCTCCAAACCAGGATTCTCCAGTATCAGTCCTGGAGGGCTAGAATCCATCTGCAGCTTTCCCTGTACAAATACACCTACTAAACCTGATAATAAAACCTTATAACTAGACTTATGTTGATTGAATTGTAGATCTTTTTTTTGTTAAAAAAAAGGTCATAATTTAATTTCTAGTGTTCTTAGGAACGTGTTTTTGTGATTATTGGTGTGAAGTTTTCCTACAGCTAGGTTCAAATGGAGAACACAGTAATATGGAATACGGCACAGCATGGGGGATTATCTAACAATCATTATCCGTTTTCCATGAAAGGTGTGAAAGATTATTTGCTCTTCTGGATTGCCGACAGGTAGGAAATTGGCTGCAGTAATATTCCTTTAATATCTTTAAATAGCTCTCCTAACTAACTCATTTAAGGGTGGTTTCAGTTACTGTATATCCTGCAAAACTTTATTTTAAAAAGTAAGCAGGTAAAAATAAAATCGGAATATCCATTGGATACCAGATGTCTCTTCTAGTTCTGAATTCTACGATGCCTAATTAGGAAACACAAGCATGACATGACTGGCTGTTTTTGGCACAAAAAAAAACAACAGGGGGGAAAAACAGATTTTTGCTTAGCAGTCAGGTGCACTGGGAGTCCAGGCTGGAGTGACTCATCTTGCAGGCTGTCATGGTCCTCCTACACTTTTCTGTATGTCGAGCACATACCGCTGGTCTTTTGTATATCGAATATCTCCAGCTACATTCAGGGCCTTGGAATTGCTGCCACTGATCTGCTAAATATCTCCGGCGAAATATGTCTCTTCCCAGAGTGACTTCCAGAAAATGGGCTTTTCTTTCGTTTATCAGGATATGTCACGAAGAGATATTCTTTCATTTCACCTGATGGATGGAGATGGCCCTTGACAAGCCATGAAGGTCTCTGCTCTACCCCATAGTAGGAGTTGCCTTTAACCAGGCCTGTTCCATAGCTCTTTATCCATTACAGGGTTATGTTGAGCCTATAGACACCTGTACTAAGAAGATCTTGGCACAAAGCAGGTGACATAGATAGGATACCATCAGTGACATTCACACACACTGTACGTTTACATGCACAGTTAAGTCAAGCTTGACTTTGCCATTTAATCAGACTGCTGTCCTTGTCCCAATATACATGCATGGGTGGGGAATCGATTTATTGACTGAAGTATGTTTGATTCCGTTGATCTATAATAATGATAGATGTGTGGACAAATGAAGTGATACAAAGTCAGAAGAATGGATGCAAGGTCAGGGTACTGTAACAAGAAATAAAGTATTTTTTATAATATACTGTAAAAGCACTCAGCCTAGGAAATACTGCAATGTGATTTTGCTGTAATAAATATTTGGGTATTTAGGAAACGGAAACTGAGTTCGGCATACATTTCTCGCGAACCCATCTGGGAGTGATTTAAACAGCAAAGACGTGTATGATTATGGTTATCTGGGAGTGATTTAAACAGCAAAGATGAATATGATTATGGTTATCTGGGAGTGATTTAAACAGCAAAGATGAATATGATTATGGTTATCTGGGAGCAGGGTGGGACACGTTCATGACATGATGACACGTGCACAAACTCATGCAGGAACTGGGCAGTTTAGACAAGTCAGTTAACTTGATTAGGTATCTTTGGACTGCCGCAAAAACTCCCACCACTTTCAGCGTACCAGCTTCTTCTGTTACTTCCGGGGAAAACGTGGAGTAAGCGCACAGTGCCTGAGCCTGTTTCCGATGGAATTAACTGGCTGTCTAAGTCCGACTTCGAGAAATTCGATTTAGTACGATTTCATGTTTACATATACTTTAAAAGTCCGGTTTTCAATAATTAATAATCAGTAATTTGATTTTCTTACTGTGCGTGTAAACCTATTAACTATGGGCAGTTTAGAGATACCTGGACTACTAGGAAGGAACCTGAACACACGCAGGAAGAATATACAAGCTCCACATGTAGCTGCCACGCATCACACTGCTTCCTGATTAACATTATTACCTAGCGAGCACTCATCTGCTCTCGGTATGTATGCGTGTGATGCGACGTCGCAATGCATCGTCACCCCATGCGACGTTACAGCCCACCAGTGCTGCTGCAACATGCATGCGAGACAGTATAACCTGCTTAGGTTGTGCACAAAAAAAAAAAAATACAAAAAAGCGGCAGCGTATTTAAACGCAGCTGAATAGAATTTTGCTGCCAAGAAGGCGGGGGTGCAATGAGGCGTGCAAGTCAGCAAGCTGCCTGGGGCCTCTTTGTATGGTTATTCTTCTGCATGGAAATGATCCAGTTTGCAGCCTGTCCAATTTGCACATAGTCCACCTTGGCAGCAGTGGGACGCTTTGAGGTTGTGAAAGCCACACAAATTCATCTTTGTGGGTCTGTGGGGGAACTCCACTGAAATCTCAAAATGTCATGCATCCATTTGCTCTGTTCATTATGGCAGGAATCACGCAAGCGTTTCATCTTTCATTTCAGTCATGTTGAATCCCTGACATCTGGATGGCAGTTTTCAGTTCCATACATTTCCCTGAGAGCTTTTCACCAGAATCTGTACTATGTCATCCTCAGTAAAAATATAATATGGGAATCCATCCATTCACCCATCTTGCAAGCACTTATCCTGGTTAGAGATGCGTGGAGCCTGCAGTCTATCCCATATGAGAGGTTTATTCTCTGATAGTGTGGAGTCGCGATGTCTCTATTATAATAAAGTACATTATATTTTGAAAATTTAGTTTCACTGCTTTAAAAGCTGTTTGCTTTACTGCTTCCTGTGTTATTCTTAGTTTAAATTCCTGTCTTGCAGAACAAGCGTGATACCTGCTCTGCGATTTTGCTCCTCATTTTCTAACAAGCATTTTATCATCAGTTTCAAGCAGCCAGGTATAATGGGCATCATGGTATAGCAGGATCCCTGTGTTCCCTTGTCCCCTGTGCACTGGTCACCCCTGTCAGATTAATGGTAGCTATTTTACAAAAAGGGCTTGATTTAAGGAACCTAAAGGCTGAATTGGGTAATATGTGGCTAAGCAGTGACTCTGGAAATGTGTGTCATTAAGCCAAATGCAGACCCATGTCTATCCAATTTCAGAATGGAGCTCTGAGAATCTCCGTAGGCCTTCTAACGCTAAGATTCATGTGGCCGTAATGTTTATGAGTGAACCGCCGTCAGCCCGTGTTGTGGAAAAGAGGCTCTTGCTTGCTGTCGACTACATTAGTTTCCATGGAAACAGGCCGGTGAAGTTTTCCACAGAAAGTACTTGTTTTTATTCCTGGATATTCTGTCAAACAGAGGAGCGCGAGCACAAAGGTCAGCTCTGTTTTTTTGATCGGCCGATAGTAGTACGGAGAGCCGAATGTGAGGGTTGTGTTACGTCGCGTGGAGATTCGGTCGGGGTTTTATATTTTTAGAAGTCATCACAAGAACTGCTGTGCTAACGATTCAGCATACATGGGTCTCTTTTTCAGAAAATCGTTTGAGAGTATTTGAACAAATTTAAGCAAATGTTTTTTATACCGTCTGTTTCATAGAGACACGATGAGGAAGCTGTGGTGGACAGAGGAGGGACTCGAACCATGCTGAAGACCAACTTCGAGAAGGATGAATTGGAAGGTAAATCTCTCCTCCCCGCCATGCTTTAGGTGACGGTCAGAGAGAGAGTCAGCTG
The DNA here is from genome assembly GCA_019775955.2 of Pollimyrus isidori. Taxonomy (NCBI): domain Eukaryota; kingdom Metazoa; phylum Chordata; class Actinopteri; order Osteoglossiformes; family Mormyridae; genus Pollimyrus; species Pollimyrus isidori. Next base: position 46,524,085 of record JABFDZ020000001.1, read on the forward strand.
GCAAACCTGTTTGTTGGAGACAAGGGGACATTTCACAAGCTGACTACAGTGAGAGCAAAGCAAGAAGACTGCCAATACTGATCTGTGTCACATTTATGTCATCTGTATGCAGGCCTTCATGGTTTGTAAAGACTGTTTGGAGGAACATTCTGCTTCACCGAATATTAATGACATTTACATTGAGCCATCCGTCCATCTTCCATAGCTCTTTATGCAGTAGAGTGTCATGTTTATTTGCATTAGTGGCAAAATATGTATTTTTCGTGCTCAAAAACAGCTATGAGTTTTCCCCATGCCTAGAAAAAATGAATGCAGAGAAGTGCTGATTATGAAGAATCTTGGGCTGATCATAAAGAGCGTTTGTATAACAGTGATTACGTATTCTGAGTGAAATGTCTGAGAAAAAAGAAACTTTTTCAGCAATAGAGGCTGTGGCTGACTAGTTTAATTTAGCGTAGCAGGAAAGAGGCAATTTGAAATGACCTCTTAGCTTTCAGGATGAGCGATAAGGAAGCCTGGCTTCTCTAACCTGCCATTAAAGAGTCGGTGTGAGATCTCACACGATCCCCCCCCATCTGTCTTGTGTATTAGTTTTCTGGGTAAAACCCAGCAATTCATCTGCGGATGACGTGCCACATGCTATATCAATGGGTTAGACGAGCCGAAGGTGATTTTCCCCCAGTGTTTGGCCTCAGAGTGCATTTCTGCTTGCTTGAGGAGGCAGTGATTCTGCGCTGGGTGCCTGGAGCATGGGGGTTATTGATGGGGCCATTTGGATGGCTCTCTCCAGGAGTGTTGGGCTTACATGCAGGGGCCGGGGTCTCCGGGGTGGGACATGGGGAGGCTGTTATTGACTAGCTTGATGGATGACCTTTGTCTGATCCCTTCAGCACTACGACGGTGGTGAACTGGCTTCATCAGCCCCCCCCTCCCCTCGCACGTCCCCCTCTCTGGGGAGTTTGCAGAATGAAGCCTAAACATTATGGATCATTATTCCGCGTAAAATCCTAATTAGTACCTAAAATACGCCAAAAACCTACCTGCAAAACACCTGTGCATCTGTGATATTAATGATAGCGTTCTGAGGTCCAGAGAGGTTTACACAAATTCATTTTATTATTCCCACTACATGCTGTGTGTAATTCATAACGTGCCGTTGGATCCTGCTTAATGGAAATGCACAGATACCTACAGCATTGACAGTCCTGCTGGCTTCCTACCCTAATAACCAGTCAGTGTCACCTCAGCGACGTCCAACAGTCAGCAGCCTGAACAACTCATGCAGACCCTGGTTGACTGTGGAGCCTATTAAAGAGACCCAGGTCATCCCTTTCCCTGGGGTCTCCTTCACTGACTGCTTTTCAGGCCTGAATCACAGCTCCCCTTACACTAGAGTCCGTAACAATGTGCTCCAAGCTCCAAAGCGCCTGCCGGACATCAGATGTCAAAAAATTGTGAGTAATACACTAGTGAGACCGACAAAGTATATAAATCTGGGCTTGAACTCCGCTGCCTCTATCAGGCCGGCTGTGGCATTGCACGTGAGCTGGGCAGAGGATAAATCTCTCTGCAAACGCTGCCCCGTATTCCTTGCTGCGTCTCCAGATGTATAATCTCAGCCCCTCGTCGACAAAAGGCCGTGCAGTTTAACAGCGGTGGGTCCCGAGGCTGGTGACAAAGCTGAAACACTTGGAGACCTTAACCTCCAGCCTGGCTTTGGACAGAATAGTGTCGGCTAATGGAAACGGAAGAATGCCAATCAGGGATTTTTACAGATAAATTTAATAACCAGAAACAAGGTGTATTTACACTCAGGCAAATACTTTTGACCATATGTAAACGGGCTTAAATTGTACAATATTCCACTGGGTAGTGTTTATTGGCCTTATTTTGGAAAGAATTTGAATTTGAAGAAGGGTTGGACCAAAGAGTCCTATTTGGGTTATAAATACGATTATTATGTATGTCATCGCCCTGCCTTTATAAATATGGCTGTCGCTTGTTCTCTAGGTCACCGGACGCTCTACATTGGTGTGCATGTTCCTCTGGGGAGAAAGACTCATAGGAGAAGGAGGCACCATGGACATCGTCACCGGAAGAGGGACAGGGAGCGGGACTCTGGGGTGGAGGATGGAAGAGAGACCCCGCCTTACAGTATGTGAAAGTTTTCTTTGCCATCTGTGTAGCCCCACTCCCCCCCCCCTCCCAATCCGCTCCCCCTTTTTCCCCCCCAAGAGGATTTACATCACACTTCCCACAGGCACGTCGGGGACAGCGGTGAATCACACGGCCCGTCTCTCCCACCTGCGCGTACTTTTGACTTTTTTTTTTTTTTCTTTTACAAAGTTCTGACTCATCGGCGGGAGACGAGCTGTTACCGAATCGCCGATAGAGAGAGGGGGAGGGGAGAGAAGGGGAGAGAGAGAGAGAGACAGCCCTCGAGGTGAAAATGTTCCACTCCGCTGACGCTGCGCTGATCAGCCTGTGCTCCTAGACCACCACCTGCCGACTTTCGCGAAAAAAAAACACGAAAGCGCCACTTAATCTGGCAATGTGAACAGGCTCTGCACCGCCTCCTGTAATTGGGACAGCATGCGACTAAAGGGCAGTCTTGGCTATATCCCGCGCTAACAGGTTCTGCAGAGTTGCGTAAGCTCACCAGGAACCCTTAGTTTGGGACGGGCCACTAATGCTGGGTGTCCTCCTCCGCGAGCACAGACACTCCGTCGCAGAGGGTCCAGTTCCTGCTGGGCACGGAGGACGACGATGAGGAGCACATCCCCCACGACCTCTTCACCGAGCTCGATGAGATCTGCCTACGCGAAGGGGAGGACGCTGAGTGGAGGGAGACCGCCAGGTGCGGTGTCACATGACCTGCCAGCCAGCCAATCACGTAGGGCGACGGTGTCATCACCCACTGCTTGAACTATATTGCCCCCAAAAAAATCAGTTTGTTTTTTTCCTTATGTGACCATTTAAACACAAGTTTAAGTGATACAAAAGTCAAGAGCTTGTCAACTAGAGGTTGTCAGCTAAAATACAAGAACAATTTCACCCCTTTCAATATTTCAAATTTTATTTGACCAGAGTATATATACATTACATTTTATGCAGTTTTCTACTTTATCCATTTTCTGTCACATCTGTCGCAATTTAAGTGAAAGAATTAAAGACACAGAATCCGTGTCAGCTTTTGGTCAGTTACTTGGTAATGTTTCAGTTTGACTTTAATGACTTCAATTAGTTGTTCTGGGTTCCTGTGGAATCTCCTGCTCCACTGACACGTCAAGCTTGTAAGGCTGGATGTCGTATCAGTTCCTGGGCGTTGAACCTTGAGCGTCTGCCGCTGCGGACGTGGCTGATGAGAGATGGCCCTGCGGGTGGCGCCACCGGCGCATGCCCAGTAACATCTGTGTATGTCTCCTGTGGGCCCGCAGATGGCTGAAGTTCGAGGAAGACGTGGAGGATGGCGGCGAGCGCTGGAGCAAGCCCTACGTGGCCACGCTGTCACTGCATAGTCTGTTTGAGCTGCGCAGCTGCATCCTGAACGGCACCGTGCTACTGGACATGCGTGCCAGCTCCCTGGAGGAGATCGCAGGTGGGGTGGGGTGGGGGTTGTGCGGGGGACAGAGGCACAGCCATCCAAAGCCACGCGGCTTGGCACAGAGCGGTCCCGGTGCCATCTGCCGCCGATATTACCATAAACTGCCGGAGGGCAGGCGCTGTCAACCATCCGCGCAAACGGCTGCCTCGCTTAGAGATTGCAGAGCGTTTCATCACCGAGACGCGTCACAAGTCACCGCGCAAAGATCCTAAAAAGGGCATCACCATCCTGACCCTGATAAAAGAAATTGCTGTAAATGAACAGTCATTTATAGGCCTGATGCAAAGATGGGGGCACGTTTGCAGCCATCTGCCATTTCTCGAAATGCATTTTGCTTCCTATTTATCACTCATGTGCTGGTTGTTTGTTTGGACGCCCAGGTTCACCAGTGCTGAGACCCGACTTGAAGCTCACCATGTACCACTTGCCATGTACCACTGACAGTGTTGTGTGCAGAAGGCTTTAAGATTTAATTTACTCCTCTAGAAAAGGCTGTTTACAGCCTTTTTCCCCCCACTGCAAGTAATTATACAGCATGTTGATAGCTATGGACTGGACTGAAAGTTGGATTTATTTTCACATGAGACCCGGTTTCTTGCATTAGGGTCAAATTATTTTGTTTTGGTCATTATTAGGAAAATATCTGTCTTCATGGCTAGTAGCATATTTTTTTTGCTTTTAATTCGTGTCGCCTTTTCATTCTGTGTGATACAAGTGGAATGCTTACGATCATTCTTTTAATTTGTCATGTGAAATGAGGAAATGCGTCTTTACCTCGGAATTGTAAGCTGTAAAAACATAGTCCCCTTGCTTCTAGATTAGAATATTCATAAAAAAAATTATGCATTCCAGTTTGATGGCAGAGTTGCACTTTGCATCTTATTTGGTGTTGACCTGCTCAAGGTGGTTTAAAGGCAAAGTGAGCCAATGAATTGAAGGTTTGCGTAGCTAGAAAATCACACTGAAATTTCTCCATGCTCCATTTAATAGCTCATGAGCTACTTGTCATCAAAATGAATCAGAATCTAACAGTGCTTGACATTCACAACTGTTTTCCCCAGACATGATTCTAGACCAGCAGGAGGCATCAGGTCCGTTGGGCGATGATGTAAGGCGGAAGATCCGGGATGCACTCCTCAAGCAGCACCACCATCAGAACCAGAAGAAGTTGGCCAACCGGATCCCAATCGTCCGCTCCTTCGCCGACATCGGCAAGAAGCAGTCAGAGCCACACTCCATGGACAAGAATGGTGAGGGCCACTGTGCCACTGTCCTAGTGCCCCATCTGGGGAGATCTTCTCATAGGACCAAGTAGCATTATCTACTTTCTTCCGAGGTGATACAGAAAGCCTCCTTTCTGAAAGGAACTTGTAGGGTGTAGCTCCTTCTTTCTAGAAGGCTTTTGTAAGGTGAAGACCTTTTTCAGGGTCTGACCAGTGCCATCTGGATGCAGACATTTGCAAAATATGTTAATTAAATACCATTAGAATCCATGGTTCCTCTCACAATTCGTTGCGCAATGTTTATCGAGACAAAAATAATACTTGTGATTTTGATGACTGTTCCTCAGATTTATTAATTCTGTATTTACCTTGAAGATGCATAAATATTTATTATGGGCACTGCAGCGTGTAAATTGTTCATTATGGCTTTGATAAGATTTTTGCCATCTTGGTTGGTATGTAGTGTTTATAGCAGGCTAACAGCAGCAGCTGCATCTGTGCGTCTGTGCTATGCCCACGTGTGTGTGTGGCTGCATGTGAGATTCTCTGGCCCTCCTGTAGAGAAGCCCAAATTTATACATGAACCTTGCCGCTGTCTATCCGTCGTTTCATTGATCTCTGCGTTTTTCCAGATTTTTATCCTCTTCTTTTTGTCTTCGGTATCTCTGTTTCAGTCTCTCTCTCTTCTCTTCTCTCCACTCAGAGTGTGTGTGTCAAGCAGGCAACTCATCACTCTTTTCTGCCCTTATCTCAGCCCTGCGAGGCTCATTAGTGGCGAGCGGCTGTAGGAGTGACAGGCCGGTCTTACCCTGCACCACGTGGTTGCTGTGTTGCCCCCAGTGTGTCTCCATCTCCTCTCCACTCCCGACTTCATCCGACACTCACTTCCCCCCTGCCAAACCATACCACAAGCCCCCGGCAAGCCGGCTCCACCACGCCGCCAGTATCTCCGATATCCATCCCCTGGACCAGCAAGAAGACTCGGATTCAGGCAACTTAACCCTTGACAGACTTCCTCCCCTCTCCCTTCCTGAAACATAAACTCGTGAAGGTGGCATTTGTCTTATCTGCACCCGTTTCAGTCCCCGCGGTTAGAGGCTGGCCGTGTTTCTGCTGCCTTCTCGTAATGCGTGGTTGTGTAAAATCACTCTCAGGAGATGCATCTCTACATGGCAAAAGAAATGTCTTAAAAGACACAAATAAATGAAGTGGAATGGCAGCTCGATTCTTGTTTTATGTATGTCAGAATTCCTTGACCGTGGTAGTCATGGAGATTGCGGTCAACAGATCATGCCCCTATCTTCTGTATAATTAGGATTTCGAGATGGTTTGGGTGATATGTTGAAGGACCATGAAATGCTTGATAGTAGATAGGTAAATAATACATATTTTGTCAGCAAAAAAGCACATAAGAACTTAAATAATGCAGTTTGGTGGTTGGTTTAGAGTCTAAATTCCACGCTCCTGTGTGACAATCCTGGCCATTTTGTGAAATTCTAAAACCTTTTTCGGGGGTTATGTTTAGGAAGCAGCTTTGGCTGTCCACATGCTGAAGAAAACAAACATGAAGAACCATATTAACCCTTTTAGTAAGCTACTTGTAACTTAAAATGTTAGATATCCTCAGCACATTTGATCAATAAGATGTTTATCTTGCCCAAAATCTGAGTCAAACCGATGGAATAACGAGGCACAAATGAAAGTGTTCAAAGCGTAAATAATATACTTTAGTATTGTATACTTTCAGATGTAGTATTGTATACTTTCAGATGACTCATCTAAAAGGGTTGCTTACGTGGTGTATCTTCATGGGTAGCAATTACTTATTTAAAGCCAAAAATGTACCACTAATGCCATGAGGATTTCCACAGATTAGTTACACATTCGTGGCATGTGTTTGGCTCTAGAAAACCACAGTCGAATGCAGAAGCAGTTTCTACCAGCCTTGGCACAAACCAACCAATGCAAGTATTACTTGCTTAGGATTATGCAGTGAATATATTTGACATTCATGCTTTCGGGCTGGTCTTGTTGCTGTGCTGCCTCTGGACTGGTTGCCATGGTTGTATCAATTTGTTTTGAAGGAACTGAGAACTGGAATCATGCACTCATCTGTCTGAGCCCTGTCACCTCAGTACACTCATCCTTAACCTCCATAAGTCGCACCATCCATCCATCCATCCACACGCTTTATTAATTTATCACAGAATGATGTGATGTTGCCAATCTTAAACACGCCACAATTGAGTATCTGTTCCAAAGTGGTGATGTTTTCGAACCGATTGGTCACCAGAATGGCTCCGACTTCGGCAGAGCTGTGACGCATTAAAATTGGCACGCGAAGGAAGCACCTTGTACGAGCCCCGACCCCCTTCCTGTGGCGCTGGCCCGGCGAGTGACTGACTCTACTCATTCATGTTTGAACCAGGTCAGATGGTTTCTCCTCAGTCCCAGCCCTCCAACATGGACGGGAAGGGCGATGTAAGCAGGGAGAACAGTACCGTGGATTTCAGCAAGGTAAGTCATCGCGGAACCTTCTTACTTCCGCTGTATTTCAGGCTGCTTAAATAGAATCTTGCCAGGTTAAGACCAGAGGAGGTGTTTCGGTGGCTTTTCAACACCAGTGCCAGTCTAAGTCAAAAATAAACAAACTAATTAATAAATAAATTGAAAGAAATATAAAGGATCATACTTTGTCTGGAATTGAAGACAGTTGCCTTTAATATCTGCAAAATGTATGCTGTCTAAAAATGAAAGTAGGTAGGACTATGCTTCTCCTTATCTTTGGGCCTCAGGTGACATGAGCTGACTAGGCCTGTATACCATCAGATTATCTCTAGTGTCCCCTCACAAATACGTGAGCGTCACCGAGTGTGATGCGAAAATTATCGCGATTCTCTCGGCAGTGCGAGAGTGCAGCTAGGAGTGTTACATCCGCCACACCGAGCACCTTGTCACAGGAAGTAATTACTGATATCAGCTCATCTCTTCGGACTGTTATGGGATATTTAATGGCATTTAAACCCTAAATAACCTGTAGTATCATTAAGGTAGTGTGGTTGGAATCTTGTTTAATGTGCTGAGTAGGTCTAATGTCCCATGACAGGGTTATGCTCAGTACGTATCACATGTGGGAAACACCAGTTATCTGAATACGTGTTTTAAGTCATTTCTGGATTCTTTGAGGCATGCTTACTGCTAGCCACTTATCTTAAGCAATGTAAACTTGGCACTTTTTTGGTCATTTTTCTAATATGCATAGATAGACCCTCCAGGTTTTAAGTAATCCAACCTTGATCTTACTTATTTCATGATTCACTCCCACAGATTGACCTTCACTTTATGAAGAAGATCCCTCCGGGCGCCGAGGCCTCCAATGTCCTGGTGGGGGAGCTGGAGTTCCTGGATCGGCCGGTGGTGGCCTTTGTGCGCCTCTCGCCCGCCGTCCTGCTCTACGGCCTGACGGAAGTGCCCATCACCACCCGGTGGGTTTTTGGGCACTCTGGCCACCCAGGACTCTATCAGCCTGGGGTTCCTTCCTCTCTTCCCCATATGTTCTGCCAGCTCTGAATAAACACTCACACCTGCAAATTCGCACTTCGCATCACAGTTCCCCGAAACACCTTTACAGGGCCCACCCCCATAATCTAGCTTTATTTATTTAAAAGCTCAATCTACTTAACCCATCCTGCTCCGTGTTCTGTTTTGATTGCAGTTAAGATATAGTGTGTGTATCAACGACACGTTGCATTATTGCCGTTATACATCATCATTTTGTTGAGCATTAAGCAGCGGATTGGGGTTTCTAAACTGGCCATTGCGAGCGATTGAGTGCATGCCTTGTGATAGGCTGCCTCCCCACCCAGGGTTACCTCTACCTTGTCCCCTGAGTTTCTTGCGAAAGGCTTCAGGTTTAATTGGTTCACTAGATAAGTGCTTCTGGCAGGTGGACGGATGGGATTAAGCAACGTAGACATGAAGTATATTTGATTAACCGTACACTAGCTGTGTGACTGGGATGACTTATGGCTACAGGTGAGAAAGAGCTAAGCCTTCATTTTATGCCACCTGTCAGGTTCTTGTTCATCTTGCTGGGGCCTTTAGGAAAAGGACCACAGTACCATGAGATCGGCAGATCCATTGCCACCCTAATGACGGATGAGGTGAGCACACCTTCATTTTGGAGGGACCTGTAGGAACTCGGCTGCTGGCTCCACAACCTCACCGGCCGGATGGAGATGTTCTCCCTATGTTTGTGTGGGTTTTCTCCAGGAACTTCCGCACATGTGCTTTAGGTGATTTTGGTGTCGCCTAAACTGCTGGAGATGCACACATTAAATTGATTGCATTTAATTCATGATAAAAGCTAATGCTTTTATCCTTAGTTATAAATATTTTCTTGAGAAAATAGGGTCACTGGTGCAGTTGGGAGTTGAGGGCCTTCTTCAAGAGCCTGATGGTGATATCACTCTGCTGACACCGAGACTTGAACCATTAACCTTCAAATCGCAGCATGGCATCCTAACCCACTGATCACCATCCTCAAACCTGTGGAGCAGCTATGGAGGGATGGACGATGGGAACTTGCAAGGTGTGAACTTTTCAGCTGCGTTGCAGAGACTCAAGGCGTACGACTGAGTCAAATGTACGCCGGAGCATTAATGTCCCACTCAGACATTGCTCACATTCGCCTGTACTGGCAGCCGGAGGCATTTCACAGCCCGGCGTAGAATCACACCAAACACTGGAGGTGGTAAAATGAGACGTGCGTGTTCGTGCCTGGATGCCAGGCTGCCCCGCGATGATGAGGGCGGAGTCACAGACCCGCTAATTAGCCATCAGCCTTTCTGGTGCGTCTGCTGGCTGTCTGGGTGTCGTCAGAGCGAGGAATTTCAAGACTGAGGGAGGGCGGCTTGTCAGTGTGGGAGCCGCCCGGGTCAGGATGGAGACGAGTACCATGTGGTCTGGGGGTGGGATGCGGGGGGGTGGGTCCTGTGCAATCTGTGTTTTTGTCGGGGGGGAGGGGTTCCCTCTAAAAGTGATGAGGCAGGAATGAGGTCAGTACAATGCAGAGTAGATGTACGAGAATGAAAAATGAGCTGTGTGGCTTAGTGGGTTAGGGCACTGTACCTGTTAGTAGAAGGTTGCCGTTTCAAGTCCCACAGCCAGCAGAGTGATGTTACTATTGGGTCCTTGAACAAGACCTTTAATCCCTGTTGCTCCAAGGAATGGCTGACCCTGATAATTAATGTGATCCAAAAATAAGTCAAATTTATGAATAGCTGGTGGAAAACAACACAGGTTGAGAGGAGCTTTAGTGGGTTAACTGAAGGTTCATAGTAACAAATCAACTGAATCGTCATGGCATTCTCATGTCACTTAACCCCACAGTATTCTGTAATGTATACATTTATGCCTGGTTGACTTTTGATATCCCATTGGCTTGTGTGGTCATGTGATTTCGCTTCAATCCAGGTATTCCATGATGTCGCCTACAAGGCCAAGGACCGCAACGACCTGGTGGCCGGCATCGATGAGTTCCTTGACCAGGTGACGGTTTTGCCACCAGGAGAGTGGGATCCATCAATAAGGATAGAGCCCCCCAAGAATGTTCCCTCTCAAGTAAGCATTGTGTGTTCTTAGTACGGATTGCCTGATGGCCTTTTCATTGTCAAGAACGGTTGATGTGATGATGCAGGATTGACAGCAGGATGCTTACTCTGAAAACAGGAGAAGAGGAAGATTCCCATGGTTCCTAATGGCACGACGGACCTGAGTGAAGCGGAGGACCACGGGGGGCATGGGGGGCCTGAACTACAGCGCACTGGGAGGTAGGTGTTTGGGCTGAGTAGGGCAAGCCTCCTGGAGGGGGATGGTGGTGGGGTCTAGTGAAAGGCACCTCCATGAATGAGTGGGACTTGGACTCTTCCAGTGCCTTAGAGGGTCTCTGTATGGAAGGTCCTGATTGCAGGCCCCCGTTTCCCGAGCCATTAAGTTACATTTTTTGGCAAATTGGGCAGTTTCCCTTTTCAGTTATTTACACAGGGGATTTTAAAACATCTTGCACCATAACTTTGTATAAAACTGTGGAACCTTCTTCTTTGCGTTGGTAATTTAGCCTTTTCCACGCAATGAGTCAATTTTAATGTCATTTTCTTATGTTAATTTGAGTATTTAGCATTTGGACCAGATTGTAATGGCTGAGGCATTAACGCTGGAGAGCCAAAGTCAGACTGTTGGACAGACGCCCGGTCTAACGCCGATCCATCTCCCAGGTGACAGGGTTCAGCTCAGCTGAAATATATGTCAGTATCAGGGCTGTGGTTGCTACAACAACATCCTCCAGGCAGCCCACAAATGCCTGTGTTCATGTAAGCCTGGGAAATGGTGCCATTGTTCGGGGGTGGAATTTACATCTCACATCTCGTGGATCAAGAGAAGCTTGATAAGCTTTATTGTATTGTGCTTTCTGGAGAAATCTCACAGGACCAGTACTGTTAAAATAAGTCCCTAAATGGTACAGATCCAGGAGAAATAGTTTGCATCCATTACATTTATCCAGAATAAAGCTTAGTTGTACAGCTATATATTTTATTTAATTATTAATTATTTGGATTAGGGTGATCAGATAATCTAGGACACTGATCATCAACTGGCGGCCCTGGATTCCAATGGAATGAGTTGAGGCAAAATCTCTATCACTCCTAGAGGTTGACTGTGGTATAGGTGATGGGAGCCTGAATCAAATGCCTACAGTTTTGTAATGAAATGGAAAAAGTATAAACATTAAACATAATGTTAAGCCAAAATTAGATTTTTATTTGATTTTC
>JABFDZ020000001.1:46546861-46557521 GCA_019775955.2 Pollimyrus isidori
GTGGGATCCCCATGTGATCAGCTGTTTCTGGTTGTTGTCATTAGTCCTCTGTATTAAGTCCGCTTTTCAGTTTGTTTACCCAGTTCGATCATTGGGTGCGATCCTCTTTCTTGCAGCGCTGGTTTAAAACAACGCATTCTGATCCTGACACAACGCATTACGGGTAGATGCATTGCAACCTCTCACCCGGCTGCACAATCTGGAACCGCCTCTGTGAGGACATGAGGACACACCTTTGCTCTTATTGGCTGAAGAGTTTAGTTACACACATGACGGTTGTATCCCGATATTGTTAGTTACTGTAATGTGCTGCTTTATTTGGTTAATCATCCAATCTGTGATGAAGGCATACAAGTAATAATTGCATTGTAGTATGACTCATTTTCTGGCACGTACAATTTATGATATTCAGATCGAGTTCTAGGTCAAACTGGTTTGTTCGATTATCAAGAAAATTGAGTTTTAGTGAGTTCCAGAACCGAGGTACCACTGTATTTAAAAATTTAGTCAGGTAACTTTGGTGCATAACAGTAATAGCAAAGCCACACTCGTAACTACAGACCTGCATTATTAAGTTTCTACTGAGTTCCTTTGCTGAGAGTATCTGGCCGTATTAGTACGTGAAGTTGTGAGACAGTGGGCTGAACTATCAATCAAAGCTGGTTACGGCACAACTGAATGAATTAACAAAGTAATTATGGCAGTAAGTAATAGTATAAATATTCAAGTAATTTCAGACATGGGCTATTTAAAGTTACTATAGCCTATATGAACAGTCAATTGGCAAAGACAAGCATAAAGAGAGTATGTTTAATATCCAGAGATATCGTCAATGTCTGTGTGTATGTGATCACTGTTTCAGTGTAACTGATTATTTTTTTCTAATTTGAATCACACTTTACTAGTTAAGCTAAAGCTATACAGTATTACATATTAGTAAATGTCCACATGATTTTTTTTAACTACAATGCTTCAGAATATTACAACACTGACAGTTATTATAAACTAAATCAATGTTTGTTTTATTTGTGTCTGCTACATTCAAGGCTTAGTGAAGACCGAACGTAACCAGAAACCAGAGTAGACCTTTAGGGCTTAAAATAAAGTATAAAAATGACTACATTGCAGTCATGCTACGTGTAATCTTAAGCAGTCAGAATGTAACTAGCCTATTTGATATTTTTTCAATACTGAAAATATATTCATAATACAATAATATTTGCTATGAAAATGAACAATTGTATATAATTTCATGAAAAATTAAGCTTTGTTATTGAAATCAGAAAAATAATCAATTAGTGTAAATTTCAGGATTTCCTGTTTTTAACAGGATACATACAATAACTTTATATAAAAATTTACTGCAGGATTCAATGTTATTAGAAACAGACACAACAGTTATTTTATTTTAAAAGATCTATAGTATAATTATTGTAATAATTTGAAAATTCTAGAAGTCCTTTATACGTTAAATCAAGTATTGTTTGGGTCTCCGAGGTAAAATTAAAGAGTTGTTTTCTTTTGATATATAATAAAGAAAAGAAAACCCACTGAATTCACTTGGTTGTGAACATCTATGTAAATTGCAATTTGGAACTGAAAAAAACTGAAACCATTATATTTAAAAAGGAAATTACATAAAACACTGAATATAGCAGATGTCTTTGATTCAAGGATGACTTGCATATAAAATTTTAGATTATTAAAGTTATTTGCATTTCAGAACCTAGTGAATTCTTAGAAACTAGTATGGATTTATTGTTTTCAAATGTTGTAACTTGTAGCATACCACAAATGTGTCGATGTGAAATCAAATAAATAGATTTAAAAACTGTTCACTCTCAGTCATGACTCCAGTATATGCAACTATACTGGACAAAATTCACGTTGTTTGATGAATATGTATCGGTATGTATAAAATGTAAATTGAAATTATACTTCATTTCCCATCAGTATGCGCACGGGTGCATCGGCTGCTTCTTTTCACATATCCCATCATGCTCTCCTCGGAGACACACACATACAGGTGAGAGTTTGGGATCCAACCAGAACACAGCACCCATGGAGCTGGGGGCTAAGGGCTTTGTTCAAAGTCCCAACTGTGCCATCAGTGCCTGAAGAACGGGAATAAGGATACGACGGTATACATTTCAGTTTATCAGCTTGGCTAGTAGCTGGGCCCAGAAACCTAGGCCTTCTGACAGAACTTCGGTGATGAGGAGCAAGCAAAATGCTAGTTGGAGATTTACTTACACAAAAATGTTCTGAGGGAAAAATGATTGGTTCGTAGAGAAAACCAATCAGATGATAGAGGAGGTGCTTCAAACATCTAGAGGAGGCGAGATAATGACATTTTATTAGTTGGTCCCACCTCTTCTAATTGCTTGGACCCACCCCCTTTATCATCTAATTGATAATCTCTCTGAACCAGTTATTTTTCTTACTGCCCTTAGAACATTCTTGTGTAAGTAAAACTCCCACAAGCATTGAAGATGCTCCGTGTTTCTTTTCATGGATTGAGTTCAAATACGATGTCAGTCGCCAATCAGTTTAACTAGCTTTGCATTGAGTACTACGTGAAAGAAGAAGCTATGGATGTTCTGGAGTGGCACGTGATCGCGGAAAAGGCCGCCCCATACATTTGCTCCATACAATTGGTTTTAGATAAAGTAGTACTTTTTCACAACAGGGAGGGAGACCAGAAGCTATCTGCTCTGGCAGCTCTCGTGTTGTTTTGTTGGAGCTGAAATGGCTGTCTAGGATGTTTCTTCTGCTCGCCAAGCCTAGTGTCTCCCGGGGGGCCTGATAAAGTCCCTGCGCCATCCTCCAGTCCTCCTTTCACGTGGATCTGTCTTTGGCGTCCACACAGATGCAAACCTTACAGTTACCTTATCAGTTCCCATTGGAGTAAACTTGCTAATGACGGACGGCATGTGGTGAATCCGCCTCCAATATTGGTTCCCAAGCTGCATTTAATCCATTAGCGATTCTCATCCAACTGGATGGAATCATACAGAGCCTCTAAGCAGAGCCTGACGACGGAAAGTGTGTGGATGAAGTGGCCCTTGGTGGCCATGCCCTTCAAACTAACTGGCAAGCCCATGGGTACATCACGTAATGTCTCGTACAGCTCGCAGGTATCTTTCATGCCCACCATCAGGCACGACTGAAAGTCGCTGACGGAGGAGATGATCTGTTGAAGGAGATTATGTAACACTTATATCATTCTCAGCTCTTGCTAACCTGATGGATGTTTACCCAAGGTCACAGTGTTTAGGGAGACAGTATATTTTACAATTGTTTTATAGGCCTTTAATCATAAATCAGATATAGAGTTTTGATGCTTTGTCTTTCCTTACTATTTTAGGCAAATGCCCATTCATTTCCCCATCAACAAGGAACCTGACACATACCCCAGACAGCACAGGACATAAGACACAGGAACAGCCTAGACGACATGCCCGTCCATCACAGAGTACAGACGCTGCTGCTAATTTAGAGATGAGCCACAATCGTGTGAGAGGAAGCCCACACCGCACAGTAAACACATGCAGGCATCACATACTCACGCCTGTTTTTCTAAGAGGAGGAGATATAGCTGCATGCATCTGCTTGAGGTGTATGACATTAACAGACTTTGAACTTATCATGGTTGCATCTTGTGAAATTCTTATCTATGGTGTTGGCCAGTGATGTACCCAGCATCCATTGCACCATGCAACGGGCCGGCTACATGCAGGACAGGCTGCAGATCTGCTCACTCGAAAATGTGAGCTTCTTCTTCTTGCTGGGCAACTGGCAACTTGAAGATCTAAGGCAGCAGCAGATTTGTTTAATGCAGATATTTTAGATAGAGTAGATAACATAATTTAAATTTTAACATAATTTAGTCAATTTAGTTTCATTTTGTGCAAATATCCTCCGGACACCCAAGGAAAAAAAGTGTCCTTAAATTTTAGGTTATTTGTCTTTGGAGGAAATAAGACGTCTTTAAATGTCTTAATTTAGTTTAGATCATCTTTAAACAATTTCAATTTTTTTACATTTATTTTTATTTTTGATTTCACAGCATGTCCTCTTTAGTGTGTGGGACTAATATCAGTGAAAAGATAGATGCAAAAATAAAATATCCACTACAATGGACATAAATGAACGGGGTCTCGGGAGGTTACAAAAGTAAAAAGTTTCTCTGCTTTTGATCTCCTTGGGCATCATGAAGCTGATCTTTGGAAATCAGGTGCTTCAAGCCTGTGAGAAACACCTCCTCCCCCTCATCTATTTGTCCGGTTACCTAGAATGGCACATGGTATTCTTGCTTAGCTTTGTCTGACACTTAACACTTATTCATAGTAATCCATTTAAGAGAGAGGTGGAAAGTTCCGGTTCAGAAAATACAAATCCAGACCAAGGTTTTGAGTCAACCAACCAGTTAAGAGTAAAGAGTCACAGTCACTGAGGACTGAACTAGGTTGTCGACTGAAAACCTTGGTCTGGATTTGTACTTTCTGGACCTGAACTTTCCACCTCTGTCTCTAATGGATCCGTGTGATGGATAACTTCCGCAACACTGCATAGGCATGATGAATTTCAGGGGCTGTGACAGGTAACTTCTTCAGTGTAAAATGCCATATTTTCATAATCTGTGGCAAAGGTAGCTCGATGACTGGACAGTGTTTATTTATTTATACTTTATTATTATTATTATTAGAAAAAGAAAACTGAGCAGGCAGGGAGGGAGCAGTGTTGGAGTAGAGAAATGCACCTCTCTCGTTAGATGAGACGCACAGCACAGCTTGCAGAAATACAACAGCACCTGTGTGGTTGGGGGCAGGGCAAAGTGCATCGGAAGCTGGAGAGGATGCGGCTGGCAGGCGAGGGGAGGGGCACCCTTGGGCTGCCATTGAGGTTGGCGTGGGTGGCAGTGATCTCCAGTTGGAAGTAGAACTTCGTGGTCAGTGCCAAGCCACAATGTTCAGAATGTGCTGCATGGTCTGCGTCCACCTGCGGTATTCACAGTTGCTAATGACGTTAATTTACATCTGTAGCAATCCAGCTCAGAGGAAAGGTAAATGTATCTTAATGACAAACAGATGTTGTGATGTGGACACCAACACATCTAATCAATCTATTCTACCAGTGCAACAAATTATATTATTATTATTTATCAAGAGAGTAATTAAGTTATAAGATTAATTAAAATTAAGACGTTGTACCTCTTTGGATGCAGAAAATTTTCAAAGGGATCATCTGATTGTGAGACACTGTTTCTCAAGTCAAATCAAAAAACTTTATTTGTCCCCGAGGGGCAATTTGAGGCATGTAGAGCAGTGCTGCACAGACACAGAACCAGACTTCCAGGGATAAAAGTAAGGATGAAAGATATATGTTACAACCAGTTTACATTTTATTTATTTTATAGCTATATAGTATAATATTATTATTCTTATGAGACACGGATGATCACTGTTGGGTTAATCAGGCAGGGGTGGTTTCGGGCCCCATGATATCATATTGGGACCCCAACTCAGACTAATCCATTTCAGGGGCCTTGAAATTGCTCAAAGTTAATTCCCACCCATTTGCAGTGCCCATCAATCCAGACTAGCCTTGTCAGAAGGCAGTTCCTTCTTGTCAGACTACTGTCCGCTGAGCTGCTGGGGGTTCCCGGTGACGGCGCTGCCTGTGGCCGACCTGTGACTGCAGATGAACTCGCTGAAGCCGCAGCTCGGTTAGCGGTGGGCCAACAGGACAACATACTGACCTCTGATAGTATAAAGGCAAGACGAACATCCATAAATCACACCACTAATGCAGTACTGGGTTACAAGAAGTCATTCACACAGGACAGGCACTATATAGCAGTGCAGTAAATCACGTCTTAGTATGAAACCCGTCTGAATGAAATAAAAAGTGCATTAAATTAAACTGCACCGTTACTATGTTTTCATTATGACTTTTATCCAAACAAAATCGCAGACCAGTCTTGCTGTTCGCTTGTCACTGTTGCCATCTAGTGGTCAGTCGCGCCTCGACCAGAGCGGTGCATCTATTGTCACACAAATAAAATTGCATTGAACTAAACAACATTTTGCCGCAAACGTCTGCAAATTATTATGATATTCTGTTAATCTGTATAGTTTGTGTTAGACTAATATGTAAAATGATACTACACATTTTCCAAGTTTTAGTCTAGAAGAAAATTATCATATTTACCTTACCTATTTACAGTTGACATTGATGAGCATTTTCTTGTCATAAGAAATTTAGCATAAACTTCTCTAAACATTCTGCACTGACCCTGGAAACTATCAAACCTGCAGTGGAACCTTATTATTGAAAGCCCAAGGTTAACAAAAGCATTTTGTTCTTTAAGTAGTCAATTCAGCTAGTCCATAGCATGTAAGCCTGTCAGAGCACCCCATCCTTGCCTGCTACCTATTCGCTCCCTGCCTGCTACCTATTCGCTCCCTGCCTGCTACCTACTCGCTCCCTGCTCGCTACCTGCCCGCTACCTACTTGCTCCCTGCCTGCTACCTGATTGCTACCTACTTGCTCTCTGCCTGCTACCTACTTGCTCCCTGCCCGCTACCTGCTTGCTACCTGCCTGCTACCTACTCGCGCCCTACCTGCTAACTACTCTCTCCCTGCCCGCTACCTACTCTCTCCCTGCCCGCTACCTGCCTACTCCCTGCCTGCTACCTACTCGCTCCCTGCCCACTACCTGCCTGCTCCCTGCCCGCTACCTGCTTGCTACCTGCCTGCTCTCTGCCTGCTACCTGCCCGCTCCCTGCCTGCTCTCTGCCCGCTACCTATTCGCTCCCTGCCCGCTACCTGCCTGCTCCCTGCCCGCTACCTGCCTGCTACCTGCCCGCTACCTGCCTACTACCTGCCCGCTACCTGCCAGCTCCCTGCTTGCTCCCTGCCCGCTACCTGTTCACTCCACTTTGATGTTTCTGCCTTGTCACCACTGTCCTCATTCTTCCCTGCAGAAATATGCTTAAATAAATCCCTTGTCTTTGCACACTTTGGGATGTCGGCATGCAAAGCCTTTTTGTTTTGTGACACACCTTCCCTGCACCGCAGGTCGCAGTTTAATCTTTTTCATCCATATTTTGGCGACAAGTGCAGGATACTAACTGCTGGAGTGCTAGATATAGTTTTGAAGGCATCTGCTAGGTTATTATGGATTGCAAAAGCCATGTCGATGCAACTAAGGTTCAGCCCCCACAAGACCGGAATGTCTCGATGGCCAGCTCACACCTCGCCGGGACTCAGATACACTGGACCTGCAGCTTTGTGTCAGTGGGGATGTGGATAGCTCCAAGCATCTGACAGGGTGGCTGGGCAGCCATACTGGGATTCAGTGGGAATCTTCAGGTGTAACGTTCTGGGGTTCTCAATGACCTGATGGTCCAAAGACCATGACCATAAGCACTGGTATTTTATCCATAATAACTGGCTCAAAAAGTGTATCTGGTTCAGTACCACCACAGTTCCTCTGCCGCCTGTCACAATGTAGGAAGGAGAAAAAACACAAATAACAAATAACAGGCATTAATGCCCTTAAAATACTTCCCATACTCCTCCCTGCAGCAGTGTTATATTACGCCCTTGTTTAAGAAAATTCATCTATTGCATCAGTAAACTGTTTCTGATTTACAAAGAAAAATAAGTAAATCATTGTCACCTTGATACTGACATCTCTAATGTCTCCCATTCACACATAAACAATACACAATTTGATGTGACGTATGCGTCAGATATTAACCTGTGCAATATAAGGTAAGGTTCAAAGGCACATTTCTGCAAATACATTTATTAGGGCTGTCAGCCTGAGCGCAGCGACCCCTGGATTTCATTAAAGAAACCTGCTAATTTCTTTGACAGCCATAATATGTAGAGTTTATAGCTGTGAATCCTATTCCTTCAAATGTACTGTAGGTTTAGAAATGGACTTGATAGTGACAATTAAAAATAGCTTCAAAAGGAAATTCATCATTTACTTCTTTTTGCAGTTTTGTCCTACGGCGAGATAACGTTTGACAATGGGAAATAGAAAAAAATGACACAACTGAATCAATCAATCAATCAAGAAATGCCTGTTGTTTCACAGAGGAGTTCATTAGCTCCAATTCTCTGGACCAAACATAACAGCAACCTGGGAAGTCAGAGATCGCAACAAAGGCAATTATTTTACCTTGGGGAATGTTCAGATATTGGCAAAAATGACTGACACATCCAATCTATAATGTTCGAAACCCAGACATGCTGAGATGAGCCAAAGTGGCGAGTTCCGCTGATCTCAGCCCTGGGTTTTTCGAGGCGAACACTGATCTCCACATGAAAGTTATTACACGATCTGACACCTTGACCAGAAAGACAGTCATTGAGTAGACAGGGACTCTCCCCTCAGCATGTGCTGCTGAACAGTATGACCCTCTGGCAGTCAGTGCATCCCTTACATTTCCCCACAGACAGCAAAACAGCAAGAAGTGCCTGTATCAATCATCTCTCAGCGCAGAAGAAATGTTTCTGCAGAAGAGTGCAAGCACTGATGCTCCCACTTTCACCTGGTTTTCTGCTGATTTGTATGTCAAGGAGGATCATTGTAAGCTGTATGGAATCTCAGCCAGTAACAGGCTTTATCTGCAGTCTCTTGGTTCCTCGTACATGACAACACTGTTACAGTCCCTGGCCGCCGGCCTCCAGGAGGTACTTCAAAGCAGTGGAGAAGACACTGTCTCTGGCTGAAGAGGAAAGCCACAGGAGTTCAGCGCAACAGTCAGCATCGATGATGGGCTCATTGACAGCGGTTAGTTCGTGCTTCAGATGTAATACCAATATGGGGGCTAACGCACCTAAAGATGGACATCCTTCGTCTCGCTTGATTGACATGCATGCTTCGATGAAAGCCCTAAATAAATGAATAAATCAAAACATCACAAAAGAGAGAGTAGCACCTGGAAATGTCGTAACGTATGTTTGAGGGTGGGGAGGGAGCAGACGTCCTGAGGGAGGGGGCAAGGTCTGGGGACATATTTAAGGATATGTTCTGGCACTTGATGTTCTCCTGTTGGTTTATCAGTTGTTAAGGCTAAAACAGCTTTGATATCCACTCTTCTCACCCAGACTGTTGTACCCTGGGAACACTAATACATTTTCTGTTCCATCCTCCAGTCCCTATATCCCATTAATCTATTCTCCTCTCCAACGGATACAACCCATACAGTGTGTTAGATGTTTTGGAAAGCACTCATCTATCAGTTATTTACATTTGAGTTTGGAATAATGATAGGTCTCACAGTCACATGACTCAATTCTGGGGTATTACCTCATTAAACAAGCTACCAGGTCCATCCATTCATTGCAAGGGGGAGAATCACAACACAAATCCCAAAGTGAAACACACGTTGCTTCACGCACTTATTCAATGTATTAAATAGAAATAATTTCATTTCCATTTTAGGAGTCATGACCTGTGTATTTGTACCTCACAGGGTTTCCTACCATGTCACAGAAGGTGGGGCATGTGGTCACTCCACAGACTGTTCTGCACAATAATGAACGTGCACACTCATCGCTGTCACTATAAGGCTACACAACACGCTACCTTGAATTATTATAAAACAGAATTGACAATAGAGAGAAATAAATAGTTTACTGCAACTGAACTGAATTAAACACCAAAGGAAAAGAACAAGAGCAGCAGCGTCCAACAAAATGACTGTGGGAAAGAGAAAACCAACATAACCGAAATGGCGTCCTCAAAGGTGAATATGTACTAGACATACACATCCTGTTTTGCTCCAGGGCTCTCTCTAGACTCTCGATCTCATTCACACTTTGCAAGTGCAAAGCTTGGCCATACTCATCTTATCTTGTCTGGGGGAAACCCAGTAATGGAGAGGAACGTGCAACCCCGCAATGGGATGAGTGTCTATAGTAACGATCTAGCACAAAACAACGCAGTAGATTCTGTCACGACTGAAGACAGGCTGATGATCCGAATGCAGCAAAGGGTAACCAAAGGGGGAGACACAAAGCATACAGCAGGTAATAAATAAAAGTCTGCCAGGGATAAAAATAGTAGGCAGGGAGGATAATTCAGTATGGACCAGGGCTGACCCAAACACAGGTAAGCAACAAAAGAGAACACTAGGGTTAACCACGAGCGGGAACCAACATAGAGCACCAACACTAACATCTACAGCACTAACAATGACCAAATTCAAGAACAATGCACAGCCAGAAACCTATATACAGAGGTAACAAGGATCAGAAAAAGGACAAGTACAAATGATTTGGAACAACAAGGGATGCAATTGCATGACCAGCAGAGACCTCTGCTGGCCAAATGGGAACACAACAGGATTGATAATAATACTGTAGCCATTGTAGCGGTTTCTCCGGTGCGAGTGAACCGCTAATGACGACTCGCACACAATTTATGCTCTTGAACCGGCAAAGGAGCCCGGTCAGGTTTATTGATTACCAGCCTTTAAAAAGGCCAACCTGTTACCGGTGTGTCCCCTAGGGACTACGATGCGCACAAACAAGAACCTGTGAGTTAGCCGAGATAACAACTAGTGATGGGTCGTTCTTGAACGATTCGTTCATTTTGAACTAATCTTTAATGTGACTCGGGAAGAACGAGTCGTCT
>JABFDZ020000001.1:46565683-46580357 GCA_019775955.2 Pollimyrus isidori
GTGCCCTGGATGTGCATCCCACAAATCTCCATCAAGTGCAAGATGCTATCCTATCAATATGGGCCAACATTTCTAAATAATGCTTTCAGCACCTTGTTGAATCAATACCACGTATAATTAAGGCAGTTCTGAAGGCGAAAGGGGGTCAAACACTGAATTAGTATGGTGTTCCTAATGATCCTTCAGGTGAGTGTACATTGTTATAATACAATTATAATGTTTGTTATTATTTTACAGCTGTTAAAGGATGTTATGGTATACATACATGAGGTTTATGAGTGTTTTATGAATACTGAATGAATACATTATGAAGTTTTACGAATGCAGTATAAAAGTATTGAATTCTGTACATCAAATAATATATTTTCCCTCAGCAAATCAATTAATAAATAGGCAAAAACAAGTCTAGTGAACTATCTTCCACATAATCTGTATGTGGCTCTGCTGGTTGAGATGACATGCCTGAGATCAGAAAGTTTGTGGTTCACATCCCAGGCTTGATGAAATGACTTTGCTGTCAGGCCCCTGAGCGAGGCATTTAGGCCCCATGTACTGCAGGGGATTGGGTGACACTTCACTCTGAAATGAGTGCGCCTTTGAAGTGTCCTTCACTGTAAGTATAAATAACTAAGAATGCAGGGCAACAAATAAAGCTGTATCACTTTATTGATTCTAAAACACAAAGTACATTTGGTATCTTACCAGAACATAGAAAAATAAAGAACATTAAGAATGGCCAGTTATTGTGCAACAGTACAGGTGCAGCATGTGGTGTTAGAACGTTTCACTTGTTAACTTAACACTGCATAGTGTAAAACTATAATTGTTAGTGGATGTAAGCGTTTTACAAATAGAACAAAAAAAACTAGTTAATATACTAAACACACTAAAATAAACCCCATCAACCCATTTGCAAATTAGCACAGTATTATAAAATAGGCAGATTTGGTGAGGAGTTATATATGGACAGGGTGTGTGGGGCTGACCGACCCGGCCGGATGCCTCAACTTTTGGTTTTGCCAAAGCATTTCTGGAGGAAATGGCTTATGTGGGTGAAGACGTGGCGGAAGGCGGAGCCCCCTAGCTGATGGTTCTTGTCAGTGTACCACTGTAAAGGGACAGAAAAGGCAGGGACAGTTATCGGCACATGTCAAAGACTGACTCCCAATCCAAATGTGACTGAAAAATAGGAAAGGAATTACACCCATAATATAACACTGAGCATTTATCAGAAAGAGACTATAAATATACAAAGCTGAAATAATGTATTAGAACAATGTTTCCCAGACCAGGCCTCTGGGACCCGCAGACAGGACAAAAAAACGGACCAGCTGTGTCCTCGAGGACTGGGTTGGGAAATACAGTATTAAAATAATATTCAAAAATATTAAATAGTAATGTTCAAAATATTAAAATAATATTTGAATGCAAATTTAAATGGCTTGTTACTGCACATCTAGTAGGTCATTTGGTTTAATTACAGAGAGCTTGAAAGTCTGTGGGATTTTATTTACTAATTTCAATTTGATTCCTGCTTCCAATTTTGACTTATTAAAGCCTCCCAGCTCTGCCAGTTACAGTGCCCTGCTCAGCTCCTGCTGCCCATCTGCAGTCTGTGGACCTGGCGGGCTTTTTATCACTGTGGACATTTACCATGGCTTCAAAGTCCACCTGCTCATCAACGAGAGCTTTGGATATCTGTGCAGCTTGCTGGAAATGCACATTATCTGCAAGAAAAAAGATATTACTACATGAGTTGTTGCATTTTTTCATAAAGGTTGTTTGTTACCCTTTCTAAAAGATGCAAGCAAATTTTATGTACTAAAATATTTCTTGCAGACTATTAAGTGGTATTATCTAAGAGGAATGGCATGGTAATATCATACTGGTGTTTGTTGGTTATGATAATTGGAATCATCCTATTGATCCCTCAGTGCTATGTGGCTTACAATTTTGCATGTGTACACTTTTTTTAGGCTGTGTGTTAAACTAGTAGACCCTCTTGGGTCTTGATCATAAAAGCTCATGTCTGTAAGACACACAAACTACAGGAATGATGCATATTTCATAACTGAAAAGTAGGAGTGCTGGCAGCAGTCGTTTTAAGAACAGCGCTCACCATCTGCTGTGCCATGAATCAGAAGGTAGTCCACAGATTTGAAGTTCTTCGCTCTACGTGTTACTGTGGAGTTCTATAAAAATTATGGACAATTAATATTAAAGGCCACTGAAGGAATACTGAGTTAAATTCCGATAAAATTCCCTTTAGTCTTTAAAATCTTGATGGACTCACTTTGTAGTACTCAGCATTGTCGGACGGACAGCTCATATAACGCTCGGTGTAAACTGCGTCTGAAAGGTTTACCAAGCAGCCCTGAATTTAACGTTTTAGTAACCATTTGAGGCAGCGGCCTACGAGAATCAGGAATATCAAACATACCATAATATTCCCAGCTAGATACGGGAGCGACTGCCACTCCGCATTTGAAAAGTCCACTTCCGGAGCCCAAAGCCATCGAGGTGACGTAGCCGCCGTAAGACTGGAATGAGACTCGCTGTTCAGCAACCAGCCTAATTTTTCTGCACTTAGTCATTTCATTCATAAAAACAGACTACATACTATCAAACTTACCCATCCCCAAATAGCTATTCTTTCTGTATCTATAAACCCCATATCAATGAATTTCCTGAAAAAGAACAAAAAACGGCTTTTGTTATAAACATTTTGAAATCTGGGGCTCAGCAGTACAATCAGGAAGGAACTTGCTGTTTAATTGTTGCTTTTTTTCTTGACTACATGAATAAATGCTGGTTTTTATAACACAGTTTGCAAGAGATAAAACGGAAGATATCAGGTCATTTTTGTAGCTTGATATTTTGCTGTTCAAATTAATCCTGACAAGTGTGAATCTCTAAACTTATGTACAGCACAGACTTATGTTACTTGTTAAAAGATATTTATTGAACCATACACTGATCTTCATAGCTGGACAAAAATGATCAATTGGATATTAGGCCTTCAGCAATTGTATTGTAAATGGAGAATATGTTACAAATATATTCCTGGACAGGAGTTTCTCTCCCTGGTGATTTATCTTACCTCACGGCTGATATTTGATCTTCCACCTCATATGTTCCCAGACGATGGTAGATTGAGTGCATTATTTTATCACCTTGGTAACCACTTCCTCTTCCGTCAAAGCTAGCGACAATAACCTTCTCTGTGCTGGCTAGATATGTTCCCCAGTTCAGCTTGAATTGATAATTTACTCTTTGACTACATGGCCCAGCATACCTATGGAAAGGGACAACAGGAGGTAGATTAAATGACTTAAGTTTCCATTTTGCATCAAATCAAGCAATTCAGCAATCAAATCAAGCAATTCAAGCAATTCAGCAATCAAATCAAGTCAACTGATAGTGTCTTTACTGTGAACTCTATGATGTCAGCAGTATGATCTCAGCACTATGATGTCAGCTCTATAATGCATGGGTTATATAATTCAAATATCGTTCTAATAATCAGATATACATGTAAGACATAGAAACACGGGTATGTAAAGCCCTTACACATCAATGAGAAGGGGATACTTCTTTGATTCATCAAAATGAGGTGGTAGCATCATCTGGTACTGGAGGTCTAAAGAAAAGCCACAAAAATAACAACTTAGAAACAAACACGCAAAATGGTATCAGGAATGACACTGGCACATGTATCTCTATAGACGAAGACCAAATCATTTTTCAGAAGACTGCATTTTGTGTCTTTATGGATATGAAAGTAGTAGAATGTAGCAGAGCATGTGAGTGGGGTGGAGTGGTGAGAATTTCCGCTCCTCGCTCACAAGACTGTTGGCTCTGCCCGCTCCTCCAGTCTAATTCGCACTAAGCCGCTCCGCTCACCTTAAACCAAAGCCTTATATCATAAAGAAATATGAGTAGCTGCAACACTGCCAGTCTGAAAATTTATAACTTATTTTTAAGCAACATATAGGCAACCACAAACAGGTCTGGCAATGGCATTCCACACAAAATAAGCTTAAAAATAGAAGAATCAGTGGGCTTAATAGCCTAAAAAACATACAGGCATGTTTTAAATTCCTCAATTTTTTTCTGTTGATGCTGCTGTGCGTCTCTATAAAATGAATTTTCAGACAGCGTTACATGAAATTCAAAATCTCCTATTAGACCTACTTTGAATGACAAAATGAATTTATTTGATTACCAATATTTACTTTATAGGCTTTTATACTTTAATTTACCTTATAGAATTGATATGCTACAACTATATAAAACTTGCTCACGTTTTGCTCTGGCTTCTGCCTGTTGGCATAGCACACTCTCATGTTTATGATAAATGTGATTCTAAAGTGAATCTTTACTCACTGACACAGTTTAACCACACTGTTGTTCTTGCTTTATATTATTTTCATCTATAAGTTTGATAGGAATATTACACTTGTATGATTTATCAGTTATCTTTGTGAAATACTTTGCGAATTCCATCTTGTTCCAATTTGTGTAACAGTCTTGATAATTGCACAGATGAATTCTGGGTAGATTTGGACACGCCTCAGAATATTCGTGTGAGCGGTATCGGAGCGAAATTGGAGCCAGGCGGAGCGACCGCTCCAGCCTTAATTAAAAAAAAACACTCACGTGCTGCTCTGCTCATATGCTCTGCAATGTAAATGCTGGACAACAAGATCATTGGTGTCTTTGTACTTTGATATTGGTGTAAATCTAAGAATATAATCAAGCCTGAACTGACTTACTTTACGTATATTATAAGAAGACACTGTGAACTGTAGATAACCATTAGTGGAAAAGCTGAAGGCAAAGGAGGAAGAGAATGATGCACCATAAGGTGGATAGACTCCATCATCATAGCAGTGAACATGCCATCAGGAAGCCCGAAGGTCCAGACAGAAGAAATGTTTTCTGGAGGAACGCTTTCTATACAGCAGAAGTGGATAGTTCAGGTCCCAAAAGTAAAGATCTAATCTAATATATGATGCACAAATCAACAAAGCATTTCTGGGGTTTTCCTGTGTAATTAGCAGTGGTGAAAAGTTCAGGTCCAGAAAGTACAAATTCAGACCAAGATTTTCTTTCAACCAACCAGTTATGTACTCTGTGACTGGGACACTTTATAATCAACTGGTTGGCTAAACCAGAATCTTGGTCAGGATATGTACTTTTTGGATGTGAACAGTCCGCCTCTGCTATATGGTCAGAGTTGACATCAACTGCAGAATCTTACCAAACCCTCCAATGCTAAGGGTTCCATATCGCATGGTTGGCATCTGGAATTCTGTCAGAATGTTTCCCAGAGCATCGTTGCTTTCAAGAACCTCAAGCTCTAAAATCAAACCGACAAAGAAGGTGAGGACCAAAAATGCCAGATTATAGTTGGTCTGTAACATTGCTGATGCACGAATAACATGCTGTTTTATGTAGCTTATGCTACATACCTGAGCCTGATCCTCTGTTATCCCTCAGGGTAAATATCGGGAGTCCAGGTCCTTTCAAGCACAAAAAAACGTATATAGATAAAACAAACTTAATATTCGTTTTGATTTAATTAATGAGCTTATATTAATTCGCAGATCATAGACAAATGAACCACTGGATTAACTTAAAGACCAGAACTATCAACAGACTTTAATAGTCAGATCAACTCAATAAAATGATTTCGTCATGTGGATTTTTTAATTAAACGCATTGTTGGATCAAAGCACCATAACAGGACAGGCGGTAGTAGGCAGCGTCTTCACTGAAGTAGGCCGAGTTGTACTGACAGCTGTCTTCTTGCAGGCCACAAGTGAGGCACTCAGGAGCAGAATGGCTGTCACCGATCCTGATCCTGACACACAGATGTCAGTTTAGGATGCAGTCAACCAGATACTGAGCCTCAATAACAAAGATAAGGTAAGTGATGCCTTACTTGTAAACGTTCCTCTGCCCTGGA
Source organism: Pollimyrus isidori (assembly GCA_019775955.2). Classification (NCBI taxonomy): domain Eukaryota; kingdom Metazoa; phylum Chordata; class Actinopteri; order Osteoglossiformes; family Mormyridae; genus Pollimyrus; species Pollimyrus isidori. The sequence continues at coordinate 46,571,655 of JABFDZ020000001.1, forward strand.
CGTTTGCGATATTCATTGCTGACATAGTATCTACAAAAAAGGAAGGAAAAAAGACTGTAAGTTACTGCTCAAGATAAATTTTAGGTGCATAGGGCTACAATATTAGCAGTGGTGGTCACATTGTAGGGGGCAAAAATATGAATGGGATAAACATTAATGAAATGCTCAGTAAGACAATCAAGGAAATAATGTGGTTACTATATATTACTTTAGAATAAGTATTTTCATACTTCAATCCTCCCCGCTAGCTGCTACAATATGGCTACTGTACTTACATAGCATCTTTCGTTAGCTTTGAAATATAGATGACCTCCCATTGTCCTGATGTAATAGGTGTCGCCATACCCTAAAAATGGTTGAGACACACTTTGTGATTGACTGCCCGTAATGCAAAGCAACCAAGTGACTGAATATTTAATAGATGCATTAAATTCTATTGGCGAAACACTCACAGCATTAACATAATGTATGTGTTTATAGCCGTCAGAGTCACTCATCACTTTGTAAAAGCTCAAGTTGTCTGCAGCAAAAAATGGATGCAGGGGTGAATACTGGAAAAAGGCAAAGATAGTTCAGAAAATATTACCACTGTGATACATTTGCATTCAATATGTTTAGTTACAGGCTGGTATCTGGTCATCTGTTCATTTTCATGTTAATACAATTTTAAAATTACTTACATGCCCAACCCAGCCTGTCTTGCTTGTTTCTTCATGACTCTGGCAACAAATAAAAGAGGTGACTGGTTCTAAATTTCACACTGATAAACGTTCATATAACAAGCCGTCAGATGCCTTTATTAAGACAGCGGGGTCAGGCAGTCCCTGGGACGATTGAGGTTAAGAGTCTTGCTCACAGCACAATTGCGGAATAACTTGGTGACCTTCTGATCAGGGGCAGAGAGTTCTAAGCCACAGAACTGGACACCAGGCTTTCAACACAAATATAGGTCTCTGCATGCTGGTGTATTGGGCATATTGAAAGGTTTGTGGGCGTGGCAACAGAAACAACAAATGTGCTTTCCTTTTGTGCAGTATGGCAATACATGTGAAGAATCATAGGAAATATGCTAAATGAACAAATGAAACAGGCATTTAATTGTAGATATCTTTGATTCTATCTATCTATCTATCTATCTATCTATCTATCTATCTATCTATCTATCTATCTATCTATCTATCTATCTATNNNTATCTATCTATCTATCTATCTATCTATCTATCTATCTATCTATCTATCTATCTTAGTCATTGCCTGACCTATATGTCTGGCAAATGCAATGGGATTTTTTAAAAAAGCCTGGTCTTCCCTTGAGGCGACGTTTGATTTCAGCATTTTTGCCCCAAGAATAATAACCTTTTATAAAGAATGATCCTTAAGTATAGACAAATATCTCTATATTATATTTTTTTCTACCTAGACATGATTATGTGTATATTAAGTGTACATATATGCATGCACTGTATATACACATTATATATTTTCTCTTTTTTAATTGCACATTGTAATCTGCATGTAGAGCTGTATTTCACTGCATACTCTGTATACATGTGTCGAATAAAACCTGTGACTTGAGGCATGCTGGGATGCCTGCATAGCATATAGGGGAAGACACACACCGACTTCGCCTTCCACGCTCTTCTGTCAAAGTCATAGGTCTGCATGAGGACATAGTTCTGGCTCCTCTTGGCCCACTGAACAGCGATGCGCTCATCAGTCACCCAGGTCACAGAGCTCAGGTAGTGGTCGCTACGAGGGAAAAGAAAGCAAAGACAACAACCACTAAACAGATATATCTCAGGAACCGCTACTTAAAATAGCTCAAAGAGATTGAGTTTTTTTATACATTGGAGCAGGCATTCTGTTAGATTTGCGTTAATGCTGGCTGGATACTTCAGACGAAATTGACGGAATCAGCATTGTTTTTGCAATAAGATATCGTTTGATGCGTAATCACTGTGGTAACCATCGTTTCGGCACACCACCTCTGCAGAGCTGCCAAGGTAAACTTTTCTGTTTGTCCTGATCCCACCCACTGCCCTATACAATTACCGGCAGGATTTACACCACACCGCTCTTTAAATTGTCTAAATTAATATGTGTATTTGTGGATTTATGTCAATAATGAATGACAGATGTGTGGTAATGCTTGTCATGGAATGTGTGTGCTTTGTTACAGTGTAACTGTGAGTGTCATGTAGCTGTGAATAAAGACAGTAACTTCCATTTTAAAAGAGCTGTCATCTTCTCTATTGGAATTATCCACATTATTTGCACTGCGAATGTGGGTCTGCTACATAGAGAACGTTCTGTGCCCTCTAGGGTCATGGTGTGGCATAGATCGACTAAGGTGGAAGCCTCGTCTTAAGTATGAGACAGATTTTTGTCACTGACGTGTTTGATTTCGTTTTGTCTGGACGTTGTTTGAAGTGTACGGCCAGCGTTACTGTAAAAAGCAGCAGCTCCATACTCTACCTTTCCCCTACTGAATTTGGCACTACAACTTGCGTGATTCCTGATGTACCTGTGGAATCGGCAACGAACAGCTTCACTTTAGGAATTGAGGACCCAGCCTGCATAACAGAAATACATCAGATTCCGAATCCTCAAGCCGATTGCTCAGTCATTTCATTATATTCAGCATGCCTTCCAGGAAAGCTTCTCACAGTGCTTCACAATTGATTCTCCACAGGAATGCCGAACTTAATATAGAATATAGAAGCTAGAGGAAGATGTAAATCGTGCATTCCTGTGCTGGATACATGGTTGTGGATGGATGGATGGATGGGTATTCCTGTACATGTTTCTTAAGGCACAACTTATTTTATATTTGGAACATCTTTTATCTATTTTTGCAATTCGTGTATAGAACATTTTCTAAGATCCATCAGCTTTCACACAGACAAAGTTCCACATAAACACCTTACCTTAGGGTACGGAATGGCCACGGTTTCTGGGTATTGCCCAGAGCCATACCAGGAATACTCAATGGTGTGGACCTCTGTGTCATTGAACTCAACGTAGGCCAGATACTTGCCACCGGGTGACCACCACATGGCATCATTCGAAGAGAACACTTCCTCTAAAAATAAATTTGAATATTTGGATTTAAACATCAATCTAGAAATACACCGTAATATTCAAATGATGAACTTACTCTGGAAAATTAGTTCAATTAGTTTGTGGTGTTTTAAAACAAATCAGCCTGTTATTTACACATCAGGAATGCTGACTGTGAAATTAAGGCACAACATTACATTAATAATGATGCTAATTTTGTATAAACATTCTAATCCACAGTTGTACAGGAATAATTATTTTACATTATACTCACCCTCATATACCCAGTCTGGAATACCATTGAGAATTTTATTCTTCTCTCCATTTTTAGTTATTTGTTTTGCCTTAGACATTGCAGAATCTTTAATGTAAATATTATACTTCCACACATAAGCCTGTAAGGGTAAACATGCCTGAGATGTGACATCAGATTCATGGCATAAAACATAAACATGAAACTGCATGGATAAATTCTTTTTTTTTAACCAAAATTACATATTTTGTTAACACCAGAACTATTGTCTAGCACTGCTGATAAAATTACATCCAGGAGTTATGGGTCCAATAAAGCTACAGTCCAGACCACAAATATGCTGTAGTAATCAACTCCTACCATCTTATTTCCAACAGGAGCCCATAAAAGGTACTGTACTTCCTCTGGAATGTGCGATGGTGAGACAAATTCCCTGAAAGATAAACACTCTTGGTTACTACGCTGCTTATGGCCCTTGAAAACTGAATTTGTTAATTCATTTATTAATTAATTAGAATGTGCACTCTTTAAAATAAGAGCACATATGCAGGAAAGGATGTGCAGGCCTGTAGAACAGCGTTCATGAAGATATCCGAGGCAGAAGATTCCTAGGCCAAGGTTGACCTACACCTCTACTTTTAAGTAATTAAAAATCCAGTTATTTATCTGGGCAAGTTTGCGAGCAGTTTCAGGAACAAATAACATGATGAAGAAGGTGTTCTGCACTGATCGGAACACAGTGCGTCGTATATTTTGTATCTTTCTGACACCCAAGTTGTTCACCTGCTATAAAGGAGAGCAGCGGCATCAAGCACAGTCCCGAAGCCCCAGAGTCAGAGACAAAAGTAATTATCATGCAAGCAATTACAAACTGGAGACACCGCAGATAAATGCCCAGCACTTACGAAGTTTCCAGGTTGTAGAGAGAGTACGAGGCTGTGAATGAGTGTCTCCATTGCTGCGGAATAACGAACAAAGCTGTCATCCACATGGGTGAGTGCTAGTGGACTGTTTAAGCACTAGTGCCAGTACAAAAATGTGCATCGTTGTATCGATGTACTTACTTTTGTAAAATTGCTCTCCAAACAAACATATTTACGGTCAGCAGACATCAAATAGTCAGTGGCATCCACTTGTGCCTATTTAACATACGGTACATATATAATAACATACTAGTATGGATAAAGTATAATAATATTAACATTAAAATCAATATTATTAATAACAATATGCCTTGGCCTTTGCCGAAATAACCAATTATTATTATTACTATAATAATAATAATAATAATAATAATAATAATAATAATAATAATAATAATAATAAACAGCTTACAAATGTTTTGTTGTTCAAAAATTCTGTGGCATTTCTTGCGTTGGCATGGTGGAGAAAAACACTGCCTTCTCTTGTTTTATGTAGATATTCATTGTCTGCCAAAAAAAAAATGATGTTAATAGATGAGATTTGGAAGATGAGAGCAGGCTAACGCTTCTTACGCTGTTTACGCTCATTAAAGCGCCGTCCTATCACAGTACCTGATATCCATCGCAGATTGTACACCTTATATCTGATGGTGTCATTGAAGTAGTCTTCGAGCGTGAAGGTTCTCTTGGAGTCCCTTTCACTGTCTTCTGAAGTAATAATAATAATACTTCACATATTATATATCTTAATTAAATACCTCAAAATCAGATCCCGTCATCAGTGCCATGCGGTAACAGATGAACCATTTGTAACATGGTCTAAAGAACATGCTGAATTTCAGCAGCCTGCTAGTGAAACAGGCCATCTTAAAAAATATGCATTCGTAGCAGTATATGGTAATAAAATAATTGTTGTCGCCGTATGTACTAATAATATTTCAATAACTAAAAGTTGACACTTGGTGGCGCCAAGTCAATATCACGCAGCAGTGCAATCATTTGACAAATGCCTTGGGTCAGAATTAATTCTGCAATGTTGTTTTCTGGATTTAAACCGAATTCGGTGGAAGTAACTAGGCCTACCTATGATTCATAATAATCCACTATCTACTATATCTAATAAAATTTTTGCAGTTCAAAATTACGTTCAGTTTGAAGTATTTTGTAAGTAAAGGTGAAGAGTTTCTTGTTTCCAGGATTGTCATTGTACATGTCAGAACATGATCAGACTATAATTAAATAAGATAATGTTGACATTTAGTTTCATTACCGGGTGCGTCATAGTGGCTATAGTCAAAACATCTGAACATGAATTATTAACTGTAAGGATTACAATAGTAAATGTAGATTATATAGGCACAAAGACCATACACTTACTGTTTGCAATTATTGTAGCAAGGATTGCTGTTAATGTGACGACAGCAGCGACTCCAACCACCACCAAGAGCACTTTTCCATTGCTCTAAAGTTACGATTAATCAATAAAAAAAACGAGGTCAAAAAAATAAACACACTCACACACATTATAATCCCAATTGCCCGTACTGTGCGATGTAAGTAATTGTATTTTCATGGTATAATAAAAACGACTGAATACACTGAATGCGGAGCAACATCTGAGTGAATTTAAACAAGTAAAACAAATTTGGGAAAATATAATTTATTTTCATTTTTAACACAAAAACTATAGTTACGGGGTCTATGCCAATAAGAAGCTTAAAAGACCAGGTACTGACCGGCATTACTGTACCGGGACGGTGTATATTCCCAGATGAAACGACTTTTAAATCCGATGGCGGGGAAGCCCGTGTTTCGCAACTGTTGGGCCGATGAATATTTTCTTCTTATGTAGTCAAGCCAACAAAACTGAGAAATGTACACCTTTGGAGTCCTGGACACGCATATCTTGACTTTAAAGCCGCACAATTCCGCCTCTTTGCCCGGTAATTTTAACTTGAAGCGATCGAACTTCTGAAAGCGTTCTGAGTTAATCAGCACTCCGCAAAAAAACGACTCAAAAAACCCACGACAGACTGCTTAGAAATCCAGGGACATCGATTTATTCTTAGTTATTTATTGAAAAAATGATCAACTTACTAATAGAGAATTTTTTTCTTTTCTAAAATGCTCTTACATATATGTAAATTATGCTGGGTTATGGGGTCATATAAAAATGAGGTAAAATAAGTTTTACAAATCCTGTTACGTACTTCAAGATATTTCTTATGGGATGGACTAAGTGGAATGGGCGTTTCTGAAAACCACAATATGCATGCTTGCATTTTACGGAAAGTCTTGCCAAGTTACATCAATTCATAAAAATAAATCATTCAAATGGCATGAGGATATAAGGTTGTATGTTAAAATATAAGTCCTTATAATGCAGTGTGTGGCATGCATTACGCTGCTAACTTCATCAAGTCAAATACACCGTTTGCCGTCTATTGTCCGTATAATGGAATTACTTAAATATAAAAACTAACGGTACACGGTGCGCATTTGTCCACAGGGACTCGAATACCTTGTGATGAGTAGGATTGCGGGAGACGTCTCTAGACGGGGGCTTTTGGAGTCGAAGCCCCGTATGAAATGTTTAGCAATCCTATTGGCAACAGAGACTGCTGCCTAGAGCGCAAACTTCCGAGGAGCGCCAACTTAACCAGCTGATTTCTCTTATAAGACAGACATGCAACCATGTTCCAATAGGCCTGCTTTATAAAAAAGATTTTGTAATCTGTGTATTCAGTAGGCCTAAAGAGATTAAATTCTATTAGCATAATTAACACAGTTAAAGTTAATGAGATCAAAGAAATAATGGGATGCAATGTAATAAAGTGTTATGGCTTGACACCTATTTTATAAGATATTATGGTATATATTCCCATGTAATTTATTATCCTACAAGAACTTAAAGAATGTAAATGTAGAAAACATATACTCATGCAATGTATGTAAACTCAAAGATTATAGCCTTAGAAAGCATTTGCTATTGCACTGCATGTTAATCAGCATGAAGTACTACACCCTCTGATACACAATGTGTTGCTGCACTGTGTGTTAACCATATCAGTACAGTACTGTGCACTGAAGAAAGCATACGGTCTTCAATATTTTACTGCACTGAGCATTCACCATATACGCATACTTAGTCACTTCAGAAAACAGATCAACATTGTAAAATGAAGTATGGCAGAATCATGTGTAATCTTTAAATATATAAAAAAAATAGAATAGGCATGCAGTGGCAGAACAACTGTACACAAGGCCCTGGGGCGAAAATGGACCACGGAATTTACACCGGAGGCCTGCATACGCCAGTTGCAGCACTTGCAGATGATGACATTGAAGTTCCTCCTAAAAACCACAGCCATCATGTACTGCGATAGTTAGCATGTCTGGGGCACAGCTACAGGATGCTCACCTGTACCTCCGTGGTTACAATACAGACTGAGAGCTGAAGGACTTTGCAGGTGGCTGCTAACTGACTCAGAAGGGAAAACCATGATGATACATAATTATTCCATCCATCCAGTCCTAATCAGGGTTGTGGGGGAGGGGGGGGGGTCTGTAGCTTATTCTGGAAACTATGAACTACCCCATCATAAGGCACACATGCCTAGTGCTGATTTGGAAGCCTCAGCATGTTTTTGGACTGTGAGTGGTAACTGGAATACCTGGAGGAGATCCCATGGTGACATGGGTAGAACATGCAAACTTCACACACATAAAACCCTGGCAGAGCCCAGTTACTGTACAATGGTGTGAGGGAACTGTGTTAACCATCCTGCCTATGTAATGAATATTGTGTGAAATGATTTACATAATTGGTTCATTATATAAAATGTTAAACAACCTCTGTTGTTTAACTGTACTGGGTTATTTCCTATCTTGCACCAATAGGCACCAGATAAGCTAGGAGGCACCGGTGTTGATACTCGCCTAGGGCGCCGCACGGGCTAGGAGGCACCGGTGTTGATGCTCGCCGAGGGCGCCGTACGGGCTAGGAGGCACCGGTGTTGATGCTCGCCTAGGGCGCCGCACGGGCTAGGAGGCACCGGTGTTGATGCTCGCCTAGGACGCCACACGGGCTAGGAGGCACCAGTGTGATGCTCGCCTAGGGCGCCGCACGGGCTAGGAGGCACCGGTGTTGATGCTCGCCTAGGGCGCCGCACGGGCTAGGAGGCACCAGTGTTGATATTCGCCTAGGGCGCCGTACGGGCTAGGAGGCACCGGTGTTGATGCTCGCCTAGGGCGCCGCATGGGCTAGGAGGCACCGGTGTTGATGCTCGCCTAGGGCGCCGCATGGGCTAGGAGGCACCGGTGTTGATGTTCGCCTAGGGCGCCGCATGGGCTAGGAGGCACCGGTGTTGATGCTTGCCGAGGGCGCTGTACGGGCTAGGAGGCACCGGTGTTGATGCTCGCCTAGGGCGCCGCACGGGCTAGGAGGCACCAGTGTTGATATTCGCC
>JABFDZ020000001.1:46597070-46607268 GCA_019775955.2 Pollimyrus isidori
TGTGTGTGTGTGTGTGTGTGTGTGTGTGTGTTTATATATATATATATATATATATATATATATAGGCCTTTACATACATATGCATAAACGACAACAGTAACATTAACAAAATATCATTTATAATAATAGTTACACATGCATTAAACTCACAATGCAATCACACTGCGTTTTTATATCCTATTGCAAACAATCGTAAAAAATACAAGAGGCACTGTTGTTGGTTGTTGATACATCCCATATTCAATTCCAGATATCAGAAATAAACACAACAAAACTAAACTGCTTCATATCGTAAACAGGCATACAAAGAAACATTTCAGTGAATGTTAAAATATCAAATAATGCATTTAACTGCTTTAATTTTTATCCACTTACAGTTTCCCTGTCATCTTCAGTCAAAATATTTTGTGCAAAACTCATTGTACAGACGTCAGGTGTTTTCATCTGCTGAAGACTGGGAGCGAGGAGATCAATCAGTTTAACGCAGTAATCATTTATAGCCTCCGACGAAGCACTTGGTAGAGTTTCCGTTTCCATGTACATGGCAGCATGTTGACATCCAGCAGCATTGAGTGCATCACTAAGTTCCCTGCACCAGCCCGCCGGCCGGGGGCCTCTATTAATCGTATCGATTAAAAGATCGACTGCTAATTGGTTGCTGTCCTTTTTCGCTTTATTTAAGATTAAATCTTTCTGCTCACGCTCAATGAAAGTCAAGCGATCTAAAACAGGTTCGATTTGAATTAGAAACCTAAGTCTATTACGAAAACAATCGCATATAAGCCAAAGAAATCGTTCATCCCCCAAACTCGCCATTGTCGTGTGTTATTGTTTCCGGCAAAGCGCGTATTACCAATAAAGTCTGCTCACGAAATGAAATGCTCTCTCTGCAAACAGGCCTACAATATTATAGGCTGGATAGGTTTCGGTTTTCCTTTCGTTTTTGATCCCTAACCTCACCCAAGTGAGGAAAACGACAAAAATCGCGTGGAGTTTCCCTTACATTCAAGGTAATCAATGTATTTCTTTGTCTGTTTGCTAGTCCTTGCGTATAGTTTACATAAAGTGAAATAATGTTTTTTCAATTTCCCTTGAAGACCCAAGGAAATTGTCTTATTTACAGCGCAGCACGAAGGTCACATGACAGTATATACAGATAGTGAAGCCAGTGTATTAAAAAAACATAAAATTATATAGAACTACTCCAAACATAACTATTGTCATATTAAGCAATACTAGTGCAAAATGTAACCTTTAATATACAGACATGCGATCCCAAATCCAGTTTAGGCATAAAAGCGTATTTCTATTGGATGAGCCAACAATCAGTCACTGACTTCCGCATTAAATGATCACGTACGCGCGCTACACACTGGTCCTACACACTGGGTACAAGGAAGTGTAGGAAGTTGCATGCTCAGATAGCGCCTGTTTCCATATATCTACAACTGGAGCACTTGGGGGGAAAAAAAAAAACCTCGTCTTCCATTTGATCCGATCTTCTTTAGCTGCGACAGCCGGAGCTTAAGATGGCATACCCAGGATACGGCGGAGTAAGTGCACGTTCCAGGGGACGCGAGCTGATTTCGAAGTGAAAACAAAACACCACATAACGTTATGTAGCTGGGAAAGCGGAATTCAGTAACTGGTTTATATTTTGTACAACCAATTTAAAATATTTACATGTAATAACTGCGATCGCTGACTTCTGTATGGATGACTGGCAAAATGCTGGATGCAGCTCTAGTTGGATCGAATGCGTGCGCTACGTAAATCAATACATATTTTACTCTGTCTTTGAGAAAATGTATATTTGCATTAAGCACATCGCGGCTGTACAGTACGTGTTACAGGAAGCGTTGTTTCTGTGAATAGAACAGTTCGTGAATGGCATTTGGTGTGCTTCTATTATCTTAAAATCATTTCTGGGGTTATACAGGGTTGTTAACTTACTGTTGATAACATCCTCTAGGTTATGAAAAATGGAGAGCTGCTAATTTAAGCTTCTTTTAAAGATATGTTTATGCCTCTGCTGAATATTTTTTTAGCTACTCTGTAGTTAAGTGACCAGCGTTACTAATGACGTGAATAAACTATAAAGACACACAAGTACGCCCTCAGATTCAACTCCGCCGCGTATTTCATAAAGGGGAACTTTTTTTTTTTTTTAATTGTTCTTTCAAATCTGATGCAGGTGTATTACCGATTAAGGATATATAATTGTCTGTAAGTAAGCATGTGTAACCAAGAAATTACAAATTTCATTAATGTTGTGAAATCACGGTAGGCGTGTTCCCTCAACTTGGGCTGGAGGCTGTTTTACCGAGGAGTTGTTATGGCTGTTTATAGAACAGGACCTAAGAGTGTGATTAGTTAATGGCCACTTGTTTTTCCTGCATCATGTTGGAGTTCACGCTCGTAACAACATGGCTGCATTTGTTCCTTTTTAGTATGGGGGTCCACCACCAGGTGTCCCAGTCCAAGGAATGTCTATGCCTGGAGGCCCCATGGGAGGCCCTATGGGGGGGGCGGGTCCTGCTGGATTCCCTGGCTATGGTGCCTATCCTGGAAATTTTGCCCCTCCCCCCGTCAATGACCCCATGTGGAGTTATTTCAGAGCAATTGCGGGGCAGGTGAGTACTTGTCCCATTTCCTTTACAAGTATTGCAACCTGTAATCTGTTGAAGTATCGGTTATTTCTGTGAAATACAGTTTTGTTGTTATTCCGATAGCTTCTCTGTACTAAAGGACTGTCTAAAATCAAATGTAGTTATGTTTTGAAGGCATTTTTCTTGGAGTAGATGAGGCGAACTAGGGGGTGATGTTAAATGAGGTGTATCCGGTTGACAGTTTGGTCTTGGGTGGTTGCTGGGAAGAGCCATGAGGAGATGTAACACAAGATATGCCTTCTCCGGAAAGGCATCTCTGAGGCAGCTAAGATGCATTCCAAGGAGCCTCTTTGTTAGCCAGTGAAATAACAGGAAAGCGGCACCGTCAGATTAGAGCAAAGCTTCAAACGTGAATCTAGTGTGTAAACGGAGCTCAGCAAATGTGTTTGTTAATCGTTAGGCATGTTTTTTTTTCGTAATTAGCAATTTATGTTCTTGCCTTTGGCCTATTCTTTAAACATTAAGATACTGAGGTGTTGCATTACAGGATGGTGAAATTGATTCTGAGGAACTTCAGAGGTGCTTGACACAGACGGGAGTCAGTGGGACCTACACTCGTAAGTTACGCTCCACAAGTAGTGCCTTTCCACAATTAAATATTATCGATGGTTAGGGCTGGGTGGTATATCAAATTTTTACAGTAAATATATTTCCATCATGAGATGTAGGATGACACAATACTGTTTGGTGCATTTTTATTGTACATTCTATTAATTTTTAATAAACAGACATTATTCCTTCCTGGTTGTAATTGGCATGAGAGCTTCAGTCTTGATGTTGCACAGAAGCTCAAAAATCACAGATGAAAGCATTTAGGTAGCATCTCAAAGGGAAGCTGATCTTTCCAGTTAAGCACTCAGTGGTTGTCAGCCTTCTGTGTTTCGAGTCATTTGGGAAATAAGTTTTAAAAAAAGATTTTTTTTTTTAAATAAGGAAAAAAAACTTTCACCTTCTGCTTTCAGAGCAACACCATAAACTGAGTCTGTGGGTGGACGTAGTTTGTTTTACAACACTTGCTTGTCATAGCTGCTTTATTTGACTCATGAGACACAGATGCAGGAATAATTTATTTTTGTCTTTTTTGAGTTCTGTTTGGAATAAAGAAAATGTCTATGCTGAATAATGCAGTTTTATGTTTGCACATTGGGAAGGAAACACTGTTTGCCTTTTGTTTTGCCTGCACTCTATTTTAATAAGACGTGGTTTTGACCTACAACTGAACATTAAGCCCAATATATATATTATGTATTGGTATTCTACCGAAAGATTCAGCCATATCACCCAGACCTATTAATAGTATTTAATTTGTATGCTTAGATGTTTAATTCTTCTCCCCTTGACCAATAGCATTTAGTTTGGAGACCTGCAGAATTATGATTTCTATGCTGGATGTATCCTTCACAGTAGAAGAGGAGGTTTGTTCTTGAGGAACTTGATGTGAACGCTTCCAGAAATGAGTGGGAAGTAACGTGTAGTCCACTTTCTCTCCAGATACCCTAACCATGTTACGGTTGCATCTCTAACTTTTTGTGTTACCTATATGCCTTGTTACTCAATGCTTGACAGTTCTGCCCACATAATTTTTAGCTGCATACTGCAATTGCAACATGCCAAGTTGAGCAATGCTAAAATGGTCCATTCCAACTTTCTCCTGCAAAGGTGTGGGCCCTGAATTAGGGTAGGCCAACTTGGGAATCACTTAAAAAACAAATTGTGAAGGATTCCTTGTCTGTGGACGTACTTAACTTGCATCCTCCAGGTGGATATGACTGGGAAGATGGGATTCAATGAGTTCAAAGAGCTCTTTGCAGCTCTTAATGGCTGGAAGCAAAATTTCATGATGTTCGATCAGGATAGAAGTGGCACTGTGGAGCCCCATGAGATGGCTCAGGCCATCTCCTCCATGGGTAGGTGACGGAGTGCCGTGCACCTCATCGTTTATTGACGCTGCCTTTTACGCTGCCTGATAACGTGCAGTGCTCCCGCTCTTGTGGTTACAGGTTACAGGATAAGCCCTAATACGCTGAATGTCATCATTAAGCGTTATAGTAAGGGTGGCAGGATTGCTTTTGACGATTACGTGGCCTGCTGTGTTAAGCTGCGGTCTCTCACAGGTACGGTGCTCTCCTTTCCCATTGGTTAATTGGCTGAGCGCGGGACTGAGTTCTAATGCCATCTTTCCAGATGCGTTTAGGAGGAGAGATAGCATGCAGCAAGGCGCTGTGAGCTTCCAGTATGATGATGTAAGTAGCCGAGATCCGAGTTCCCCTCCATTTTAACAACTTGTTGCAAAATTCATTCAGACTTGCATAAATGTGCCATTGTCCCCTCTCCTTTTTGTTGGTTGAAGTTTCTCCAGTGCACAATGACCATCTGAATCACCTGTGGAGGAATTTGTGTGGAAGCAAGAATTGACAAAAGGGCATTTCAGGATATTTTAGCCACTCCTTGGTTGCAGAAACATGAGATTTTTCCCACATTGCAGATCCAGATTTCAGAATTTTTAAATATTGATGTATTAATAAGCACATGAATTGTAATAAGCGGCCGTGTCACCACATTGCATTCTAATAACCTTGCATTTGAAAATGTAATCTTAGGTTTAGCTACGCTGTACTAAAATTGGTTAATTGAAATGAAAATGTAATGGAAAATGTAAATAGCGTATTGAACAGTGTGTAGTAACCTTTGGTGTGAAAATATGGACACAGACACCTGTGTGCTAACTTTTTAATATTTCTGTCCAAGACAATTTGATCTCCCTTTAAGCCCAGATTAGTACCTTCCCATTAAGGCAGTGATGATGCAATGGGTATTACCTAAAAAGGTATGACACTTAAAAGAAGAGACACTTTAAAGACAAAGGTTGTTTACTGACTGACCTGCTAGTGTTTCCTGGATGTGATGCCCTGCAAGGTTTGCTGAAATTTTAGATGGAAAAAATTATAAACTTTAGATGAAATTCCGACATTCTCTTTAACAAAAAGCCAAACATGTCTTTAGTATCCTGTAACCTGAGTATAAAAATCAGCGTAGGTTTGCTCTTCATCCATGGATAGTAGTATGACACTTGTGTAGGATGTAAGCAGGTAAATGCAAGTGCCAAAGTTAGTCCAGTGTTTGTGTTTACCCAGGAAATATTGTAGGTGCATAAAAGTACAACACTTGCTGTGTGCACTCATTGAAAGGAAAAGTCCTCACAAAAACTGTGTGTTTGCATTCTGTGTGTGGTGCACGTACGGCAAGTCACTTTTTAATGAAATATGGCCATCATGACAATGCTGTCATGAAATGTGCGTCTTCTGCCAACACGGGCTGCTGTGGCACTCTTGCAGCATAATCAGTTACAGTGCTAAGAATTTTTTGCTTCAAAATTTAAGCCATAAATTGACACATTTCATTTTGACTGAAGATTTCCGTGTCTCACACACACCCACATACATGTTGGAGTAGTTCATATGCCTTATAAGGAAATATTTCATCCGTTACGTCGACTGATGTCTGACATTTGATGTCTCTTAAGCAAAATAGTATTAAGATTAATATTGCCAACAGTGCATTGTTTCATTAAAATTGGACAATTTTTAGAGATTAATATAGGATCTTCTGTCAGATGTGTGCTTTGCTCTGTCCCTGTAAGTTTCTTTGATTATACAAAATATTAAAAGTCCTTTTGTATTTGCCAAGCGTTTATTGCTTTAATGTGTACAACTTCTATATATCTTAAATCATAAACTGGGTTTATGTACACTGTGTGTATATTAATATTTGTAAGAGGAACATTCATATCTGCCATAAAGCATTTTGCATTGTATAAAATATAGTGGCAAACTTTAAATGCATAAAAATAGCAATGAAACGGAAGAATAAGAATTGACGTCTTCCCCTCTGGACAATCATTAAGAGGCATTTAAGAAAGTTACATTGAGGATTTCTTGGCTTTAAGTCATCAACCATGTATTTGCTCTCAGAAGGCTGTGAAAATAATTTAACGTAGCTTTGTTTTCAGTATAAATAGTACAGGTACCAGATGTACTTTTTTTTTTTTTAATTGCTACGCTAGTTAGATTTACTGCTTTTTATATACTGCAACAGAGAAACAAATTCTGACCAAGAAGTAAAAAGAAAAAGTATAATGGGGATGTCTAAGCAAGGAGGGGAATTCAATACATTAGACAGTGTTGCTCTTTGCAAAAACAGTTGTAATGAAAAGTGGGGAAAAGCAATCAGTCTGACTGTAATACTGGTTTAAACTCATTCTCCACATGCTGCCTTAATTGAACTAGTGTCTGTTACCAAATCTGTCCATCCATCCATCCATCCATCTATCTTCAAGCTCCTTTTCCCGTGTCGGGTCATAAAGGAGTCTGGAGTCTGTCCCAGGCAGCTTAAGGCACAAGACAGGGGTACCCCCTGGATGTGATACCAGTCCATTGCAGGGAATGCACCCAACAATCGCACAGATTGGGAAATTTAGTGAAGCCAGTACAGGTAACCTCACCTCTAGATGGTTGCGGGAAACTGTGTATGCAGGGCACCATCCAGGCCCCCAACCACTGGAGGGGCGAGGAGAAAGTTACGGAACCACCAAGATATCCCAACACCTCACTCATCCAGTCCATGTTCCAGTTACACGTTGGTTACAAAAAGAAAATATTCTCATCCCAATATAATGTACAACACTATATATGACTTTCAGTACTGAGACCCAAACATCCATTTTCAACATTATTAACCAATAACTTTGGAAACAGACTTTTTTAAAAAAAAATTTGGAATGTCCACCGAAACATACGTTTCGGAACACAGGCCCGTTGATGAGAATCAGAGTGTGATACTATTAATTTTGGGGGTGAAATTAAATGGCACTAATTATGTTTAAATAACAGCTATTTCCTTGCCTTCGTAAATCTATTGTGCCTGATGATTTAAAAAAAATGATTTATGCTTATAAATAACTAACCATTTCACTTTAAACCCAGACCCCAACAGCCATTGCAAATGCTCTATAATATTATTACTGCTATTGTTGTTGAGGATAGAAGCTTTAATAACAGTCCTTTCAACTATTATTGAATTTTATACTTATTTCAGTTCAGTAATTATGAGTTAGATAATATAACAATAATCCCAAGCTATGCACCATCCAGTTTGTATATCAAATTAAAAGTGCAGCATTTAAAATGAAACAGAAATTCATATTAAATCTCTGTGCATGTACTCTATCAAAAGGGTAAAAAATGTACCCTAAATATTTAACCCTAAATTATCAATTTAGGGTGGGTATGTTGTTTTGAGTGTAGATAAATACATTAAACTTGATAGGTGGAAAAACAATTTAAACAAATGTCTGAGAAAATGGACAGATGGAAAAGCACTTAATTTTGAAATATTGATCCAAAATCACATGGAGAAATTGATATTATTGCTGTTAGATCAGGACATATTATTCGTATGCATTTTCCCCTCAAAGCAATCCCAAATTTTGTGGCGTTTGAAATGAATGAAGAGTTGCTTATACTTAAACAACTATTGTGTATGTGCATTGTGTGGACTACGGTGTGACTTGGTTATTGAACAATATGCTGAGCCTGTGTATGGATGTATTTAATGCAGAACCTTAAAGCATTTTTAGTGGTATGTTTACATTTTGCAGTCAAATTGAATGAACACTTATTCTGATGCTGCAGTTTATAGTTTAACAGGTTCATGCTGTGCATTTAGGTTTGTCTGAGTAAGCGTCATCTAAAAGGAAAATGTTTTTAAACATGCATTTTTTTTTGGGACGAGTATGGTAAGGTGCCTTGTGCTGCTGGCAGTGTACATGATATATAAAGAATGTGTTCCCTTTAACAACTATTTGTTGAATCAAGTGTCTAGAATTGTATATATGAATGAGGCAGGGAAGGGGGCCGCAGTATTCCTTGCATATGACAATACAGTTTCCTTCTAGACCCTGAGTCAAACATCAAAGGATTTTTGTTGCAATGGAGGCATAATGATAATTCTCAGGCCTGCTTCCCAGGAAGGCCGGGGTCCGACACGGGCCTGTAGAGCCCCACGGTTCCTACGGCGGTGAGCGGTGAGTCAGGCAAGGAAGGGTGTCGCATCAAAAGAGACTGGGATTTGGACTGGTGCTGGTGGGGGGAAGGTGGCCGGTTCTGCTGGTTCCCGCCTCCTCCTTCTACGTGCAGCTGGGACAGAGCTGGGAAGCTGTCTCCTGCAGCTCCCTCCACATCGTCCATACCTGATAGAGATTCTTTGGGCTTCTTGCTAGATGTTTCTAAGGTGTGGCATTCTAGGCCCTGAAAAGCACAAACACAAGCATAAGCATAGTCTCTGACGTGGTCTCCACTGTGGACTACAAAATTAATTTACGATTATTTCCATGGTTGTAGAAACTGTAGGGGATAGGCAGATATGTCCCCAGGTGTTAAAAGTGTGAATATTGTCTCCCCCCCCACACACATACATGCTTTTCACATCCTCAACAGTTTTTTGCTACATGTCTGTGTTTTTTTTTCTCGGCAATTCCCACTAATATAAAAAAAAAATCCAGGTCAGGATTTTCCATTCCTCTTAAGAACACACTGGTCCCACTTCTCAGGAATCCAGTGAGACTTGTCTCAGCTGTCTGGTGATTTTTATTTCAAAATTGCAACGGCGCTAAACAGGGGTGCTGAGCGTACGTGAAACATGGAAAAGCACCGAAAGAGGAATCGATAGTGTAAAAACAGAAACTGGAATGTAAAATGCTGCCATGACACGTGCACACAAGCTGCTAATGGGTGCAGACAATGCGAAGTGGATTTATGATGTTCAGAGCCACTGTGTGATGTCATAGAGCTGGGTGACAGGCCCAAAAAAGATCATCATGGTATTTTCACAGATTTTCACAATATCAATATTTATTAGGATATTCCATAATTCATATATAGAAAAGAGCATTGTACTAAACTCTATATTGTTCTACTAATGGTTATGAAGCACGCAACCGGTATACCACACATCTGATGTCAGGTACAGGTCATGTCACCTGCAGAAATTCTCTGATGACTCTGATGACCCATTGTGGCCTGTGTCAGGGATAGACAGAAGGATGAATACAGGGGTGTGGTGGACCATTTACAGCTTAACATCACAAAGACAAAGGGAGTGGTTGTGGACTTAAGGAGGGAGGCTCCTCCCCCCACCCCCGGAACCAATCAGAAGGATGGATGTGGAGGCGGTTGAGGACTACAGCTACCTGGGAGTTGACATTGACGGTAAACTAGACCGGTCCAAGAACACTGACAAGAAGGGGCAGAACCGGCTTTACTTACTGAGGAGGCTCAGGTACTTCAATGTCTGTAGTAAAATTCTGACTGTTCTATCACTCTGTGGTAGAGAGCGTGGTGTTTTTTGCAGCTCTGTGCCGGGGCAGAGCGGTGAAGACGGCAAATGGCTCAGGTCCTTCAATGTCTGTAGTAAAATTCTGACTGTTCTATCACTCTGTGGTAGAGAGCGTGGTGTTTTTTGCAGCTCTGTGC
>JABFDZ020000001.1:46611048-46624425 GCA_019775955.2 Pollimyrus isidori
ACAACCATGCCACGCTCAAAATTGCTTAAATCACCTTTCTTTCCCATTCTGACATTCAGTTTAGAGTTCAGGAGATTGTCTTGACCAGGACCACACCCCTAATTATTTGCTGTGGGATTCCAAGCCAGTTCAGTGAATTTATTTTAGGGATATGTCAAGAGCGGCATTATTACCATCAACTGCACTGGAGATGTTTGCTAACTTAGCCATAGAGAGTATGTTTTATATTTTATTTGCCTGTCATACAAATGAGAGGAGATGCCTCACATTTCGTGAGAATTTACATATGTGTAAACATGCAAAGCCTCAGTATTCCCTGCAGGGCGCTCAGTATGAGGGAGGCCAGGTACTTTGAAAAAGGCATTGTTATTCGTTTTCCCAAGTCTATGATCTTCTCTGATGATCTTTTTTTTTTTTTTTACACATATCACAAGTAAAAATCAACAAAAATAATGCTGGACAAAGAAAAACACAAGTACCCAAAAAGGTAAAACAGGTGTAGAAACTTACTTTTGCTGGGTCATTCAGAGGAAAACCAGAATGTTCTCATTTTGCTGCTGCTGGTTGAAGTTTCGCTAAGTCCTGATGGTAAGTTTCCAGTCTAAGTTCGATTGTTTGCCAAAATATGCTGGTCAAGATTTAATATTTTGCCAAAAGGAAAAAAACCAAGAACTTGAATGAAAAACAGAAGCGTTCATGCTGAAATTTTGGAAATGGAGTCAGTGGGAAAACAAATTCTTGTGTAGGATTAAAGCCTTTCCTACAGCCGGTGACCCTCCTTCCCACCCTGAAGAACAATGGGTGTGGATGTGTGGTATAATCTGGTCTGTCATGATGGCCACAGTCTACTCTCGACTGTCCCAAGAAGCATTTAAAGGCGTTGCTTTATATATGCCGCATACAAGCATTGTGTCTCCTGTGATACTTCAGAGGAAAAACAAAACAGCACTATATGCCATTATGTCTTTATGCCTTTCATTGCACTGTTATTGTCCCATCCGTAACAATGAATGATAGGAGGGGGTCTCCTTGCTTGCCGAACAGCAGCCTTGCACGACTTGTTGGGAAGCGGCGCATCTTGCATCGCTGCTTTGATAGAGATGGGACAACATTTCTAAGGAGTCTCCCATAAAGGGGTGGCTGTCAGGTTCCGGGATATTGTAGGTAAATGTCAGGATCATCAAATTTGCAATCATTTGCGATCATGCACCACAAATGGGGTTTCCCTTTAATTCATACATATTGGGTCCCTGAACATGAATGGATTGCAAAGCTTATTTACGGGATGCCAGCCATAATACAGGGTTTAGCAGGATAAGACCAATGTTCTTTTTTTAATCAAAACCCTATAGTGGAAGAGGATTTATGAAGTTTAGATTTAACCAGTGTTTAACCAGTATTTAACAGGCTATGTCGGTGAATGGTTGACATTTGCCCAATCCTTGTGTTGGCTAAGCTTGTGACTGGATGGACTTGACCCTATCCGGGTCTCTCCATGGTCCTGGGACTGTAGGAAAAGATATGAGAGTGGGCTAAGCCTGTGTGCCTGTGATCGGAATGTCGCCAGTTCAAACCCGCCGTCAGCACGCTTGTGGGCCCCTGAACGAGGCCCTTAACCACCAGATCACTGGACGCTGTAACAGGCGGCTGCCCTTCACTGCCAAGCTCACTCTCACCTAATTTTCCCCATAGGGATCAATAAAAATATAATTAAAATTTTAAATATGTGTATACTGAGGAGTTACTGCCATGCTTGTTATTAGTTAGGAAAGGGACATTCATGTCTAAGACATTAACCTGTTTATAAAATTACACTTTTAACAGCTGTCATTTTAAAAGTTTTGTTTTAAACCATCTTTTAGGACTTGGGCACTAAATAAGGTCATGTGGTTCTTTTGCAATTGATACAGGTGTGTAAAGAGTAAGACGCTAGACATACAGTACATGGGGAGTTGAATAGAATGCCTGATACTAGACTGGGGGGTGGGGGCCAACCAATCTAGTGCTTTGCAGCCACATTTTATAGTTTTTACAAATATGTACCTCGCTCTGATTTCTTGTTCAGACTGTTTTGCATCCACAAACCTGATTTTTTTTTTCCTGTCATTAAGTTTGCTTTTCATCGACTGAAGATACTCGACTGCTCAGGCCACCCATGTTAAGGAAATGTGCTTACGTTTGTGTTGCGCCTGTTTCCAGTGCACAATATTTTATTCAAAATAAATATAAATAATAATAATAATAGTAATAATAATATATTTACTTCAGACACAAGTACATATTTAGGGGGGCCACAGGGGACATGCATGTTGTCATGGCAGCACAGACCCCTCCTGCCCTCAGCCCCCAGAACTCTTCCTGAGTCAATCCCTTTTGACTTTCTCATTCAGGCATTATTGTAGTTCAATATATATTTAGTAGTTTGTTATAGTTTGAAGTTCTATGCCACCAAAACTAGAACTGCATTAAAAGAAAGGAAACGTTTTTTTGTGATTTGCTGAACATTTATGTCTATAGAAATTCTAACAATTATTTTAAACATTTCTGGGCTGCTTCAAATTATAGGAAGGATTTCGAGTAATGTTGAGTAGATGGGTTACCTGCGAGGAGGTGAGGAGGCTGCCGTGTTCAGGCCGGCTGGCGGTGACGGGTGTGACCCTGATGGCAGGCCTTTGCTGCTCCACCCTGGCTGTCAGAGTGCTGTAGTCAGGGGGTCCCACGGTGCACTGCCTCTGCAGGAGCTCCAAGATGGCCTGAATGTCCGACGTCATCTGGGACTCCAGCCTGCCATGCCACATGTGTGTCCACTGAGCAGTGCCGCGTGCCTCAGTGCTACGCGTCTCAGGACATTTTATCACAGTACAAGAAGCTCAAGCTTTTTGTGGGACCTTGGAAGAAGTTGTTTGAGGGCAAACAAATCGATGTGCTACGATTTGTGGATCCCAAAGACACCACATTGCATATTGTTTACGTCCATAACCAGCATAAATATTGTTATGAACAAACCATGGAATGCAATTGACTCAGTGACCCATCATTATTTGTTCAATAAAAGGTAAGGAGTTATTTTCACACTGCTGCTCAATTCAGGCTGTTCCTAACCTTGTGTCAATATTACAAATAAACACAAGGGGGAGCCAGTACTCTAGAAAAATTCCCAGGCTTCTCCTTCCATTGAAGATGCCCTGTTCTGTGATTCTGTTTTTTGGCAGATTCACTTACAGCAATGCTGAGTGTATTTTATTGGAACCCAAAGTTAAAGGTTATATATAGATACAAGCAAATCTGTTAATGCACTGGATGGTAAACTAGTCCGTCTCCAAACAGACTCACAGAAACAGGCACTAAATGTACACCAATCAGCCATTGCATTAAAAATCACTTGCCTAATACTGTGTAGGTCCCCCTCGTGCAGCCAAACCAGCTCTGACCCATCAAGGCATGGAATGGACTCCACAGGGCCTCTGAAGGTGTCCTGTGGTATCTGACACCATGAAGTTAGCAGCAGATCCTTTACGTCCTGTAAGATGCGAGGTGGGGCCTCCATGGATTGGAGTTGTTTGTCCAGAACATCCCACAGATGCTGGATTGGATTAAGACCCGAGGAATTTGGAGGCCAAGTCGACACCTTGAACTGTTTTTCATGTTCCTCAAACCATTCCAGAACAATTGCCACTGTTACTGAGGAATACTGTTGCCATGAAGGGGTGAGCTTGGTCTGCTGCAGTGTTTAGGTCTGCTGCAGTGTTTAGGTGGTACGTGTCAAAGTAACATCCACATGAATGCCAGGACCCAAGGTTTCCCAGCCTTGTCCATAACATTGTCCAGAGCATCACTCCACCTCCACTAGCTTGCCTTCTTCCCATAGTGCATCATGGTGCCATCTTCTCCCCAGGTAAACGGCACACCTGCACCTGATCATCCACATGATGTAACAGCCATCACATCAGGCCACCTTCTTCCATTGCTCCATGGTGCAGTTCTAGCACTCACATGCCCAGCAAGCAGTGATGCCCTGTACATCCTGTCACCTTTCTATCATAGCCAACATAAACATTTTCTGCAATTAGCTCTGCAGTAGCTCTCCTTTGGCATTGGAACAGACAGTTAGCTTTCGCTCGCCATGTGCATCAGTGAACCTAGGATATCCTTGACACTGCTGGTTTACTAGTTGGCCTTCCATAGACCACTTTTAGTAGGCACTGACCACCACGTATCAGGAACACCCTACAAGACCTCCTGGAGATGGTTGGAATCAGTCGTTTAACCATCACAATTTGGCCTTTTTCAAAGTTGCTCAGATAATTACAATTGCCCATTTTCCCTGCTTTAAACATATCAACTTCATGAACTGACTGTTCCCTTGCCTAATATACAGTATAGTGATATATACAATATACAGTCTTGACATGTGCCATTATCAGGATAATCAATGTTGTTCACTTCACCTGTTACTGCTTTTAATGTTATAGCTGATCGGTGTAAACTGGGAAATATATAAGTAAATATACCATCGTGTTAGCATTGTAGCCACTTGAGCATGGTAATTGACCTCTTTCCTCATGTTTGCTTTCGTTTTTCTCACTGACATACGATCCAGTTATTTACGTTCTACGGCGGCCACAGATCGAGCTTCGGGCCGTGATTTAGCTTGCTGTGACAGGGCACTAAAACAAGCAGCCAGGAACGGACTCACTCTGGACCGCGGACCGCGGAGGAGCAGGCCGGGCGAGCAATTACGACGGTTACCGTTGCCGGCCATTATTCCTCCGGAGGTGACAAATAAAAGGGGACACGTTGCTAAATGGAGCCACTGCGGGCAGCCTCCAGCCTCTGGGTGCGTTTGGTCAGAGACGGCGGCGGGGTGGGGGGGGCGGACGGATGCAGCTGGAACATCAGGACCCTGCATGAGCCCAACTACCCTCCAGCCTCTTCCACTGCAATCACGTTGGCTAAAAATAGGACCAGGCGTCCCGTCACGAATCCACCGTTACATGTGTGCTCAGCTGATTTCACAAAAAAATGAAGAACATTATATTTGATGAGCTGGTAAATACTAACTATGAAGAAAGGACTGCGTTGTTGTGGCTGTCCATCCATCTTCTATAACGGCAGTGAAACAAAAGCATGCTATAGTACACAGAAGAACTGCCACACGAGCAGCGAGAGGGTGCCAATCCCAGAATGCCTGCGGGTTCCGGTACGGAGAAAGAGGAGCAGGAGCTCACCTGTTCAGGTGCTCCTGCAGGAGGTCCAGTCGATGCTCCACCTCCCCGTACGTGATGTCGCTCTCCGTTTCGTCCAAGCCCTTTGAGTCTTGGGATTGCCCCAGCTCATCAATACGGCCCATCAGCCTATCACAAGCCCATTCTTCACCACGGCCATCTTCCACGGGAGAGGGGGGGAGGCACACAAAAACACTTTGCATACAAGCTGATTCATGACCAAACAGGATGCCACAGCAATGGAGGGCAATTAATCTTCCCTTGTCGGCTTTATATATTAGTCAGCTGATGGTGATTCATTAAAGTTTACGCTGCCGTGTAATCTCAGTGGTCCCACGGACAGACCAGAGTCGTTATCTCTGCCAGACACCTGTAAACACTTGCTGTACGATGACCAATGGGATCAATTGTCCCCCTGCTGGTGACTGATGGCTCACTGCATGGCTTGTTTGTGGTGCCAATAAATTAAAAAAGAAAAAAAAAACAGCTCATCTTAGTGTTACTCACACAGTAACTAGCTGCATGGGGTTCCCTGGGTACACTTAGACATTCACAGAACTCGTAGATTACAGGACAAATGTACTTATAATGGCACCAATTTCTTACAACTGCTCTCATTAATAAAAAAAATTTCCAACAAAGTTCCAGTTTGAGAGTTACAGTGTAAAGGCAGGGCTGGGCATTTCCGGTCCAGAGTCTACAAATTCAGACCAAGATTTTGTTTCTACTAACCAGTTGAGTATAATGAATCACAGTCACAGAGTACTCACCTGGTTGGTAGAAACAAAATCGTGGAATGGATTTGTAGTTGCTGGGTCTGAAAAGTCCAACACTGTGTAAAAGATCGGTGCATGCAATAATGTAATGAGATTTTAGTCATGTTTCACAATCTTATATATACTCACGCAACAGTATTCAACTAATGATGTTTTGATGATGCATTTACAGTTATGTAGAAAATAATTGTCTTGAGTCCTGAGACGAAATGTGTGTTTTTTTTTCCTTTAGAGAACATAATAATAGTATCATAGTCAGAGGCTTTTAGGAATGATTTAAGCAAGTCATTTGTTCGATATATGAATGCTGCACGTAAAAAAGGAAATGCAGGTGGAGTTGAACTGGGGAGCTGCTGTCACAGGGACACTGCCCTGAGGGTATTTACAAACGCGCTTAAATGACAAGATGGCGTACGTATTTTTAGGTCTTCCCCACATGCATCTAGTCAAGGTGATTCGTTCTTCTGAAGACCTATTTATACTGCAGCAGCTAATTGTTCTGCTCAAGTTCTGTCCTGGAGTTACAGGGAACTAAGGCCGGTCCACTGGAGGGCAGACACCAGCTGCACGCTAAAGGCAACTTAGGGACACCACACCAGTATGAGCTTGGGCTATGGGAGGAGGAGACACAGGTGATCATGGGGAACACACAGGCTTCATGCACACCGAGCAGGGTGTGGGATCCCAACCTACAACCCTGGAGGTCCCTGCCCATGTAATGACGAAATTAGCATATTAGTAGTATGACACTAGATTTATGGAACAGATTTGGTCAGCATACAGCACTGCTTCTCATAAAACATAACGGCCACCATTCAATGTGCTATTTTACATATTTGTAGGTCGTTACGGACAAGAGTGTATGCTAAATATGTAAATGTACTTATTTTAATATCCACTAATTCTGTTTTGAAAGGGGTCAAAAGATTTTGCAGGATGTACTCTGTCTTTTGGGAATAGATTGTACTTCTCCACTGCAAAGGTAAGTTCTGTGCTTTGCTGTCATCTGAGGAGCGCTGCTTGTTTGTGGCGACGCGACATTAACATCCCCAGGTAAGATGGAATTGGGACAGACGGCACAAATCAGGGGCGATTGTAATGCAGGGGGCAAAATGGCAGATTCTCTTAAAGCCTCTGAAGAGAGAGTGTGGTGACTTAAGCTTCCGTAAGAGTCGACTCCCCTGAGGATTTTCCACGTGCACGTTTCGCTTCGCCGCGTGATGCCGGGGATTCCGCCGCGGATTAACGGCGGGTTTGATCTGTCCAATGGCTCCCACCGAGGCCTGTGATTCTGCATGCAGAGGCCGGCTTGATCTCAGTAAATCGGCGAACTCTGCAGTCTCTGCTGGCTTTTGGGACTTTGTGTTAAATATATTTACTGCAAGATGAAGTCTGCAGAGCGGCCCAGGGGATAGGGAATTGGCTTCAAGCCTGCAGAGTTGGTGAGTTGAATTCTGCCCTCAGATGGGTGTGTGTGTGTGGATTATGCTTGTATTACATTGTACTATGTACACAATGTAATAAAAGGCTCTTATTTTGACCATTTTTCAGGTCCCCACAAAGATCTGTGAATGCAATTAAAAAACTAAAAATCCCAAAAGTCTTGTATTTTGTTTGGCTACTTACAGTATGGTGAAGGTTGGAGCTGGAAAGGCTTTAAGGTTGTCATGTTGGGATTAAAGTCTTATCCATGGAAATGAATGGAGAGACCCTACAAGGATATAATTACAAACCTATGTGTGTATACACACTCACACACACACACACACACACACACACATTGCATGTTCTCTCTGATCATCTGATTTTCCTCCCAAGGTCCAAAGGCATTATACTGAGGGCATTGATGTCTCTAAAATTACCCTTGGTGTGTGAATGAGGGCCCTCTGACAGACTGGCATGCCATCCAAGGTGGGCCAAACCTAGTACCCTGTGGTTCCAGGGACAGGCTCCAGGCTCACTGCAACCCTGTATTAGATAAACAGGTACAGCAGATCAATGGGTAACATGTTCAGCTAGACCAGAAGCTTTTGTCCTGCATGTTGCATTTTTATTGGATGCAGGAGTCTGAGAATCACATAATGATGCAATAATACTGTTGCTGATCCAGATGTTGAGGCAGACAACAAACGTTACCCTTGATAGTCACGAAACAAGCGTCCTTTTTGTGTTCAGCGTGGGAAATTGACTTTGAGTATAAATGGGAACATGATACCTTTGCATAGCTGACTCTGCTCCAAATGGTGTCTCGCATGGATGTCAGCGGTGTACTTTAGGTCTGGACTAAGGCTCTGGTCCCGTACTAAAGGGTATCCCTGGATCCCGGTACACAGAGGCCTTTGCTCCTCCTCCTCCTCCTGGCCGGTGTCACCTCTGTCCTCGGAGTCCCTCCTTGGGTAGAAGTACTGCTCTGCACTGGCCTCTCTCTGTCCATCTTTGTTTGGAATGAGAGCCAGCATGTTTGTGGATGAGCCTCACCAATCCAGCATTATGACTAAGCGTTGAGCCAATCATTGTCAACCCAGTGCTCACCCCACCGAATTCAGGCATGATCTGTGTCACCAGTCAAACATCTACTTTTCCCAGGGTTGCCAACTCTCACACATTTGGTGTGACACTCACACTTTCACACTCTCACGCTTGCGCAAGAAATCTTACAGTGAATCTATATTATTCCTTATAAACCTAAAATTAGCTACATAAAAAGCATTGGGATACTTTGCAAACCCTACACACTATTTACAAAGTAATAAAACTGTTGCATATATTTAAATGCATCTTCAGACTTGTCTCTAACTGAAAATCTCACTCCAACCAGCTGACCAAAGCTGGCAGTCCTGACTCTTACTCATCTTGTAATTGTGAAGTCCCCAATTGCCTTGGTTGCCGTGAATATTGGTAGCTTTTGAAAAAAAAAATCAGTATTTGTACTTACATATGTTCACAGTACTGTTATGTAGTGACAGAGTTGTGCAGTAACAGCAACCCCAGAAATGTATGCTGATGCCAATTTCTCCCTGAGCACAGTTGCGGCAAGCAATTGTGATTGCAGCTGAAATCTTAGTTACATCAACAAATGCTCCGCAGCGGCAGAACTTGATCGGCATGTCTCCACTGCACATAGTGCATGCTGGGATTTTTTTTCCCCTGCTCACAAGTGTCCCTTACAGACCAATGAATGCCAGCTGCTGGCATATAGCTAGCCACTATAATGTAACAGAGAGGACAGAACAATTACTGTGTTCAGGGTTAACTCTCTTACACGTTTCTGTTTGATGTTTCTTGCGTAAATAAACCTTGTGCAGGTCTTTCTGACAAACTAGTCTTATGTACAACCGTGAACCTGAATGAAAATGGGACAACAAAAATAAACGCAAGGGCTTGGTTCTACAATGCAAAATTAATACTTTACATTCTTATATAAAACTGACAAACGATTTCTGAGCAATTGTGTCAGTATGGATCCAATGTGTTACAAAGGCAAACTCAAGATGGATTGTCACCTACCTTGCGATGGCTTTTGCTTAAAGGAAATATTTCTTCTGAATCTGACACTGTCCCCATCCGACTCACTGCTGTGTGAAAAACTAGCCTGCCAAACAACCGTTAACGTGTAAGTCAAAGACCCAAAAACACACCAGGGCATCGATCTTCTGTCGAAATATAATTTAAATGTTGCAAACTGAGAGCGACTTAGTATTGTTGTTTACTTACATACATTTTTATTTAGGTTGACTGAGGTTATGCTCTTCATTACAGTATTACTCACTATAATCAAAATACAATATCAATCTCTTTAGATTAAACATATTGCAGTACCTGTAATATTGCTGGGTTCATCACTGTGTGTATGTCAAACAAGTTAAATGATATCATTGG
The DNA here is from genome assembly GCA_019775955.2 of Pollimyrus isidori. Taxonomy (NCBI): domain Eukaryota; kingdom Metazoa; phylum Chordata; class Actinopteri; order Osteoglossiformes; family Mormyridae; genus Pollimyrus; species Pollimyrus isidori. Next base: position 46,620,929 of record JABFDZ020000001.1, read on the forward strand.
ATGTTTCCCATATACCATAACATACTGTATATACCTGACTCACATCAAAATCAATAAAAAATGCAAATAATAGATATTTTATGATATCACTGTATTATTATAACTACGAAGGATTTTTCCTTTCAAGAATGTATAATCATAATTTTATTTGTCCAGGTTTCACATTAAGAAAGAGAATTTTAATTTTATGATTTTGGTGTCGGAAGCAACAGTGTGGATGCCCACCCAGGTAAGATGATACCTTAGCCGGTTCGTCCCTCAGGTTGAACGTGAGCTCCAGATTGGTCAGGAAGTGGTCTGAAAACTCTGGATACATGTCCAACACTTCCAGGAGGTCTTCCCTCTGGATGGTGTGCAGGTCACAGTAACTCAGTGCCCTGACATCTGCGTTGGACTTCCCAGGCTTAGCGTATTGGTGGATCATTTCACCGAAGATGTCGTTCTTTCCTGGAAGAGGGGGAGAGGGAAATGTTATGCTCCTTGGTCAGCTTCCTCATCTCTGAATGGTATAACATAAGCTTTATTGACCCCAGGGGGAAATTATTTTGCATACAGGAGCAAGACAAACAGGCAAAGAGCAGACAAAACAAAACAAAACAAAACAGAGCACAAGACAGTATACATAGTGAAGACAAGTGAACATAGTCCAAATAAGTTTTAAAGGCACACAAAGCAAACATAACTTTCTGAAAAAGAATATTAAGTACATAAAAATGATACAAATAAAAAATAAAGAAAATGTATATGCATAATAAGAAAAAACAGTTAGTGGTCATTAGTGGTACGTGGTTGTTAGCAGTGTGGTTTGGACTGTCAGGTTCTCCAGTGATTTATTATTTAAACAGATCCATTCCTATTTTCACACTATTTACTTCAGAGAAAGGAAGTGATGAATAAAGGATGAATAACGGTCTTCGCTAAACCTTTACAGAAAACTCTTTAGCTGAGGATGAGGCGGCATTCAGCCGTGCCACAGATCTCTCGTTTGAAGAAGGCTGTATGAGGGCTCTTTCACTGATACCAGGTCAGGGGAAATGTCAAGTCCCAAGTGGCGATCTCCATCTGAATAGTGCCAGCGGAGCTGGGTGCTACTGCAGCTGTCCCCCACAAAGTGCCCCCTCCCCTACAAGTGACACATACGACCCAAAAAAGAGCATGAGCCCCAGTGTGAAAGCCGCCACACGAAATGCACCGGGCCTTCAAGCGTGATTCCTTCATGGGGAACAGACTGGTGCTATGTGGTTAAAGAGCCGGTTCACTTTTTATGTTAAAATAAGACAACGATGGGAGAGGAGAGAAAAATATGGATGGATGGAAGGAAGGATGGATAGATGTATAAATTAATTAATCTCCATTGGGAAATTCAGGGTTTTGCATCCTGCCACCTTCTACATGGGTGAGGATAATTTCCGTTCACCTACCTTCCAGCTGTGGATCCAGTAAAGGTCTGCAGAATTAGGATATTATGTTTACGTTAATAATAAAAGCAATACATTTATTGATAATTTCGATGTTCCATCCATCTTCCAATTGTTTAGCCAGTACAGGTTTGGAGGGAACATTTTGAATAATTCTGTATATTTCCTATAGCTAATGCTACAATACCCACACATTTCCGTTCCTCAGACCTCCAGGGTGTGGTGATTCCCATCCCTGGCAATGAGACTGTACAGTTTGCATGTTCTGTCTAAAACAAGAGGAATTGATTGTTTTGATGTTTGCATGTCCTTTCTTAGTTCAAATCAATGTGATAATAATAATAATAATAATAATAATAATAATAATAATAATAAATTATTTCATCATCATCATCATAATAACAATAATTCACAACAGAGACATTCAAGGTGCTTGACAGGTTTCCTCAGAAGTGACCTAAACACAGCAGAGACTTGGGTGTGACCCGAATCCACAAGAGCAGAGTTCTGACAGATGGGGGAGGCAGGGAAGGGGGGTCAATGGACAATGATGCTTTATTTCCCAATATATGTAAATATTTGAAAACAGTATGAGTACAAGTACATTGGAATGCTTTGTGACATACCAACCCTAAGCCTAACCCTCCTTTGAGACATAAATGTGAAACTAGCCCCATGCCATCCCTAAGTCTAACCTTCCTCTGAGACATACACGTGTAAATAGCCCAATACCAACCCTAAGCTTAACCCTTTACTCATCTGGAATCATTCACTAAGGATATATAATTATGCTTTGGTTCTGTGGTGTGGTGAGACCCATAGGTCTCACCTGGATTCTGGGGGATGATGATATGGTCTTTGGTTATGGGAGTTCCAAGCCTGGCAGGGCACCAACCCATCAAGGACACTGGTAACACCAATGAAAGTCAGCATATTTTTGGACCAGAGTACCCAGCAGAAACCTTACGATGACATGAGGAGAACATGCTAACTTCCCAGCCTTGGTGGCATAGTGGAGACTTGAACCCTGGTGACAGAGGTATCAGACAACAGTGCTAAACACTGTTCCACCACACCACACCTTGGATTTCATCATAATCAAACAAACACAGACCCAGACACGTTTGCCCAAATGCAGGCAGGTTTGCTTTTGAGAGCCAAAAAGCTAATTTGTACGTTTGCCTTAATCGCCACTCATACTTATCCCAAGGGTGCCGACAAAATCCCCCATCCTGCTCTCCAGTCCCCCATTCTCATTAATCCCACAAAGAACAAGTTTCTTGCCAGAGATTTTAAAAAAGCAGCGCCATAATTTATGATTGACTTCATGAATCAAATGAGATCAATTACCACGTATTACCAGTATTCTGGGTGAGCCATTATCTGCCATCTGGACCTCTGGCTTGCTCTTATTTTGTGACGGATGGGTCTTTTAGACAAGGCTTAGCCTGTTTCACCTCCTACGATGCTCACTGGTAGGGAACTATCCCCTAATTAAATACGGGGGGTGTGGTCACTGACACTGCCAGGGACACCATGGGGGCCGGGGACTGTACAGCGTCGTTTGTCACAAAGGGCCGACAGCCATGCAAAAATTACTCTTGACTCAGCAATCCCTCCCTCCATATTTCTCTTTTTATCAGCTTATTTATTCATTCATCTTCTAATCAATCATCCAGTACAGGGTCATGGGTTTGTTTGTTTACCCATCTATCAATCAATCCACCCATCCATCCATCCGTCCATCCATCCTTCCATCGATACATATAAATTCAATGCCATGCCAATATGCAGTATAGTTTCTCACAGTATTTTCTTTAAACCCCCCCTCAAAAAAAAAAAACATCACCTTCGGATTGCCTGTTTCGTTCTGCTCCAGTAAAATATCTGCCTGTTTAAATGGTACCTAAAAATTAATCTGGAACATCTAAATGCAGGATGGAGGTAAGAAGCGCTTATATCATATGCGCCCCCCCACCCCCACACACAGCCACGAAACAAAAAAAAAGGGGGCAAAGGAGAAGAGGAGATATAGATAAGAGAGAAGTAAACAAAAGGTTGTTAGCGAATTTTGGACAA
>JABFDZ020000001.1:46624435-46636463 GCA_019775955.2 Pollimyrus isidori
GCGCTTATATCATATCCCCCCCTCCCCCCCATCGCCGAGCCAGTACCCAAGCATCTGGGAGACTATGCAGAAGAGATTATTATGATACGTGAGCTGTCACATGACTGTTATGACCTTATTTGGCACATGATTTCAGGGAATTGGGCTGCTTCTACATATTAATGTGTGAACTGAGTTGACACGCTGTCGAAGAAATAATGGAACTGATTTTAGTTTCCGGAAAAAGAATGTTATACTCAGGAGTCAGAGCTAGTAATTTAACAGCATAAAGCAGGTGGGAAACATCATTTTTAAAAATGCATAAAATATTATTGTGTGACAGAAAAATGTTGATTGATGTATTAGTAAAAAGTCTGAGACCTACTTTTCCAGTATTTTTGTATTGTCTTGTTGCCCAGACATTTGCCTTTAAATTTCATCTCTCCCTGCTGCTTTTTCCTAAACCTGGTTCCACTCCTGCCCCCAAATTAAGCCCCAGTTCCTTCCCCTTGTGTGCGCTGTCCCACCTACAGTGAGTCTTATGTCTGGAATACACCAAGGCGATTTTCGGCTTTCAGAAACTGCTGGTGAGAGTCGCCGACTGCCCGTCACGCCCATGTGTGTCGGTCTCTGCTTGCCGCTGTTTTAGACGATTCATCATGTTGAGTCATCATCCAAGCTAGCTGGCGAATCTGAGCTCTCTGATTGGGCCATGTGTCAACCATCAGCTCTAGTCATGCTGGTGTGTTCCAGCACAAATTTTGAAAATTGATGGAAACAGTCAGCAGTCAAACGTTTCTGAGTTTTGGTCAGTTTTTGCTGTCAGCTTGTTGGATTCCAGGTTTTACACGTCCTCCTCTGACTACACCTGTACATGTACTTCTAAGCATGAACAATATTACAGGTTTTCACTCTTCCTCTCCCCCTAAATTCACAGCCATCTCTGTACATTCGAGCTACTAACCACAAGCTAAACCAGTGCTAATCTACACCAAGAATGAATTATAATTCCCACTTTAATAATAACCCTGGCTCCAGCCCATAATAATGCTATTAAAGGTGCTTTGGCGAGGTTCGCTATGTGAAGATCCACACTTACACAATGGAAACAAAGCAGCCACCTACACAGAACATTCCAGGCCTTAAATGGTGGTTTTTTCAGCATCTCACCAAAGTTACACTTTCTAGTAAGATTAATGAGAAGAGAACAAGTCATAATTTATCTATAAAACAATGTACTAATATAATATAATATAATATAATATAATATAATATAATATAATATAATATAATATAATATAATATAATCATCTAAATCAAATGGCCGAAGTTAAACGCGTTTGTCCAATGCAACATATAGGTGAGTCAAACAGCACACTGCAAACATACATGCTGTGAAGGAGTCAACTAGGCATGAGATTCCAATGACGTTTCCATTGAATTCCAAGGTACTAATGTAAGCAATACTGGAGCAGAAGCTACACAATAACTTCTAACAAAGCAGGAACTTTGTCCAGAAGTGCAACTGAAGAACCCAAGCAAACGTAAAGCAGCGACATTCACTCAGCGTCAGGCCAGTATGGAGGATGGTGGACGATCCTCACCCAGTATCGCCACCACAATGTCGTCCTTCAGGATCTCGATGGAGCCACGGGACATGAAGTAGAGAGCAGTGAGGACGTCACCGCTGTGGACCAGTGTGTCTCCAGGGGGGGAGTGGGTGGTCTTAAACTTCATGGCCAGGGCCCGAAGGCAGCCCTTGGTAGCCCCCCGGAAGGCTTTGCAGTTCTCTAGCAGATTCTGGTGGAGGTGGAGGCAGATGTCTGCCTGGAGGCATTCTGGGAAACCTTTTAGGACCTGAGCAGAAAACACAGTTGTGCTGTAGCTACAATGAGACACATGTTCTTGTTGTATAGCAGAGTTTCCCAACCTGGTCCTCAGGGACCCCCAGATCATCTATGTAATTGCACACTCCCCTAGCTGTAAGGGAGCAAAAATGTGTTCTGTCTTATAGGGAGCTGGGAGGGAGTAAAAATATGGACTATCGGGGCATCCCCAAGGACTGGGTTGGGAAATACTTGTTGTAGGGGACACTACCTGTCACATACTGTGCCAAAAGAATACCTAAAGTTCATGTGACTATAATAACGGATTGGCATTTTCAGAATGTATTTTGGAGGAAGTCACCTCCAGTGAAGTGTGGATGTTTTACGTTTTCTTTAAGCTGATCAGTCAACAAAATTCCTGGCATTGACAACAATACCCTGGATATGCTAATATCAGATTTCCATAACCTAGTTTCAGGTATGCTACAATGAAATACTAAATGGTAGCTTTTCTCTTGAGGTCAGATTTTGTACGGCTGAAATCTTGGGGTGTCCCTCTGCTACAGCCAACAAGTATATTGTGATGTTCCTCACAATACTGCATAATTTGCTGTAATACTCTCATATCTTTGAGAGTTTCAGTAACACTGTAACAAGTAAAACTCAGTAACACATTTAACGATTCAATAGGAGCAAACCCTTTGTTGCTGCATGTTTTGTGTAACTGACAAATAACAGCGGCGGAGCTTGCTTTTATCATTTTCAGATTAAAAAACATTTTCCAGAAGTTATTGTCAACTAATAAAATGCAAGACTACTTCCTTATGCAAGACTTCTTACTATACATCCATACTTACAATAGCAGCGCAAAGAGTTACCTTGCTAGAAATTAGGTTTTTCTATGGCTTCGAGCAAGTGTACTTTTGATTGGTGTAGCACTGTATATGAAAATTTATATTTTGTATTAAAGTATATTAATAGCTACCTTCGGGAAAATGTTATATTAATACACAAACCATTGGGGTAAATGATTGGAATTTTAAAGTACAAGAATAACACCCATATCCCCCATTTACTCTGAATAAACTTAGGCAGGGTTTGCATGCATGTCACACAGCAGATGTGCTAAAAATTACAGATGATAGGGTTTCAGTCTCAGAATTTGCAGAAATAACCAAGCTTTCTAGTGAAACAAGATGCATTAGTCTTGTAATTCAAACCCACAAGTGTGGATGCAAATAACCTGCTGCGCATGAAAATGGGACTTGCTCTTTGGAGATGGGTACTGAGGCATTTTAAAAGGAAAGGTCTGCTTCTGGTGAGCTCAGACGCCTCTTAGATGCATGCCGAATTAAGGCGAGGGCTACTGAATTCAGGCAGATTTGTTTGGTCTCTGATGCAGTAGCAAACACATAGTTCGCCTGCGAGGTTGGCCCTGTGGAACCAGCTCGCCTGTAACATACGCAGATGGCTCTCAGCTCAGAGCAGTTCCCTAATTAGAAGGCACATGCATGCCTTTGAAAGTTCAGTATTCACACACTGGAAGAAAAAAGAAAACTCTGATGATTAGGAGCACAGCTGGCACATGGCCCAGGCAAGCCTGGCATTTGCTGTGGGCGCTAGACCACTAGGGGTGCCCCGCGAGCAAAATTTTTCTTTTTACTGGGTGGTTTGGGAAAATGCATTTATATTCGCGATAGAATCTACCTGATTGGCCAGTGAACGTGCTCTCATGGAGATGTGCTATCTGTTTTTTCAAGGTGGTTCTGGAAAACTAATTAATATTCATGAGACATCACTGGCCAATGAGCTCTGTTTAAGGCATTCACTGGCCAATCAGATAGTGCTTCTTGTATAAAAATTAATGAGTCTCCCTGAACCACCCTATAAAGCAAAATTTGCAATAATTTTTAATCACCTTATGCTGCCATCTTGGTGCATTGTTAGTCATGATAATGGAACAATGTGACCGCATGAATGCAAACAAATCGAATACAGCTTTATTGTCAGACCAATCATATTCAGTACACTGCATACTGTGATGCAAAATAACATTTTATAAAAACAAAATAAAAAAACAAAATATATGAACAGAAAACAGATATTATTGGATGCGACCCATACACATTGAAAGCAAAATATTTGTGCGTCGTGCGCTGTGAAGATAGCGTTAATTATCTGCTGGTTTTTCAGATGTTGTGAGTAACCCTGAAGTAAATGTATCAATGTATTCACATGTAAGTACAAGTATAAATCTCATACTTCATCATATATTAATATATTATTATTCATTGCCATCTTATTTTTGTCATAAAGTTCTTCAGTTACATTGCTCTACGCTGTAATGTTAACATTACGGTGTTGTGCCATTTGCCATTGTTATTACAACAGTTCTGGTATGATTGTACATAAAGTGTTTTAATGTGTTTTAAAGGTAAATAGCTGATCAATTCATTTTATCCCTGGATGTCGGGCTGTCATTTAGCTAATGGGACTGTGAATTGATTCTTTTTGTGTTCCTCCCTTGATGTGTATGATGTCAACCAATCACGTTGTTAGACCTATTTTAGGGTGGCTGAAGCCTCCCCAAAATATTCTTAAGCACCTCTAAATAATTTGGTGTTATTTCAAGTTTATTCTTTTTTTTTTTACAAAAATTGCAGACAAATTCAATATAAAGACGCAGGAATATGAGTCTAAATAAATAATAATATAAACCTGTCACTATTCACTTGAATATTGAATATGATCATAAATCTGCTGGTTCCTTTCACTTCACAGTGTTAAGGTAGTGTTAGTGCTTCGTTATCCAATCCATTCCAGTTGTTCAGAGGGAACGCCAACATTACTGAAAATCCAGTCCACGTTTTCACTGCTACTTTACACTCCGCTGCATCTACACCTACGGACATACTAGCGTACATGATGCACACAGCAAGACAACATGCTTATATGCAAGTTTTTCAAGGAAGTAAGTCTTCATCACTACTGGTAGTAACAATTACTTAGCTCCAGCTAACAGCAGAGAGTCCTGTGTAATTAACCCCCTGGGGTCCGCGGTCCCGCCGGAACACAAATTTCACAGAACCGTTTAAATAACACTGTGAGTTTATGTCATATACACATTTAAAAAACACCCCTACCCCACCCCACCCACCCTACTTTTCAAATATATATAGGTAGAAACTAAATATATTTTTACAGAGTCGTGATATGAATAGAAAGAAGAAGAGTGACTGACTAAGGGTCTGCATCTCGAAGATTATGTACTTTAAAATTATGTACTTTATTTTCAGTTTTTTTCTTGTTGTTAATGTAGCAGATACATTTCCTGTGTTTTCGTATTGTATCGTATTAAAAAACAGACTGAAATAAAACAAGAAATCTATTGGTGGCCTAGGATGCTTAATCTGTCCAAAAAGTTGAAAAGCAATTTCTCAGTCTTTGTTTTCTGTTTGTGAAATTTTATGCTCATGCGCTATGTTTGTTCATATCGTGCGCATTTCTTGGGGGCTAAGCCTCCCCCGTCCTTAAAACCTAGTGACACGACTGATGTCATCCATCAGCCCTAGTCATGCCGGTGTGTTCCAACACAAACTCTGAAAATTGATGGGAACAGTCAGCAGTCGAATTTTTGTGAACACACCAGCATGACAACTGCGGTGTCCCAGTTTTAAAGTTATCGTTACAATTACAAGTGATCTCCAGAAACTCAGACGCTGTTAAGGTTTTTCTCATTGAGATCTGCTTTTATGATGTCGTGTAACCGTCACTGGCGCCACTCACTAGATGAATCTTAATCTCTCCTCTATGGATCGCGTTTTAAAATGATTTTTGTATAATTTTAGGAATCCTTAAGGATCCGTTTCCTTTGTTGAGAGCATTGTTGTTGTTGCAGTCGACACAATTGGCAATGACAAACTCAGCAAAACGGCACAGATCGTACACCAGAGTTCTCCACTTCTGGCCCGGGAGATCTCCCCGCTGAAACACACCTATCTAACCTGGCAATTAGCTGGTGGCTGAATAAGGCATGTTTTAGCAGAGAAGTCTGCAAACCGTGTTGCAGACCGACCCTCCAGGACTGGAACTGGGGAACCCTGCTGCACACACAAGCTGTGTCCCAGTTCAGAGGCTGCATCCTTTGAAGAACACGGTCAGTGTAGCTTTTGTAGGCTGCATCCTTCTAAAAGTCCACGCAGTGAATGCTGGGATAGGCTGAGCCGCAAAGGAACCATCAGGTGGGAAAGAAGGACGCATTTCTAGGCCGCATTGTTGTGCTGCTTTCGGTGTTGCTTTCGGTCTTCGAATGCAGCCTACGAAGGCTGCTGCCTCAGAAATGGGACTCAGCCACAGATTACCGTGCATCAGACAGGAAACTATGCACCAAGATGGCGGATGATGGTCTTTGCACAGAGTGGGTGCTACAGTGTGATGTCATCTGCAACCCTCTGTTTCTTGATTGGGTGGGGCTGGCACTGGTTCAATTTTGCCTGGGGCACTTGACTAGCATGTGCCAGCCGTTATTAGGAGCTGCTAAATTGAACCGTATTCCAGGATTAGTGTATTTCTGGAAAAACAAACAGGCACTCCCTTCATAGACAAACATTGTCATATACAGTACAAAACCCTGCTGTGCTGTATATGCTGATGAAAGTAATCTATTGAAGATTATCTCTGCCATATATTCTGATATGAAAAAAGCTGAAGGCTGATCAGGCAACTGCTCTTGTCTGCTAGGACATGCTTGGTCGGCGAGATGTTTTATAAACAATTAAGAGGGATGCCTGGATCATCAAAAATTGAGGTGATTTCTTATTCGATTTCTAAAAATGGCAATCAGTTTCATTCTCACATAAATACCTCCTGCTCTTACCCGAATGATGAAGTCATTCCGTTCAAAATGAAGCAAACAGGAAAAAGACAAGTTTGTTATAAGAACAGTGAATTTAAGCATATGGAAATCAGCCTGGGAAATAGATGGTGTTGACATTTTTAGGCGAGATGAACTCGCTATGTTGTGGTATTCGGTAAAGTAGCTGTGAATATTAAATGCTCAGAGAGGAGTGAGGGAAAAAGAAAATTCCCGGCTCAGCTAAGATGGGTGGGGCTCTCGATTGCGGAGAGGAGAGTGGATACTCAGGTGGTCGTACCATGTTCATGTCGATGCCGTTGGTGTAGGTCCAGGCGTGCTGGAAGTACTCCTCTAGGCGCTGGCGCAGGGGGTTGGGGATCTGGTGGAAGCGGATGAACTCTCGTACCCGCAGCATCTGTGTGTGGTAGCGTGCTGTGCCCGAGTACAGCCGCTGGATGATGGCCGACACGTTGCCGAAGATGCTGGCGTACATCAGGGCTGAAGAGAAACAGGACAGGGTGGGAGTGGCAGGCGGCAACCACCCCAGTGACAAGAATGACTTTTGAGGTAGATTACCGCGTGCTGTGGCTGACTGCAATCAAGGTGATTAGCGCTGCCTGTATGTAACAGGTGTGTGAATCTGGTGCTGGCTTGAGGTGGAAGTTTACATTTAGGACAGCAGGGGGCGACGCAGTAGCTACGAAACTCAACACGCCACCAAAATGTTGCTGGTTCTCCATCAAAATTATTGCCCCGAAGTACTGAGTTGATATTAGTTAAGTGCTGGAGACACTTGTAATAATTAAATTCAGCTATTAACTGGGTAGTCTTTGATCTCCAGAGTTTGGTCGAGCCTCGTGTGTATGGAGCCTGTGTTTTGTTTTTTAATCTGCAGACACTTTTATCCAGTGCTTAACATGCAAATCAGAAGGTGCCGGAATACGAAGACGCAGACACAGGTCTGGGAATATGTACAAAACAGGGTGCTGATGCTATGTATCTTTAAGAATAAATCTAAACTATTAAAGAACTAAAACTGAATGAAAATTGGTTTGTAAATACATATTAATTATTATTGTTTTCTATGTTATTGTTTTTTTAACTAGAGAGCTGCCATATGAGCGCAAATAGGTTCCAGAACACAGTCAGTAAAAACAGATTGGTCCTGGAAGGCATTCCGGCACAAATGAAGAACTTTGCTTTTATCCAAAGTGACATACCTTTTTGAGAGAGCAGGGTCAGGCAATCCCTGGAGTAATTGGGGGTTAAGGGCCTTGCTCAGAAGCCCAACAGCAAAATTACTCTGTTGACCATGGGACTGAAACCTTCCGATCATGGGCTCAGTATGCAAACCCAGAGCCACACACTATCCTGTTTGTATAGTTTAGCTCCAGCTACTCCTGTTTAGGAGAACTGGGGTCTCAAAAATGCCCTTAGTTTGTGTGGCGGTGAGTGCCTGTCAGCATGTAGCCTATAATGGATTTGCACCCCATTCAAGATATTCTCTGCCTTGAGCCCTTATTTCCTAAGACAGGCTCCAGACTCACTGTGACCCTGCATTTGATGGCAGGTGGGTTGGATGGACGTTTCCTAGCAGATTTATAATCTACACCAAGTGTAAAATGAGACCACACGATGGGGAGAGTAAAAGAAGAACATTGTGAAACGCTCATTCTTTTTTTTCATATCCAAAGGAGGAAAAGGTGCCGGCAAACCAGACTCACAGCCAATCAGCATGACGCATATGGAGAAGATCTTCTCAGAGTTGGTGTTGGGCGAGACGTTGCCAAAGCCGACGCTGGTGAGGCTGCTGAAGGTGAAGTACAGCGCCGTCACATACTTGTCCTTGATGGAAGGCCCGGAGTTGGGGTCGCTGTAGTTGTAGTTCTTCCCGATGGACACGCCCAGGTTATCCAGCCAGCCGATGTTGTGCTCCAGGTACGGCTTCTCCACGTTGCCGATGGCGTACCAGATGCAGGCCAGCCAATGGGCGATGAGGGCGAAGATGCACATGAGCAGCATGAGCACCGCGGCTCCGTACTCCGAGTAGCGGTCAAGTTTCCGGGCCACGCGGACCAGCCTTAGCAGACGAGCCGTCTTCAGCAGCCCAATCAGAGTGGTCGTCTGGAAACACAGGGGTAGGGCGGGGCAGGTGACTTAGGGACCAATGAAGTTTTAGTAAACCTGCAATTTTAACACATTGTAGCCAATGGCAGAAAGGCACCTAAACATTATCCTCTGTATAGCCAATGGGTGATACCAGGGACCGCATAGGAAAAAGGCAAATGTACAAAGCTTTGAAAAATATAACAAAGGGAAATATAATCCCCGCGAAAGAGATTTGGACGTAATATTCTCAGAAAGATTATTTTATGCAAAAATTGCTGCCCCAAAACAATCAACCTTTGAGTGAAACCCAAAGCGCCTAAACTGTTTTCCCTGCTGTAATAAATGTGGAGTTTTCCCTCGAGATGCCGAAGCTCCCGTTATGTCAGCAGGACTGTTATAGGACTGTTAGGCCAGCATGATAATGACAAGAACTTTCCGATAGTATATATAAAAAACTGCTGCTGAATAACTACTCCAAACTAAATACTGTGCAGTGATTACCACCATTCAGAGACCATTCATTTCAGACAGGAGAAAAAGCCTCAGGAACCTGCAGATAAAAATCTATGTAAAATTTTATCTATAATAAATTGTGTCAAAATAGAGGAAGAAGGGTGGTTTAGTGTAGCACCGTTTTCTCCCACCCCCTAACACCAGGGGTTCAAATCACACCTCCACTATTGCATGTGTGTCATCTATGTGTCGAATGGGTCTCTCTACCCAGTGTGGACTTGTTGGTTACAATGCATGTGTAGTAACATAAAATCAGATCAGCTGCAAGTATTTGCCCAGGCTTTCTTTGTACATACAACAGATACCTCATTATGTCGGCTATAAATAGCTCCTCGCATATACAGGAAATGACAGTGATGGAAGCAGCATCTTGCATCGAATGATCAACATTGGAGGTATTTAAACAGAGTTTCCGTAGTTCTCACTATAGCAGCGTCATACAGTATGGTTGGAAAACACTGATACCCATAGCTTGTCGACATGCTACAGATATCTACTATTGCATGAAGTCTGACGGTCTTTGTCTGTTTTCCACTGCACAGGGAACATTATGACCCATAAGCAGGGATGGACACTGCACATTTAATAAGTATGCATTTACACTATTACCACAATTGATTGTCGCACATAACATTTTAAAGGTGAATTTGTACTTGTGTACTAATTATGCCCATCCCTGCCCATAAGTCTCACATCATTAAGCCTGGTTAGGTATACAACCAGCTTATAGTGTAAAATCTGACTTTGGGACATCCAACCTTGGTTCTCGAACTTAATCTGTTCCGTACTCCGGATCAAATCCTAAAAAGTTTGAGTTCTGAATAAATTTCTCCCATAATAAATAGTGGAAAACCAGTTAATTGGTTCCAGGCCCCCCAAAATTACACTAAAATGTTTAGCATTTAAACACAAAATGAACAGGATAAAACAAGAAGAGCATATTTTCTTAATGGTTTCCAAAACGATAAAGATCTTATACTAACATTACCCTTGTCTTGCACCGATCATCCACTCCTCCTGTGTGCCACGCCCTCTCGTTAACCTTGTGTGGGATCCCCATGTGATCACTAGTTTCAGTACATACTAGGTCAAAATGGTTTGTTCTACCTTCAAGAAATTCGTGTTCTAGTGAGTTTGAGAACCGAGGTACCACTGTATTGCGTATCTTATACTATACCCCTGGTAATATTGGCAGGAGACCTAGAAAGCTCCCATATGGTAAAATACAGTTCCCTTCTGTTTTCTGAGACCCCAGCTGTGCCCTGATAAATGTAAATGTGAATTAATTACCCTGGTTGCTGGAGATGAATACATGCTATTTTCTCAGAATGGTTCGATCAATAAAATGAACAGATAATCATCACCAATTAATTATTAACAGTGGAGGGAAATAGCCTTTCTGAAAATAAATGGTTATGCCAGGCCTAGCATGCACATAAATGACAATAGATTTTGGGAAATGCTCTATTTGTTTATGAATAAGAAAGGTCAGGATGTAGTGAGCAAATTATATATGTCGTTGGCTCACATGTCTGAAGTTTGGAATTTGAATTCCAGCTATTCTCTTTGGACGTATGGAGTTGCATCTTGTATCTCCATGTCATGTTTGTTTTCTATATGTATCTGGGTTCCTCTCCTGCAGTCAGGCTAAGTGGCACATCCAAATTTCCCATATCATGAAAGTAGGAGTGGCTGATTCTGTATTACAGTGTCTCAGAGATAATGAATAAAATATGGGCACTCTTTCTTTCAATCTCCCACATCTCAAGCAATACTAATACCTTCATCACGGCTACTCTTCACGGGGTGAGAAGAGTTTGTCTGTATGACATAAAGTCAGACCAGGGTCCTTCAGCTGCCCCCAAATTCCAAATTAGCCTTGGGCCAAATGAGGGTTTAGAAAGCGGGGAGCACAGGATTACCCGACACTCCCCATTGCTGCCTCGTTCAGACCAGTGGCAAGTGGGTTGGACCAATCAGCAGCTGAGAGCACAGAATACATCCCACCCACCGTGGCCTTCGACTTCTCAGCTGACCCGTCGCCACTCCAAGACAGCAGATGTCTTCTCCCTAATAGACTGATTCCTGATTTTAAAGTTCACACATGGTCAACAGTGAGGAGTGTTTTTAAAATCTGAAGTGGAATATTAAGAATGAAATCCATGCACACGCTGTATGGATGCTATTAGCGTAGCAGCCTGGGTCCATTAAACCCATCAACCAGAATTGCACTTAATTACTAATAAAAAATGTGACAAATAAGGACTTTCATATACACAGCTGCAAATCAGACTAATTAATTCTTATATCATGCAAATGTGTGATTTTAAGTAGTGTTTGAATTTTATTTGAATAATTTTCACCCCTTATTATGATACAGCAAATCTAGGACTTTTTTTTGTTTTCATAAAATGATTTTGGGTAGATAACAGATTATAAAAGTGAAGAACAGGTGTGTCTGATACAGTACTTAATGGACACTGCATAAGAGGTGATGGGTGGTTGGAGGATTTTTTTTACATGCAACTAGAACTTTTTCACCTTCTTTTATTCCCCCTAAAGTCAAAAGCTTTCTTGTTCATGATGCAAGGCCTTAGTCCACAGTTAAGGCAACACTGACGTGTAATTTAAGGCGGGGGGATTGGAGGGGGCTCTAACCACTCCAATAATCAATACAGGCTAATACAACCCAAACCCCCCATAATCATGTGTCCCCCAAAATTGGTAAAGAACTCAACCCCCCCCC
>JABFDZ020000001.1:46636563-46659841 GCA_019775955.2 Pollimyrus isidori
TCAAACCAAAGTTTCGCCCTTAAGGCAACATCACATTTTAGGCACAGTTCAGTGTCAGTGTCACCAGCGTCGACCCCTGCGTCCTTATTACTGCTTCGCTGTGCAAACACGGTGACAGCAGACTGTCTCTCATTCAAAAAGCAGTGCCCGACTGTAATTCAGAGACTGTGATTGGGTGATCGGGCTACGTACAAGCAAAGGAACGGTGAGAAAACTCCTCTGAAGAATGCTAATCAAAGAAATAAAAAAGAGGTCCACAATAAGAAAAGGAAATTAACTGATTTATAACCCTGGCTGCTTGGGACTTTGGCTTTGCAGAAAGGAACTGAGAAATTGTAAGATAACCAGAAGCACCCCAAAGACAAAATAAACTGAAGCAGTCAGTTGTGCTCCAGTGTCACTTGTCCTGGAGCCTATGGCTGGAAGAAAGACAGGGTAGCTCCCTGGGCAGTTTAGAAATGTCAGGTTGCCAAACTACATGTCACTGGGCAGTGGGAGGACACCCACACAAACACAAGGAGGGTATGTGAACAGAGCCTGGGATGCGATTGGAACCACGTCCGCTGGAGGTCACAGTGCTACATACTGAGCCACCCTGAAAGAGCAGTGTTTCCTCATCCGGTCCTTGAAGAGCCACTGACAGTCTGTGTCCCAGCTCCTGGTAGGGAGCAAAAATGTGAACTGTCTGGCAAGGAGCTCAGAGGGAGCAAAAACGCGGACCGTCTGTGCTTCCCCGAGTACTGGATTGGGAAACACTGCATTAGAGAAAAACACTTTGTCAGCTTACTTCATCAGATCCAGATCCGAATATGAGCAGGTCGAAGGGGATGGCGGCGACCATGTCGATCAGGAACCAGCCTTTGAAGTAGTTGATGGCGATCTTCCCCGAGTGGCTCACCACCTCGTCGTTGAGGTTGACGTAGGTGGTGCGGAAGTTGATCAGGATATCTATGATGAACATGATGTCCACTATGAGGTCCACCAGGTTCAGCGGGTTGCAGGAGTAGCCGCACTCACGCCGCTTCTGCTCCTCCTGGTCATTGAGGAGGAAGGCGGCGGAGTAGGGCGTGAAGATGGCCGTGTAGATGACCAGCAGAAGGATGACCCAGTCCCACACGGCCTTGAAGGGGCTATAGTGGAGTATGGTCAACCTCTCGATACGTGGCGTCTGTAATTTATATTCGGGCAACACGTCTGCACCCAGTGACAGTACCTAAAATGACAGAGAGGGTAGTAAATAACAAATTACTAATACTCTCCCTACTGAAACCATGTGCCTTTTTTTTTTGATTATACAGAATTAGTATTTTCTTATGCAGTTTAAGTTCTTTTTTCAAGAGTACATATGAAGTGCTCTGACAGCACTTTTACTCGTTATTTATTTAAGTGTGTCCAGTATGTGCTATTTTCCCAATTTAACCGGTATCCTAATTTAATTTTATAAGTTCATGTTGTGCTGTATTTACAACAGTTTATCTTGCCAATGTCAAAACGTTTGTTGAAAGCTTCACATCACCTAGTAGAGCAACTATTCCACTTCTTATATCCAGTTTTTAGTCTTGTATCCTTTGATAATGTGTCATACTGTAGAATTTAAAAAATAATGCACTCTGAATGATGCACATTCCCATTAAGATCCACTGAAAAATACTGTATAACATGCTATATTCAGAGCAATTTATCTGGGCAAAAACAAAACATCTGTTTGTCTGATACTGGTTACTCTAGTGCCGCCCCCCCACACACACATACACACACAGTCCAAAGATATGCTAAGGTATATTAGAGTTACCAAATTGGTCATAGTTCAGTGTTCCTTGTGATGGGTCGGCACTAGGGCTGTTGCAATTAGTCGACGTAGTCGATGGCATCGATGCTGCAAATACGTCAACATCAATATTTTAAATTCCATCCATCCATTTTCCAAACCACTCGTCCTACTGGGTCGCAGGGGGTCCGGAGCCTATCCATATTTTAAATTGACACATTTTATTATTATAATGAGAACCATTATGATTTTAAAACCCTTCATTATGACAACTGTTTTTTATGAATATGAACACTACATAATTATGGAAGTAGTTCAAATTATCACAAAACAAAAAGGTTGTTTTATACTGCAGAGTTCAGTGGCACTAGCATACTACAGAAGCACTAGCACTATGCACAAGTTTCTGAAGAGAAAACACACAGGCACTGTTCTGGACCGCCAGAATAAGCAAAAAAAAAAGTATTTTGTCCGTGTAGCGGCTAAATACACTCATTATTAAAGCCATAAAGTTGAAAAGTACCATAGTATCATAAAGTATCATAGAATAAGTGTTTCAGAAAGCGTTTTGGAAGAAATCCGGGATTACATTAAGTGGATCGATGGTGCCAGTGTGTGTTTGTGTGCACAGGGTTTGTGAGGACCGGTGTTATTATCGTAAACTAAAGCTGGAATGAAAACGCACACTAAACAAAAGATGATGATCCATGAACCGAAATGAAAATGAAAACTATATTTACAAAAAGAAACATGCTGGACTTCATCAGCAAAGGCAGCGCCAGCCCACCAACATCTTGCCTTGTCCATCCACGATATCGCCTTTCAGAAGATGTTCTGCTTGCTGGGCTGTCTCTTTCTTCACTTATCTCTTCCATGATTTACTAAAACAGCCACATGTAACCTATCCTGCTTACCAAATTTAATAAACATAAAGATACTCTGAATTTATACAGATTACTAACTTTTGGGCGCCATAATACATATCTCATTAATATTTTAGGCATGCTACTAATTTGCTTATTGAATTATGGGCAAAAATTATGTACGTAAAGTGTCCAAAAGCCGGCATCTGTTATGTAAACCCCTGCAATAACATACACTTTGTTGTTGTCAAAATAAAATGAACTTACTGGTGGAAAATTAATCATTTCGGTTAATCGACCATAGATTAATCCATAGAAAAATAGTCAGTGGCAGCCCTAGTTGACACCTCATTGTGGGTTGTTCCATGCCTTGAGACCATGGCTATTGAGTAAATGTTATAGTCATTGTATCAGATGATATTAAGCTTATGAACAGATGTTTTGATTTTTCCCAGACAAATTGCTGTCATACGTTGTTTTTCAATGGGTCTCAATGGGAAAAAAATGCCAATTTCAGATGGCATTACGTTTAAAATTCTAGATTAAAATATCTTCAATTTCTGGATATCGTAAATGTAATACTTGATGTATCAGATGGCATTAAACTTTTGAAAGATGTTTTGACATTGGCAAGATAAATTGCTATGAATATGTCGGAACATACATTATATATACAAAAGGTGGAACGGATTTCGTGAATAAAAAAACTGCCAAATAAGAAACCAACTTCAGCCTCATATTACAAATGCTATACACTAAGTAAAGCTCCTATAGTCAATGATACCGACACTTATCTAGATTACATATGTAATTTTATTTGCAGTCAAATTTTAGCCAACTTGGACAGCTAGCTTGGTAATTTATTGTAGGTTACCACTACAGTGGTACCTCGATTCTCGAACTCACTAGAACTCAAACCAGTTTGACCTAGATCTTGATCCGAATATTATAAGTCGAACCGTGAACGCCGACCTAATATAAATTGTACGTGCCAGGAAATGAGTCATACTACAATGCAATTCTTACTTGAATGCCTTCTTCACAGACTAGATGATTAACCAAATAAAGCAGCGCAACATTGCAGTAACTAACAATAAATGAACCACTAACTTACGTGTACTATTAGAGCATTTATGTCATTTATTTAAACTTTATTTGAACAAGTAAATTAACGGAAAACCAGTTGTCACTGCTTTACGTGATATTGGGGAGAAATATCATATTGTGCATCGGAACTGCCTGGGATACAAACGTCATGCGTGTAACTAAACTCTTCAGCTATTAAAAACAAAGGTGTGTCCTCGCGGAGGCGGTTCCAGTTTGTGTAGCCGGGTGAGATGTCGCAACGCATCTAACCGTATTGCGTTGAGTCAGGATCAGAATGCGTTGCTTTAAGCCAGCTGTAAGCAAGTCCAACGCACCCAATGACCGGACTGGGTAAACAAACTGAAGCGCAGACTTAATACAGAGGACAACAACCAGAAACAGCTGATCACATGGAGATCCCACACGAGGTTAAGGAGGGGGTGTGGCACACGGAAGGAGCGGACGACTTGGGTAAGACAGTGGTAATGTCGGGATAAGATCTTTATCGTTTTGGAAGCCATTAGGGAAAAAAAATGCTCTTCTTGTTTTATCCTGTTCATTTTGTGTTTAAATGCTTAAGCAAAACATGTTTGGCTGTATTTTGGGGGGCCGAGAATCAATTAATTGGTTTTCCATTATTTCTTATGGAAAAAATTCGATTAGAACTCGAACTTTTTAGGATTCTATCCAGAGTCCAGAACGGATTAAGTTTGAGAACCGAGGTACCACTGTACAGTATTATTACTAGTCTGCTGTAACCATGTTTCTTTGTGTAAGATACCTATTATGTTAACTTATGACACTGTAGTGTAACGATAGCTTTACTCCACTTTAATAAAATCTCTCCCGGTTTCATCGACACCCCAGAGGATTTAAAATTAATGTACTGCAGACAAAAGCGAAGGGAGACACCCTAGATGTGATGCTCTGCAGATTTTATGTACCATAATGCTAACACATTTACATGGGTATTGGGTAATAATTCTGGAAATCTTATTGACTGACTTATGATGTTTAATATTGTTATCTGGGTAAAAACATTTTGATGCATCGTGCTTTTTAGAAGATGGTGATTCTCATGCGGTTATTTTACCATAGTGATTAAGTTAAACAGCGTATATAGCTGCTCACCCTTTGGGGTCTCCCGCATGTGAACAGAACTTGTTGCATCTGCCCGGTGGCACTTACGGGCAGGGTACTTCCGAAGACAAACTCCCCCTGAGGGCACAATATTACTGGTGGAATCAAAGTGAAGGATGGAAAAACTGTAAAATTAATCATCTGGCATAGTGCCAAGCCTTCCATGTTGCAATGATTCATTATTCACTGGCTAATGATTTGTGGGCAAATTAATAGAAGCAGCTGAAGAGGGAAGTTCTTCATTATGACATTGTACCTGCATCTTCGTGCTTAACTTCTGATTATGCATAAGACAACATTACTGTAGCTTAATAACCTAAATATCAAATATTGAAAATATTCATGCGATAGACCACATGTCTCTTGACTGCCTTCTATAACTATAGCGGATTAAACTATGTGCGTTTTGTTGCGCCTGCATGCATCAGTGTGCAGTGGTGCTTTTTTATAGTCTGCAGTCCTAGGGGGGATTTCGCCTGTCATTATTTGACTGATGATAATCCCCTCTTATAGGACAACCAAGCGGTCACAGCAGGAGGTGATGAGGAGGTGGATAGATGCCAGTAGCAGCTAGAATGGGATGTGTGACGTGTGCGTTATTTGGGGCCGTGGATGTGGGACAGCTTTCAAGGAGCGTGCATTTGCACCACTACTGGGAATGGCAAATTTCTGTTGTCGTCTACTGATGCATGTTGTCTTGCATGGGGACAGCTGCATCCTGAAGCAAAAGAACATTAAAATAACATACATACTTGCATTTACTAATATACCCATAGCAATGTGATTTGAGTGGTTTGAAGGATCATTAATAGTAATGAGATATGGAGCGATTGATCAACTGTCAGTCGGTGTCGGCCGAAAGCGTCTTCTCTATGGCAGGATTTCCAAATATCTGATGTTTGCAAATGTTTGCAAAACCAGTATGCCTCGTGTACCAGTGTGACCAGAGCAAAACAACTTGATACAACTCACTTGATAAGGCACTTCTAGAGCAAATCAAGTAAAGGAGTTCAGTGAATATGGGAAGCTAATGGAGTTAGTGAAGACGGAAAAAACTAATCCGATGACCAGACGATATGTAGTGCAGAGGATACTTGAACGATACCAGAGGTACAGCAACAACAGAGGAATCGCAGCCCACGTAATGGAATTCATTTCTAGAGATAATCAGCTGTTTTCCATTGTTGAAGACACTGGATTCTACTGTTTGGTGTTTGGCACATAGAGCCAAATTATACTATTCCCAGTTGGAAAATACTTTTTGATTATAAATGGCTTCTTTAAAGGGGTCCTATTATGCTCCTTTTCACTGTTCGTAATTTTATTTTTAGGGTTTACTTGAATACATTTACATGCTTCAATGTTCCAAAAGCACAAAACTTTTCTAATATTGTACATCACTATCTACTCTGTCTATAACTGTCTGAAACACTGTTAGCTTTAAGCCCCACCCCCAATGATCTCTGTGTGCTCTGATTGGTCAGATTTCTTGACTGCTCAGCTTGCCCTACATGTTCCACCCCTGTCTTGTAGTCTGCAGACAGATCCTTGCAGGTAGATGGCCAATAAGGATTGTTTTATGAGGTGACCTCACCATGTCATGGAAGTAAGGGCTGGAATTCCAACGAGGTCTTTCAGGCATATTAGAGAAGAGTGGTTTCTGTGGTGACAGTTACTCTCTATCAGCTTCAGAAATGTTGATTAGTCCACCTCTAATAGTAACCAAACAGACTGGTAATTTTCCGGAGACACTTTAAAATTAGGACGATAGGTGGCATGCTGGTTAAATATCTGTATACAACTGTTTTGAGTGCAAACCTTTAAGAAATGTAATATCTCGATAATTGGATCATTCCAGAAAGTAAATAATATCCATTTGCATGTAACCATATTCCAGGAGAGGTTTAAATAATTTCTCTCCCCATCACAGCACCTTGAAGAGGGCAAAATGTAGCACCTCTGTGTCATTAAGACGTGCATTGTCTTCAGGTTAGATCACTTGTCTGCTTGCAGTGTGCTTTTTTCTCGAGGTGTTAGTTTACAGTTAAAATTACCCCAGGTTTTCTGGAATCCCACAACGGTGGCATTCGCCTGGATTTAATGAGCTCTGCAAACGGACTGTGAAAAGAAGCCCTTTAGCTTATAAATAGCACATTGAACACTGACGGCTCCATGTATTGCTGTGCACAGAGGAATACAACAATTTCCTCTGACTTGGCAGTTAGTCGACCGTGCGTGTTTGATATCCGGTGGAAGTTACTCGGAAGTCTGATATAAAGAATGGATGAAAGTATAAAACTGAAGAAGAGTTATTGACTATTGTGATATAATCCTTGTACAAAGACTGATGATGCCAGAAGGATTAGACACAGAAATGGATAATGTATCTGTTTAAGTAGGGGACTTAGGGGACATACACTGTGACATAACCATCAATGCATCACATGAACAAATGGTGACTACTACACTAAGCAATTCTAAAAGCAGATGGATGGCTTGGTGTCTCTACATTACCCCTTGTATGTGTATGTGTGCAGCCCATGATGTCCCCTAGTACCTCTAGTACCCAGTTCCTACTGGGATAGCTCCAGGTTCACCACCAGGTTGGCAGTTGTGGAACACTGATTTCTGAATGGATCGATTGTCAGAACTTTATTACACTTTCATGCATTGATGGAGAGCTTGCGAATGGCTTTTCCATATGGATGAATAATGAATGCACGGCAAAAAACAGCGTCGAATTCCTTAAAAAGAACCCCTTATTATGTTCAACATACAAAATTGTAAAAATGAAGGGAGACGGCTGTTTTATTTTAGCTGGACAGAAATGAGATTACTCAAGAAGTAGTAAATAAATTCAATTTTTAACCATAGCTCTGAAATGGTAACAGCTGTACACTGCTCTTACTCCAGAGGAAATCAAATATATTTTTACTTAGGACTTTTTAGAATTGAATGGAAGCCCTGATGTGCTCATTTATTAAAATAATGTTTTTGTTGTTCACCTGGGAATTAAATGGAGGGTTTAAAAGCAGAGTTTATATCTCCAGTTTAAACTAGATTTAAGGAGAAAGATTAAACATATTCTGAAATAAATATGACTGTAAGTTTAAAAATCATAAACTGGGGGCATCTGCGGGGTGATTTATGTGATGTTATCAGTGCAGTGAATTTTTTCCAGCCAAACCACACCACAACAAACAAATCATGACGATGTGATCCACAAGCAATCCGCCAACGACACGTTGCAGCCCATCCTACCTGTGTAACTTTCTCTGTAACATTGTGCGCTCGGTCCTTGACCTTTGGTGCAATCATGGTTTTCTCCGACGTCGGAGGGGAAGCCATCTTCTTCTCATTGTTTGCTTCGGAGAAGTTGAGCGTAATAAGTGGGATTTTGTTGATGGCGCTGTACTTATTGAGGTTGGAATCTGAAGTAGAGCCCAGCAGGCTTGATTTTATATGGTTGAATGGACCTACACATGTAAAACAGACAAATATGCCATCAAGCAAATTATTCAGTGCTACCAAATATAACCGTACAACTAAACACTGAAAGTGATGCCGGGCTCTGTTTGCATGTATGATTTCTAACTTTACATTTATCATCTGAGAAGATTCATTGCTAAAAAGGTCCTACAATGTCAGAAACAATGTCTGCGTGATAAATTATTAATACTTTGGATGATTTCAGTTGTTTTTTCTTATTCTGAAGTTCATCTGTTTGGTTCCAGCAAGAAACAAACAACCTGTATATACTATAATAAACATATTTCTCACTGCTAGAATCCAGACATCATTAACACAGCAACATTGAGAGATTTGCGACTGTTGTGAGGCACGTGTGCATTTTCTATGAAGAAAAAAAAATGGCACAAAGTAAATCACTCTTACACAATATTACCACACACTGTGATCTTACACAGTATAAGTGAAGCTGAGGTTTTGACAGCAGCTGACTGGCAGATAATCTCAACTGTAATATATCGTAATGGAAAAGCTAGTCTAGGTCATAAGTGGGAAGAAGATCCATGCAATTCCACTCGCTGCAGCTTCTTTGGTAGATGGTGAGGTGAGTTCACACGGCAGGGAGTCTCAGTACATGACATGAAACAAAGAAGGGATTCCTTTTTATGTTCTTGCCTTTATGCTGGGTGACAGAGCCACAAAACTCACACTCGTTCATCTCCAGACCGCAGACAAAAAAAAAATTCAAACTTTCACAAATGCATAAATAAGCACAGCGGGCCTTTAATGGGTGGCTTCTTTATCTGAGGTGGTTGACACTAAGGGTGAAATGGCACATGCAGGGAGTGATCTCCCAGGCATGCACGCGTGGCACGCTGTTACCTTTGACACTCTGGCCATCGTCTGAAGAGCAACCTTGTAATCGTGAAAGGAGCACAGGGTGGAGAAGAAATGAGTTTCCAACAGGAGCGATGAAAGATTATTTTATGCCATGTAAACGTACAACACTATCCCACTGGACAGCAGAAATAAGTGCAGTGCATTATGGGTGGTAATTACTCTCTGGAATCTACAGATTAATTACATCAACTGGGCTGTTCTACTGACTATTAAAGTTCTATGCTATATCCTCCTGAGACCCCACCCATTCATTTATGTCCATTGCAGTGGACTTTTTGTTTTTGCATCTATTTTTTCACTGACATAAGAAAATATATTTATTCCTGTTGTACACTGCTGTGAAATTAAAAATAAAAATACATTTGAAAAAAATCTAAATTGTAAGATGTCTTATTTCTTCAGGAGACAAATAACCTACAATTGAAGGTCACTTTTTTCCTTGGGTCTCAGTAGGATATTAAGATTTTAAGTCACATAGACTCAATGGGCCGGTTTCCTGAACAAGGATTAAGACTAGTCTTGGACTAAATTGCCATTTCAATGGAGATTCGCCATTGTAACTGAAAGCTAGTCTAGGCTTAGGCTTAATCCTTGACTGGGAAACTGGCCAATATGGGTTATAAAATGTACTTATTTGGAAAGTGTTAAAAATGGATACCTTCACTTGGATGACGGTCCCTGAATGCACTCTTGGTGCTGGACCCGAAGCCCTCGATGTCTTGCACAGAGGACGCGCGCCTCATGCTGTAAAGACTATCTCGCAGTGTACCCTGGGCTAGGAAGGTGATGGCCTGGGGAGGGTCAGGGTATAATCGGTCCCACTGCCACTTTGGGGAGGAGTGATCAAGGGGCCCTGAGACATTGACGGGCGTCAGGCACCGGCTTGAGCCAATGAGGGCCCTGGTGTCGTCCACTTCTGAGGGGCTGCAGCTCTCTTTGGTGGGGGACTTTAAATCCCTCACTGTGATGGATTCGTCGCTCCGTTTGGGGAGATCTATCATCACAGCATCCGGATCCTCCTGAGGAAGTGACTGCTTGCTGCCGCCTAGTAGGTTAAGGGCTGGTAGCCACAACCGGAAAAATCTTCCCTTTTCTATGGAGAAGAGAAAGAAAATTTCATCCCCCGCATTCCTCGTGAAAGTAAAACGATCAGTTCATCACTTGCCACACCATTGACAACTTTTGCAAACCACCAAAATGGAAACAGCTGATTTTTTTTGTGCACCACTTGAAAAATGCTGAACCGTGGAATGCTTGGAAGGACTACCAGAAGGAGACCACCACTCTCCAAATACATTCCCCTCCCAAAAATGAGTTGGAAAGCTACTGGATGTATCTGAGACAAAAGTATAACTTCATGTGATTGATAAGAGGTGATGTAAAATTAATAAATGAATGAATGAATGAATGAATAAATGCAAGTCCATCAGAACATCATACAGTCTATTATACTGTTTTGTCAATTAGCAATAATAGTTTCTCTTAATCATTGAAAGAACAATAAACTGACTTCTAGATTATACCAGAAAAATGTTCAAGTGAATAGTAGGGAATCTGCTTGTGAGCTGAGATTGTAAACAGAGATTGAGTTACACAAGATGGCGATCCTAAACATACAAGTACATCTACAAAATGGGTTCTGCGACAGAAGGAATTTAATGCTTTGGACTGACCAAGACAATGCGCCAAGCTCAGCATGTCTAAAGTGTTGTGGAATGAACTGAAGAATGGAAATCTCAGTTAGTTGAGCAATTCTCCAAGGAAGAAAGAGCCAAAATACCTACAAATCAATGAGCACTATTGCTTAACAGATGGAGGATATTTGTTCGAGGTCATTACTGCCAAAGGTGCTGCTATCAGTAGCTCAGTGTAAAGGTTCATGCACATTTGCTTACCAATGCTATGTGGTGAGATCTGTGTTTTCAACAGTGACCATGTAATCAGATCATGTTCAGATTAAATAATGCAGGCATACAAGTTATTCTGAATAGGTGACAAAATTTCTCTTAGTACTCTACTCAAATATTTCAAAATAGGATAGCTTTTTATTATTTGCATTTGTATAATTTAAATGGAAAAAGTCAGTTATTCTCCCTGCTTACACAAATAGCTTACACGATAACATCTATCATTTAAAATTAATTTTAGTGGCTTCACCATCTTATTTGCAGCTTATTTGGTTCTCTCAATACAGTGTTTGCCTGTAGAACTTAATTAGGCTCCACAGTGTTATTTTTAAGTATGACTCGATCAAACAAATCTGACGTTCACCCAGTATTTTTTCCCCTCTTTGAAGTCTGTTGAATAATTTATTTAGATGACATTTGCTAAAAGTTTATTGACTGAATGTTACGTGAATGCTTGTCCACCTTGGACAAATATTATAGGGCAAAGCAATTTGTGCTATAAAATAATACTTATAAGACGCTCTGAGTGTCTGGTGTGTGGAAAAACATTCATTTTTGGTGTGTACAAAGATATAAAAAGGACTATGAGCTAATCACCCTCGGGGTATAGTAATGTCTATTCCGACCATCATGAATGCAATTTTGCTATATTTATACTGGGCCTTTGCAGCTGAGATGGAAACATAATTATTTAATTTCAGATCAATTACTTCTTAATATGGTAGAACTGTATCCTCTCTCTTAGATTACGCATTTCTTTCCTGCTGATGACATGGGTGCTTGAAGCTCCCGTGTTCTCCCTCTCTGTGTGTAGGCTTAGGTATCCCCAAACTGCCGTTACTGTGTGCGTCTGTTCTCTCTGCTATATTTTGATCCTGTTTGGAGAGTTCCCTGCCTCATGCCCTATGCTACCTGGGATCGACTCCAGGATCACCGCAGACTCACACTGGATGAGCACTGCGGAAGGATAAATGAATGAATGAATAAATGCAAGTCCATCAGAACATCATACAGTCTATTATACTGTTTTGCCAATTAGCAATAATAGTTTCCCTTAATCATTGAAAGAACAATCAAACAAGTAAGAAAAATAAAAAATAGCTGGCAACAAATTTTGTCAGTGGTTGCATTTTTACAGGTTGTTGCGTGAATTAGGCGTGGTGATGTCACCACCCAGCAACGCTGAAGTTAAGGCTAGTTCATACATAATTTTTCCATGTGCTGTTACTCTTGTGTACATACTTCATATGTCTGTGGACACAGACGGTCGCGTACCTGTCTACAGCAAGGGCAGATGCATTGCACCAAACATGTACAAGTACTGTAGTGAAATGGGTATACTTTTTGAATAGTTTTAAAGTTGAGCTCTTCGCAGTATTTTGAAATCTTACCAACAAAATAAGCCGTCCCCCCTCTCCTTTTATTTCTAAATTTCAAAATAGCACAGTAGCGTTGCTTTTGAAGCTGCTGTACACCTCTGTATGAAGTATAATTGTTGGCAAGCTTAATATGGAGGGGACGGTTGGTCTTTGTTTATATGCCACTTTGTCATGCTAAACAGAGATTCTGTTCACCCCGTAAAGGTTATATTACAGCTGTGACTTAAAAATATCTTTTTTTTTGAAAAGCATTTGCACTTTTATTTAAACTCTGTGTTTAGGCCCACTAATTGACATTAAAAACAAGCCTCATCTGTTTTGTTTGGTTCCTTGTCCCTTGTTTGCTCAGTTTTCCTTGTTTAACCTTTAGTGTTTGCTAATTTTTCCTTAGTCTCCAGTGCTGCTTTTGTCGACACATGTGTTCCTTGTTTAACTGGTTATGATTCTCACCTGTCCTGCATCGTCTTCTTAGCTGTATATTTAAGTACCTCTTCTTGTTCTGTTCTTTTTGGTGCTACTTCCTGTCTGGTTGTCGGGCTGTTCTGGTGCTTAGTCCTGCTCCCAATGTTGCTCAGCTCCTCAGTGTGTTTGCTTTATGACTTCTTTGTTACATTCTTATTTCTCCCGTTTTGTTTTGAACCATTGCAGACCTTTGATCTTGAGCCTTTCCTCTTGTGTTCAGTTTTGCCTAATAAACCCCTTCTGTCTCAGAGTTGCAAGTGGATCGTCTCCCTTTATCCTGCCTGCACCAAAACCTCAGTGTGACATTCTGTATATATACTATACGGGCACTACAGTATATAAGAAGTATGGGGACACACTTTTTAATCATTGAATTCAGGTGTTACTGTATCTTTCAGACCTATTGCCACAGGTTTATAATATCAAACACCTAGACATGCAGTCAGGTTTGTGAACAAGTGAGTCACCCTGAAGGACTCAGTGCACTGAAGCCTGGTGCTGTCATGGGATGCTACCTCTGCGATAAGTCAGTTTGTGAAATTTCTTCCTTGCTAGATATTCCACATTGAAGTATAATTGGTTTAATTTCAAATTGGAAGCCTTTAGGAACAACAGAAAGTCAACCATGAAGTGGCAGATCGGGTAAAGTAACAGACCCGGGTGCCAGAGGGCTGAGGCACACAGTGCATAAAAGTGACTAACGCTCTGTTGACTTGATAACTGCAGAGTTCCAAACTTCCTTCGGCATTGATTGGGGAGCTTCGTGGAATGGGCTTCCATGGCTGAGCAGCTGCATGCAAGCCGCACATCACTGAGCACAATGCCCAGCGTCAGATGGAGTGCTGTAAAGCACGGTGCCACTGGACCCTGGAGCAGTGGAAATGTGGTTTGTGTAGTAACAGATCACGCTTCTTTGTCTGGAAATCTGATGGATGAGTCTGGGTTTAGCAGAAGCCACGAGAACTTTACCTGCCTGACTGCGTTGTGCTAATTGTAAAGTTGATTGGAGGAGGGATAATGGTATGGGGTAGTTTTTTAGAGCGTGGGCCAGGCCCCCTAGTTCCAATGAAGAGAACTCTTAATGCTTCAGCACACCAAGACATTCTGGACAGTTCTACCTTTCCAACTTCATGGGAACAGTTTGGGGGAAGTCCCTTTTCTGTTCCCGCATGACTGAGACCCAGTGCACAAAGCAAGGTCCATAAAGACATGGTTGGGTGAGTTTGGTGTGAAAGAACTTGACTGGCCCACACAGAGCCCTGACCTCAACCCCATTAGACACATTCAAGATAAAGTAGAACGGAAATTGTGAGCCAGGCCTTCACGTCCAACATCAGTGCCTGACCTCACAAACACTCTTCTGGAAGCCAACCCCATATTGATGCTTATGGATTTAGAATGGGACGTTATTTAAAAATTGCCCACAAGTGTAATGTCCAGGTCTCCCGATACTGTTGTCCATTTAGCACAGTTTACCGTAAAAGATAGGTAAAGTAATCACACCCTATACTTAGTACACATCTGTCTACTAGTTATGAATAATGTGCCTCAGTTTGGATAATAGAATGAGCTTAAAAAATGAATGCAAGTGTAAATCGATGATGCAAAGGTTTTGTTCTTCTTTGGTGCTGCCTTTGCAGCCCGGATGGGTGGAAATCCTCGAAGGATTAAGGAACTTAATTAAGAGATTATTGTGTGTTGTGACACATCACTCCCATAACCATCATTAAAATCATTTGCAATTTGTGCCACAGCAGGACTTCTGTTGGTTTGTGCCCGATGAGCCATTAGCTTACATCTTGCATCAACAAGTCATGGACACCCGAAACCCTGTCAGCGGATGGCGGTTCCCCCCTTCTTGGACCGCAGTCGGTGGGTACTCACCACTGCTGACCGTGTATACCCCTCAAGCCTTACCGTGTTGCTTTTATGAGATAATTGCTTTTATTTCCTTCAGGTGGGGGTGACAATGTTTTCGTTCTTCAGTGTATATATAGAAATCCTACATATCGGTGTATATCCTGTTGTCATGATTGTTTATCACTTATCGTTGTTGTTTTTTTTTATATCAGGCTGCTAAAGAAACCTATGTATAAACTAGGTGAAATATAAACAAAGTCACGTTGGACTATCAAAATGATCTAAGCACTCTCTTTCTCATGCTCTTGCTTCTTTAATTTACACGAGCAACAAAAACAGAGCGGCCTGCCAGGATAAGAACGGCGCATTCATTACTGGAGACAAAAAAAACAAAAACGCAGAGCTCTCGCAGCTGTCAGGCGAAAACTTGAAACCCCGTGATACAGGAATGACATCTGTTGTGAAACATAGTACCACTGTAAGCGTGAATGCCCAACAGGCTATACATTTCCAGTGGAAAGTCTTTCGTTTTCACCCGTGATGCTCCCAATAGGATGGCCGTAAAATAAAGTTAGCGAGCAAACGAGTCTGGCAGCCGAACGGCAGTCACTAATCTGCTATCCAGTCCCTATTTCAGCTCCTGCTAACAGAAGCCACCCAAAAACCTGATTAGTGACAGTTATTCCCGCAAACCCCAACCTAACAGCATGACCCACTGTGTTTCCAAAATGACGGTTTGGGATTCTTCCCCCTCGCCACAGGATGTGTGGCTACTCAGTGGCTGCTAATTGTGTTACATTTGCAAGTTAGAAGGGCAGTCCGGAATAAACAGCAAGTCATTTGGCCAATTTGGTCTTTGCCGCCATTTTTCCATCTGATTTCTGTTATTTATTTTCGATTTTTCATTTGTCTGTGCCACAGGTCCTGTAGCCGTCATTGGGTGATGCCGTTATTGTTTGCTAATGTCACCGTATACTGACAGTCTGCTACATATGACATACCACACCACCTGCAGTAGGCCCAGGAATCATCTCTGCACATGCACATTTGTGCAACCAGTCACATGACTGTAGATTGATTTAATTTGTATAGCTGTTCCACTGTTTTTGAGCAACTTCATCTGGAAGTGCAAAACTTTCCTTGCATATTTGCATGTACATTCATAACACTGCCATCACACCCATGAAATTTATACCCAAAAACAAAAAAGAAAAAAATCAGCAATCATTTCGTGAGAACGCATTAATTTTTCATTCCCATACAGCAGCTATCAATCCCTCTGCTGTAAATCAGTAAGAAATTAGCATGAAAACAGCTATATAAATAACGCTCTTTAATTAAACACATTAAATAATGGCACTAAATGTACCAGTGTGGATGAAGCACAGTGAAACCCAGAGCTTTTCTTAGCCACACTGGTGTATATAAATTAAATAAATGAGCTTCCTTATCTTGTTATATAAAGTGTGCCCAGTGATGAGGCGTATAGCATTACTCTCTCTCAGCCCTTCCGTATGCTGGTATCTCCAGGCACAATGAAATGAGTTTTTTTTTTGTAATTGGATGACAGTTTCTGAAGGAAACAGTAAACCATACGCGTTAAATGTATGCAAAATATGGATACAATTGCTAATTAATTCCGATATATCACAATAAAATGAATAGATATGAGTTTGGCTTTTTAAATGGTATGTGTGGGGAACTCAGTCTGTGTAGTTACGACCATTATTGGTTGTTGGTGTTGGGTAGAATATATATTTTCCCATGCATTGACTATGGGGGGCTGCGTATGGCTCAGTGGATTAAGCCTCTGTGCCTGTGATTGGAAAATTGCTGGTTCAAGCCCCACCCCTGACCCCCAGCTCCACCCCCCCCATGTATCACCTACTAGGTTTTCTTTGGTATAGAACAAGGGACAAATTACTGATCACTTGTCTGTTGTTGTGCCACTGTGGTTAAGGTTTGTTTTTTTAAAATTTGTGCATTAGTGGTTGGTTTATGAATCATGGAAATTACTGCTTCGGTGGCTGTGGATTGACCATGTGCATTTGTTGGCAGACAGACAGATGTATTTGCTGGCAGAGTCAAACTAGACTTGTGTAGATTTGGGCTGGGTTAATGAACCACAGCTAGAATCACCTAAATTGGTTGTTACTGCTTGAACCAGTTATGGCTGCCATATGCCAGCGTATAAAGATTATGGGATATGCGAGAGGAGCAGAGCATACCTGGTGGGAATTTTTTTATTGCTGCTGCTGATCTCAAGAGACTTGGCAGTTTTAGGTGTTTTGGTGCCAATGTGCTGAAAACTCCTGCTGAGGGACGAATGACAAACCATAGGAGGCTCTAAGGGGAGCTGAAGCAGCATTTCAGAGACTCTGCCTACGACCTCCTTTTCTGGTTACTCAGGTCACCTGGACGGACGCCACGTCACGGGTGGCCAACTGCGCTTGCTAAGTATAGAGTTGTCTGAAAAGTTAGGCTGGGATTTAGAAGTTTCCTTTTATTTTAGAGGTTTGCACACTGGGACCATGCGGACGGACCAGCCGACACCCAATGGAACGGCAGATCCAGTCCCCGCTGCAGATGGAGCTGGTTGAACCCTGATATTTTGACATCACCCTCAAAACGATGATAATATTTATTGTCCTGTTGTTGCTGGTTTTGTGTTGTGTTGACCTGGTGTTTGTTTGACACCTCAGACTGCAGTAGAGCCGGGCTTCTGTTGGGACATCAAATAGTATTGTTTTGGGCTTCCTTAGTTTTTTTTTATGATCTTTTAGGCCAGGGTTCCTGGTCTAAGTCTTGTCCCGAATACCTACTATCCGGTATGTTTTGTATCTTTCCTGGCTTCTCATGAGCCACACCTGTCCTTGGGTAAATACCACGAACAGTGTAGCTCATCAGAAGCCAGGTATGATAGAAAACCTGCTGGATAGTAACTCTCCAGGACCGGAGTTGATATTGTTTAGTTTGGTATTAATTGTGTTATTTTTTTAAAGTTCCTATTACTTATTTAATATCTAAATTTCTAGTAACACTGTGCAGTAATGTTGGTTTCAAAATATCTCTCTCCTGGCCTCAGAGTTTGTGGAATAGCTTCTATACATCTATTTCATCTTCTATACATCTGAGGCATTAGAAATAAAAAAAATAAAACAACAAGAAGAAAAATTGGTACACGGCGTTATATAACAAAGAGAGTATTTATGTTGGTGGGTCTTCTGGTTGTGCTGTGGGATTTGTACTTATTAGGGTAGGGGTTGGACACACTTACCAAACTGTTTGAATTATGGTCAGATACTCGGTGCCAATAATTGAATTGTTGCACAAGAGCTCGAGTGGGTAAATGTGACCTGATGTGGATGGCAACTTTCAGCATTTTTTTCTGGGGTCGCTGGTTATGCCAGACCATGTGCAAAGGTGCATATTGTTTGAGCACCAAATCCAAACAAGTTTGGAGACCAGATAGTGCTTGTGAGCGCCAAATCCAAACATGTTTGGAGACCAGATAGTGCTTGTGAGCGCCAAATCCAAACATGTTTGGAGACCACATAGTGCTTGTGAGCGCCAAATCCAAACACGTTTGGAGACCAGATAGTGCCTGTGAGCGCCAAATCCAAACACGTTTGGAGAGCAGATAGTGCTTGTGAGCGCCAAATCCAAACACGTTTGGAGAGCAGATACTGTAGTGCTTGTGAGCGCCAAATCCAAACACGTTTGGAGAGCAGATAGTGCTTGTGATTATGTTCTGGGTGAGTGTTTTTCCATAGTAAGATGCAACCAGGTATTTGATGGAACATTCCATAAGGTGGATAATGGTGAAGCCATTACTTTGAAATGTATATCTAGGAACATAACAAAGGTTTATTATTTTAATCATTAGTGACAATGAGATCGGGGCGCTTACAAAAAAGACTTGAGTATAATAGAGACAACATATGACTTAAGGTTGAAATTGCTTGAAGCAGTTTTGCTTAGCTGCCATTTTCATTATCCATTATAATTTCACATGAATAATTTAAATTGATAAATTATTCCCAGCATAATTATATTTTGAGTAATAGCAGCATGCATCAAATCATAGAGAAAGTATAGTACAAAAGAATGTAAAGATAATCATAAATAATTTCCTTGCATATATGTGTTTAATAATGTCAAGATGTAACATGATAAATCTTGAATTACCCAGATCCTGTCAGGAAAGTTCTCAAACATATCCAGGTCACTGTTTATAGTTTGCAGGTGATAAAAGTTTCCAATATTTTTTTCCCCCACTCATGCTATTAGATAACTTTTTTTGCCCTAACATTTCTGTATCAGGCTATATGATTGAGGACCCCAGACTTGTCTCGATGTGCCAAGTGATGGTCTGTACTTCTCAAATGCTATCCTTTCCGGGCCATTTATTCCCTTTATAACAGGGAACACTCACCCTGGCTGGATGAGTCGAGTATGATGCACTCTGAACAATCTGGACACCCCTGGTATCAACTTCCACTGTCTGCTGTAGATCTATTTACTGTTATAGTGACATTCTAGTCATATTTTCTTCTGGCTTTAAGGAACAGATGAAAAAACGATTCAATATGGAAGAAAGGAGAGGAGTTCTGGGCTGGCTACTCACTGTGGTCAGATTTGGGTGGAGTTGTTTGGCCTAGCTTCTCCAAAGAGTCGCTGCTCCCCTCGTCCAGCATGTAATCAAAGTTTAGGATGAACAGCATTGCCACACCTTCCTCGTTCTTCACCGGGATTATGTGAGTGTTGCACAGGAAGTCGGATCCTGCAAGAAGACACATGGCTTTGTCATTTCCTGTGCGTTCCTTACAGGAAATACCTTCAAGCAGCTTAATTAGTCTTACTGGAGAGCTAGGAACCTTATGAAAAGCTGCCTTTCATTTGGGATGCAGCGACTGAATTCAGAGCGCCGGTAACATCTGCTTGTTTGTGTAGCACATTGTTAAGTGATGCTCAGGTAAAAATGGATGTTCACAGAATGCACCCAATACCCATAAACACTGACAGCTATTAGGAAGAGTAAAACACTTATAATTTAACTATTTAAAGGTTATCCTTTGCTGCTTACTCATGCTTGTCCTTAATTACTGTTTCGATTTTTTGAAAAGTGTTTATTGTGGTGAAGTATTAGTATGTAATATACTGTAGCTATGCTTAAATACAGTATAGTTGTAATAATTTTGTATTGCAGGTCTTTCTGAGTGAGTATGTGTATGTGTTCCACCTGGATGTACTTCAACCACAGCTGCACCTATCCAGTTAAATACATCAATGTAAAACTCAATGTGCAATAACGCTTTATGGCAAATTAAAAGCAGAACATTTAGCACTTGAGAGTACTGCTCCCTAAGCGTTATATCCAAATACCACTCCGTGTCATGTTAAAAAACAACTCAAACAAGAACAAATCATTTAGCCTCAGGCATGCCTGGCTGTTCAAAATGCCAAAATTATATACCAGGTTCCCCTAAAAACATGCTGTGTTTCTCAGTCAAGACATTGACATTAAGCCCGGCCAGCAATCATCTTCGTTTGAAAACTGATATGAGAGTTCAGCTCTTACCTGTGTTTTATTAATGATCGCACACCACGCATAACTACACACCTGACCCATAAAGGAGGAAAAACATCCATTTCATCTTAAAATTTGACTGATCTTTACAGATGAATGCTTAGACGCTTGCTGTCAAAACGACTTACAGCTTAATAGCCAGACCAAAGCAGCAGAGGGCGACCAGCCAGAGTGTTTTAGAGAGAGTGAGTGGTGTGAGTTTAGTATCTATCAAGAACAATAACAACAATACAACAAGAATGCATTTCTTTATAACAGACAATCAATTTTTTTGCCTGTAATACATTGGAAGCAGTAAACAGTGTTTTCGTTTTTATTATGCTTAGCTAAGATAAGTACTATTTTTATAATTATATTGTTACTGTTTTTTATTATTAGATACAGTCAAGTCATTGTGGACTCCTGCTTGACCATATGAGGGCATTTCTCCAAAATATCCTGTCTTCCATCTGGCTCTTCTGGCTTCCCAATGGCATTACTTACATGACATGGAAATTAGTGCAGTAATTTGTTTGTGATACTATAATTAAAAAGAGAATATTCATAACTTTTTCTAGTTTTTTAATAACTTCATGTGCAGGGAGCTGAACATAGCAACATGAAATAATGTTGCTATATCTTGTGCAGATAAAGCAGAAGGAGAAGTGATTGGAAGGAAAATAATCATACGAGTCTGTAGATCAGCCACCTGGATTGCAGTGTTATGTGCCCTGTCCTACATGCGAGAAAAACTGCCATGTGACGTAGATGATTTCTCAGGACTGTATCACATCCTACTACATTAGCGCTGCCATCTGATGGAAGGGAGGCTCTCAGACCAGAGCTGGAAAACGAGGCCTGCACCATTATGGAACCAAAGCACCCTCTTACAGTTAAGACCAGGTACTTAGAGGGGAGAAATATACCTCAGAGATTCATATCTTTCTGAAAATAAGTACTACTTAGAAGTCTTAGAAGTTTCTTGCATCAAAAGATCCACAAATAGGCCTCTTTGGGTATGATGAACTGTACTTGCTTGGTAATGTCGCTGTAGCTTTTGGGTCCTGACCTTTCAATGATGCAATATGGTCACAACATAAATATGTCCAGGCATTTAGTGCTACAACAAGTGTATCTTAGCTGTCACACCTGACAGGCGGATTTAAAGCTGGTGTACGGGGGAGAATTCTCCTCCATAATCTATTACTACTCCACAGGGTGACACTGCCTTCAAGACAAAGTTCTAGTGATATCAGTGAGTCCACGGCACTAAAGATAAGATGGTTATTATGCAGCCATGAAATATACGGTACATATTTCTGGGTAGAGAAGGAGAATAAATAAAGTCAGGATATCCATCTTCCGTGATTTATCCAGTCCAGGGTTGTGGTGAGCCTCGGGCTTGTCCCAAGAAGCAAGACAGGGGACGCCCTGGACAGGATGCCATTATTATGAAAGGGAGGTGTGCAATCTACATTCATAACACATTATTTTCAGAATGTACTCAGAATCTCGGGAGTGCCCCCTTATTTATTTTTCTCGGTTTTCCATAAAAAAAAATATGACCCCTTTGTTCCCCTTCAGGGAGAACATTTATGCGTAAGAAGAGAATGGGATAAAAGTCTCCCAGCATCTCACATGCAAATTTCCCCTTTCCCTCCACCAAGGACACATATTAACAGTGCTCATAAGTGGCTTCTCACATCCAGACTGGCAGCTGCATTAATTAGCAGAATGCTTCCCATTGGACTATATATAACAAGCAAGTGGCAGGCTTTGTGTGGAAAAACTACTGTAACTCTGGCGGTGTCCTTTAATTTCTGGAATGTTCTGCAATTAGCCAACATGACCCTGTCCCCAAAAGACGTCCAGTCGTCTTTGCCCTGTGAGCTGCATGTGTATGTGTGCATGTGTGATTACTAGTCCGCACCATTTTCACGTCCATTCCAATGACTCAACGTTTTCCAGATGTGAGCCTGCCCTCACCCAGCATGCGGAAAAACCACCGCAGGTGACCGTGCAAGGCTGCCGTGTCTTTAAAGCCCCCCCCCACTGGCCGTGCGGCTGGGTGAGCAGCGTGCTGTCAGATATGCCGTTTGGCTCCAAATTCTGGATTTCAAGCACTATGCTGCTTATCTTCATTCATATTTTAAATTAACTTAAAGTGCACTAGGAATTTCAGTGTGTTCAATTAAGAGAAACATTTATTTAAATGAACTGTAACATTTATAAGTGAAGTATTTGGTTATTATATAACAGTGAAAATTATATTGAGTTTTGGTCAGAATTGGCTTTAAATTACTTCACACCCTGCGACCCTGTTCTGGGTAAATGGCTGGAAAAGGAATAGATGAATTCTTAGCTGATTTCCCAATTTCCTGCTCATGCAGGAAACTATTGATGATCAGATTAGTAAACCAAAATGAACCTCCTGCTGCAGGTTACAGTAGTTCCCAGGTTCCCAGCAGCTTCCCAGTACAGAGAGAAGAGAAGATTGCTATATTATTAAAGCCTGACTGGATTTGGCTATTTAATCAAACCCAGCATTTTCTTTCAAGGTTTTGGAAACGGATATACAAATAATACAGAATTATGCTATTACTTATATATTAGTTAATGTCTTAGTTACATACTGATCTCATGTTAATCATTAATGAATCTCGACATCTATCTCAAGCATATATACCTATTAATTCTGTAAACCGGTGTGAACTAATGAAGGACCTACTAAGGAACTACTCAAGAAACTAGTCGGTAACACTTTAGTTGCTGGGGGCACAAATAATGTGCTTATCATGTTTCATGTATTTCATATAGTTACTTTTGAAGCAAACATGAGACCAGTATGTAACTAACATTTAATTTCTGATTAATTA
>JABFDZ020000001.1:46659941-46683506 GCA_019775955.2 Pollimyrus isidori
TACATTAAGTAATAATTAATACGTTAAGTAAGGATGTACTACACATTATTTGTGCCCCCTCAACTAAAGTGTTACCCTAGTTTTTTTTCCTGAAAGAATAGGCTTGGATTATCTTGCATGAACACCAAGGGTGGTTTCTCAATGGCCATTTCAAGTGCACTTTAGCACTGTAGTTGAATGTAGGAGTGAAATTTTAAAACTGCTTTCGGGAACCTTGTAGGGTAAGAGCAGTATTTTCCACAGATGTTTTCTACAGTTTCTCTTAACCTGCAACGCAAAACAGCTAATTTCATATAGCCTTAAATATGGTTTGTATCATGTAAGATTCATGTAACTTATATAACTAATATTTATACAGTAAAGCACAAATGCAAGACCCCATAGACCCCAGGAACCCATAAAAGAGAGGAAATGAGAGAAGACTGATGCAATTGTACAGTGTATTGTTTGGGGATGCCCTTCATTGTGCTAGAATAAAGTGTACAGTTAAAAGTTCCTCAAAATCTAGTTATCTGTGTGTTTCAGCAAATATGAACACCAGATTTTCTGAGTTTTATGTATTTTATGTATCACACCAAATTCATGAATCAAATCAGTTGCACTGCACTCCAGGATTAAGGTTTTGCAAACACTGGTGTAGAGAATTACTTCAGCTTCTCCAACATGCTGACCAGAAAAGGAGCCATCAGTGTTCCATGATCCTCAAAAAGCACCAGTGCAATCCTGCCAATTTCCAACTGGATCCCAGAGAGCTGGATGTTATACAACTGGGATGTTTCCCTCACTGGCCCCCATCACTGCTAGACAACACCCTTGCGGCAGCTGTGCACATCGAGGCAGAGGTTTTGGCAAATGAGGCATTTAGATGCCTGTTTCCAGCTAAAATGTGACCACCGGTCAATACGTCCATTCTGAGGCTCAAAGTAAACCAGTCACTCAGAGTGCTTATTCCTGCGTTAGATCGTTTAACATAAATAAATAAAGACAATCCTCTTCGATAGAGAATGAATTAAGAAACATGAAGAGTGAACTTGAAATGAAGCAAAAGTTTAGTGGTCTCTGAATTGCTCATAGTTTATTGTGTATGAGTGTGTGCCCTCTAATTGACTAACCTCTCATCCACCCTCAGTGCCTGGGCTTCCTGGGATGGGCTACAAGCACCACAGCTCTGTAATGGATAGGGGGATATGGAAGATGCTGATGAAACAGAACTATTTATATATATTTCAATAGATATACATCGTGTATGCCCCTCTTTCTAAATGTAACTGATTAGGTTGATCCCAGTGCAGCTCTAAACTGTTGATCTTCCTGGAATCGAAACGGCCAACAAGCCAACAAGAGTCGAGACTGTAGACGTTAAATGTCAGGCGGGTGATCCGGAGCACTGTGGCGTTAGCATCATGCGCCGCGGTACAGTGCCTCCAGTGAAAAGGCTTGTGAGGGAAAATCTAATTAGTCTGAAAATGAATTTGGTCTTGCCGTCAGAGGATAGCCTTTGCAAATGTCGCTCGCAAAGCGATTTCCGTTTTATCGCGCCGAAGCCGCACGTGACGACAGTGCGGGTGTCAGGCGATGAGGGACGGCTGTTATTTGA
Source organism: Pollimyrus isidori (assembly GCA_019775955.2). Lineage (NCBI taxonomy): Eukaryota > Metazoa > Chordata > Actinopteri > Osteoglossiformes > Mormyridae > Pollimyrus > Pollimyrus isidori. Next base: position 46,661,539 of record JABFDZ020000001.1, read on the forward strand.
GGACAAACCGGTCTGATCCACTGACCCACCTTCCACGCGTCAGAATCAGAACAGCATCTATAGGCATCGGGCTAGAAACAGTCTAAAACCATCCATCAATCCATCCATTGTCCATTCGTCTGTTTGTCCATCCATCAATCATTTGATTAATCCAACGTTCTGTCATGGTGAGGCTATTCCAGGAGGCACAGAGCACAAGGGACTAGACACTATGGAAACGTATCATAGGCTACAACCTGCTTCAGCTAACCGCACGGGAGGAGACCCACAGCACATGGGGGGGACGTGCAAACTCCACAGACAGAGAGTCAGGGGAGAGATTGAAACCTCCAGCCCTGAAGATATGAGATGACAGTGTTAGCAGAGTCCAGTCCAGAAATCCACAGCAATTCATTTTTCAATGACAGTTGCTGTAGTGGTGTTTTCTATGCAAATATTTTTAATGACGTTATTTTTCTCTTCTTGCAATTTCTTTTTTAGCAAATGATTACAAATTGTGTTGCAGTATTGGCACAAGTTCTGTTTGTCCTTTCTCTCTTTCCCTCTCTCTCTCTGACATCTAGGGAGGAAGCACAACAGCACAACAGAGAGAATCTTGCTGTAATCCATTCTATATTTGTTGTTAGCGTGACTGGAAATATACAGCAGTGTTGCTTAACCCAGTCCGCGGGAACCCCCAGATGGTCCACTTTTTTGCTCCCTGCCAAACAGTCCAGGTTTTTGCTCCTTACCAGCACCAGGAAAATGTGGACTGTTTGATGTCGTCAAGGATCATATCGAGTCACTGATATACTGTACAGAACTGATACTCGTTCAAAGTTTATGCACTGGTTTATGCACTCAAACCATGCACTGGTTTCTTCGTGTCACAAGAAAAAGATGTTTGAATAATAAACGATGGTGTAAGACCATGATATGTCTTTATAAGTGTGACTGCTTACCCATTTCAAAACTCCTAAAATGACCGTAATATTTGCAATATTTGCATCCAAGACCACCATGAATTTTTTGACTTGATCCCTACCCCACCTTGATTGGCTCATTAATACCCCATTGAAATATTTAACATATCAAGATAATTGATTATTTTATCTGCTGGAGAAAATTAACAAATACATGAAATGGCTGAGGCATTGGTACACTAAAATATATTAGTTGTGGGCCTAGAAACATCAAGAAATAGTTTAAAGTAAAGAGTAACCAAAATATCTGAAATCAAAAGTGTATTAATGGAAAGCATGTACACATCATGTGAATTGAGTTAACCCTTCCTAAATCTAAATAAACCAGGTAAGCTATATTTGACTAGATCACATAAGGAGCGAATGTATTACACTCCAACACACTAGGTGGCAATAATGCAGCAATTTTGCAGTAAAGTAATTATCATTGCCACGCCTCCACGAACGTCAGACATGATTTTGGCAGAAGCAGACGGGCATCAAGGAGTTTGATTCAGTGAGTCTTTTAATTGTCTATAGTCCTTGTCATTTCTTTTGTGTTAAGAATATGTCTGTCATTTATAATGTAGCTTACATATTACTAAAAACATTTTTGTCACTTTAGCATGTGTCTTCTCTGCAACTTTGCTGATTAACGCTACACTTTTAAATTATTAAGCAAAATAAAACCTTTTTCTAGGGATCAGTGATTTAAGCATAATGTATGTTGTCAGCAATCTGTACTGTAATTTCTTTTTAGTCCAGACTTAAACTTGAGCTATAGGTGTGTAAATACTCGTGGCTCAAAGTACTTATGTTTACCAACTTGCTGCCTCTCTTTAGTCATCTATCAAAACGTAATATATTGTGTGAGAATAATTATTATGGACAGTGTGCTGAAATATACTGAAATTTGTCATTTTTTATGCCTTCTTTTGCAGAATGAGAGCATTGAACTCAAGAGGGAGTGTGCCATTAGAAGTCTATGTGTCTACGTCAATGAAGACAGCAACACACTCATCAAGGATTACTTGGTCACTAGTACCATTTTACAGTGAGATTTTAAGACCAGTTTTGTGTGTTGTGTTTGCTTGTTTCCTCCATGACCATGTTCCTTTGTTCCACTATTTGGATGTCAATGGTGAGGAAGCTGAGGGGGAGGTCTCTCAGACCACCATAAGGACTTCTGTGAAGTAGGTGCTGGTGAAGAGGTTAAACCAGAGGGTGTCGGAGTGGTGATTGAGGGTGGTGGAGCTGCTTAATAAACTTAGAAATGTTTCCTGTGGGTGTGTCGTGCTTTTTGGAATCATTTACACACTCAATCTGAGCTATCCCCAGGAACCTAAATACACATTTGAGTTCTTCCAGAAAGTGTTGATGAACTTGGATGGCAACAAACTGTCCCCAAAGGTTCAGACACTTAAAATTGAGATGCTTCAGTAAATGCTCACAGGGAACGCACTGGACAGTTGGGCTGTTAGGATCTGTTCTATCCTATCTGTCTACGTTTATTGTATTTGCCAAAAATGTCAGTGTTTTGTTTTCCAGACTTATAATATTTCATAGAAGTTTATTTGAATACCTGTTTTACCCAGATATTCTGAGGAAGCTTTGTGCTGTTACATTTGTACTGATTGTACTGGGTTAGCGTTTTTGTTTCCATAAGATATAATAGAAGTTTGTTTTTTGATTCCCTGTTTTACTAAAAATAGTGAAATAATATTGTGATGTTATATTAGTACTGTTGGATTTCCTGTATTTGGAAAATGTGTTTTTTTATTGTTTTTGATAAATGTGGCCATAAAGGTGCATAACGGAATGTCTTTTTGTGATTTATTACAGGAGATATGAAATCAAGGTTCATAAAAACATACATTAACTTTACTCAATAACTACATACAGTATAAACACAAGTTTTGTGTAAATGTTCTTAACTCAGTTACGTGTAAACAGATAAGGCTAATGTAAAACTTCACATTAACTCTATGTGAAAGACATAATGATCAAGTAATGTTAAGGTGAAGCTTTAAATAACCTTCATGTGTCTAATTATTAGAGAAAGTTTACATAGGAATTTACATTAAGTTTTATTTACTTAAGTATACTCAACATGATAGAAATAAGACCCTTTACATTAAGCTTATATAATAAAATTATATGGAAAATTGTCATGTAATTAAAATACATAAAGTCTAAGTTTTAAAAACTATTTTTTTGAGTGTACCTGGGTTTAGGAACCAAAGTGCAGTTAACTTTCCAACAGGATATCAGTAATTTTTTAGAAAACTTCTTGTTCCTTTTTATTGTTACTGTTAATTTGCACATCTTATAATGTTAAATTGTGTTTTTTCTGAGCAAACATGCAATTACCACCAAGAACCACGGCCTTGTACGTTTTCATCGACTGGCTAAGACTTCTGCACAGTGCTGTACACAGACCTGGCATACCGGCAAATCTGCTCCTTGCTTTTCTGTGAATGTCACATCTCCCAAGCCTGTAGATGCAGGCGTTATTGATTTTACATGTTTTCTGCCTGACTCTGTAGCTTAATAATGGGGCTGGTGCTATTGGGAGGCCTCAATCCCTGGCTGCTGGCAAGCGGCGGAGCTTTATGGAAACACGATACCCCCATTGCTGTTTCCATTGAAAAGTATCGCTCTTTCTGACAATTTTTGGGCAGTTGCCTCACTGTTCCTTCAATATTTGTAGTGCTGAGGTTCTCGTAAGTACCATCAGCTGGCGACAGTTGTGTATCGATCAACATTGTAAAAGCTTTATGCATATTGTTTTTAGCTTCAGATTTAAGAAGTGGATCATATTCAATTATTAATGGACCATGTCATAGCTTACAGTGAAAATAGCATTTTTTTACACTCCACATATTCTGGTAGGCCAACTGTGGTCATGCTTACTTATTTAATTAAAAGTCTTTCAGTTTAAATATCAGCTAAGTTCCATTTGATTTAGTCTTATTGCCAACATTGTTCCATTGGGTGTCTGATGGTGCCATCCATCCATCCATTGTCCAAACCACTTATCCTATTGGGTTGCGGGGGGTCTGGAGCTTATCCTGGAAGCAACAGGCATGAGGCAGGGAACAACCCTGGATGGGGGGCCAGCCCATCGCAGGGCACACTCACACACCAGCCACACACACATGCATACCTCCAGGCAATTTGGCAACTCCAATCAGCCTCAGCATGTTTTTGGACTGTGGGGAGAAACCAGAGTATGACACGGGGAGAACATGCAAACTCCACACACATGAAACCCAGGTGGAGACCGGAACCCGGGTCCCAGAGGTATGAGGCAACAGTGCTAACCACTGCACCACCATGCCACCCCCTGTCTGATGGTGCAGTGGATTTAATTACCATAGATAGGAAGTGTTTGGTCTGTCAACTTCATGTGAAAAAGTTACACATCTCCGCAGTATATCTTTGAGTTACAATCGTGAAACTCCATTGAAACGGCAATTTATTCCAAGACTAGTCTTAATTCTTGTTCAGGAAACCAGCCCAAAATGTACAACCGAAACTATCCCAGGACAGTAGTGGAAATGGAAATTAAAACACAAACACATGATATTTACATATCATTCCAGAAATGCAGTGGTACCTCGGTTCTCGAACTCAATAGGACTCAAATTTCTTGAAAGTCGAACAAACCAGTTTGACCTAGTATTCGATCTGTATATCAGGAGTCGAACCGTGAACGCTGACCTAATAGAAATTGTACGCGCCAGGAAATGAGTCAAAATACAATGCAATTCTTACTTGAATGCTTTCTTCACAGACTGGACGATTAACCAAATAAAGCAGCACAACATTACAGTAACTAACAATAAATAAACCAGGTAAATTAACCGAAAACCAGTTCTCACTGCTTTGAGTGATAACTAAACTCTACAGCCAATAAGGGTAATGATGTGTCATCATGGAGGTAGTTCCAGTTTGTGCAGCTGGGTGAGAGGTCACAATGTATCTAACCGTCTATGTGTTGCTTTAAGCCAGCGCTCTAAGCAAGTCGAAGCCACTTAATGACTGGACTGGGAAAACAAACTGAAACGAGGACTTAATATAGAGGACTAATGACAACAACCATAAACAGCTGTTCACATTGGGATCCGGCCCATATGAGGTTAACGAGGGGGCGTGGCACACGGAAGGAGTGGGCTATTGGGGAAGGACAGGGGTAATGTTTGAATAAGATCTTTATTTTTTTGAAAGCCATTGAGAAAAAAATGCTCTTCTTGTTTTATCCTGTTCATTTTGTGTTTAAATGCTAAAAAAACATTCAGGTGTAATTTTGGGGGGCCGGGAACCAATTAATTGGTTTTCCACTATTTCTTATGGGAAAAATTCAATCAGAATTCAAACTTTTTAGGATTCGATCCAGAGTCCAGAACGGATTAAGTTCGAGAACCAAGGTACCACTGTATCTTTTCATTTTTTAATATGTGAAAAGTCCAGACAGCTTGAGGGAGAAAATAAATAATTAAACATATATCAGAAATCCACCTTGTGTTACAAAACAAAATCTAATGGCAGCCCATAATCCATAGCAATAAAACTGGAACCAGTAAGATGCCTTTCCCAGTTAGTAAAGCTCAGGTCCTAATGGTATATGCATATTTATGGACTCAGAGTACCATCTCCAACATCTCTTGTTAATAGTTAAAAATTTAAAGGATATTTGATACAATGTATCTCATCAAGCTGTTCATGTGATACAGTTGTCTTGCATAGTCATTCTCTGGGGAAGCCTTGTAACTGATTTTTTATTTTTTTTTCTAATGGATACCTGAATTTATGTTAAGATATACAAAATTATTCCCTTAGTCTGCCATGGGGTTGCTTAGCATGGTGGTTAGCAGTATTGACTCACGTATCTGAGTTTGCAGGGTCAAATCTTGCCTCGGGCTTTGTTTGTGTAGGAAATTCCTATGTTCTGTGGGTTCCCTTCTACCAACCAAAATCACGTGGTTCGGTGAGCTGGTAATGCCTAGCTGCTTGTAGTATGTGTGTCCTATGATATGCTGACATCAATCTGGAGTGTTTTCATTGACTTTCTGTCGTTGGGCCCAGGCTCCCCACAGCAGTGTACCGGATAAGTGATATAGGATATTGGATGGATGATGCTGCAGGATGGGCTTTAAATAGCACCAGTGATGATAACCTACATGCTCCTCTTCTGTTTTACCTATATAAATTTAGAATATGACTCTAGAAAACTCTATTATATGTCAAAGGTTGAAATAGGTTTTCTATGTGAAAGTACGCTCATATTTACATATTTCAGGAGTAAATACAGTATGCTCCTCATTTTTATTTTTATTAACGAAACTGATTTTTTTGTTTCAAGATTATGGGCAAATGTGAAAGTTTTTTCTTAGATATTTATACGTATTTATTTAGTAGATGGTTTAGTCAAAATTATGTATAAGTGAGGAAGGTTTGGAGTCAGAGTGCAGGGTCCATCAGTATCTACCTCCTCAGGAGCAGGCAGGGTTAAGGACCTTGCTCAAGGGCGATATAATTACTCTTCTGGCCACAGGATGCAAACCCACAACCTTCTGGACACAGGAATAAACTTATAACCATCTAAGCTACTACCCACATACATACGCCAGTCAAAGTTCACCTGCACACAGATTCCAGAGCATTTCAACAACACTGCAGGTCAGGTTATTGTTCAAGGGTAAAAACTGGCAGTGAGGCTTCCTAACAGTGAGATTCCTAACAGTGAGACTTCCTAGCTATTAGTTACCACATATTATAACTTGATCCAGCAAAAGAACCAACTGCTGACTTAGGGAAATCCCATCCATCCATTTTCCACATGCATTCATTCAATTATTCATTCATTCATTCCATTGCTTATCCACAATAGGTTTGCACTGAACATCTTTTCCAGGAATCATGATGAACATGATCTAAGGGAAACTTTGATGGGAAGGCAGTGCATGTAAGACTGTCTGGTGAGCAGAGTGGACAATGTGAATAACATTTATGGCTGGAATTCTGCCTTAAAAACGTAAGGCAAGATCTTAAACCAAAATTTGTTAGCTAGCAGGGGGTGGAGGGTTGCAAAGAGTGGAGATCTTCAAAGATTTTTGATCCATTTGAAGCAGCTTAACATAACCTCTTCTTGTTTTTGTCAGAACGACTGAATATGTACAATGAGGCGCATATTAAATGGTCTGGCTGAGTGTGTGTGGTGTGTCCTGCAGGTGTTTAAATGAGTACAGATGGTTGGCATTGTCTCCGAACTGGCGCGTACTTCAGCAAATGAACTGTGGCGTGTTCACATACCAACATGGTGTGAATTTAATTTTGAAGGATTGGTATTTTTTTGCACTGTGCTGCCTCAGGGTTGGCAGGGGGCCGGAGTTGCTTAGTTCCTGTTATATATTGCAAATTGTTTCTTTTTTCATCCATAGAGCAAAAAATAACTTTAAACACTCTCCAAAAAAATACTGCACACATATTGTATCCTCAACCTTGAGGTAAAGACTTAATGTCACTGCGGTACTGAGAGAGATTCCTGCTGTTTTGCCTTCAGGCTGTATGAGCAGCTCAGTGAAGTTTTTAGTTTCCTTCAGTGTGACTGTTGATATTACTGAGTAGTAAATCTACAGTAAAAGGTTGTAAATTATGGTCTTATTAATGGCAGTGGGGAAAAAAAACATCTATATCATGAGTTTATTAGAAGATCACATTTTTATAGGACATTTTGTTGATCATCACTGACTTGGAGGCCCGATTTAGGAATCGTAATGAAAAACAATAAATATACTGATTTATAGGTATATAAATGGATATGGAGTTTGCATTCCCCTTCACTAGGATTATGAGTTCATGAAGCAAGGCTAAGGTGCAACTTCTCTGGCTGCAGCAGATGGAGGAATGAGAGGATTTCAGCCTGGTGCCTGGCGTGTGGGGTGACTGAAAACACACCAAGATGAGTAGTATAAATAAAAGCAGGTCAGGTGACCATTGTCGGCGAGCTAAAATAAGAACATTCGCTGCGAAATGGTGGGGTCTTTCTGAGAGAGCACTTTCATATATTCTAAAAATATCCCTCCCAGCTACCTACTTCCTGAGGCAGCCGGACATCTCAGCGCTGCCAATCAGGGGGAGGCTGCACAGCTGGACAAGGGACTGGGGGCACCAGAGCAGGGGGCAGTTATCTTGGGGGGCCACTTCTGGCTGGATGTCTTTAGGCCTCACGGACTCACTAAAGCAGCTGAGACTGACACTGTGTCTTCCATCAATTTTTAATTGGAGAATTATTAAATCTGACTATTGGCTGGTATTCGGTGAAGGCTTCCTTTCACTGTGACATCGCAAATTGTTTCTTTAACTAGATGTGTTGCAATATTCAGGGTTATACAATAGGGCTGTGATAGGGTCAGACCTACATTCTGCATTGCAGAATGTTTCATCTGCTGCTTCTATATTGCATGAGCAATCGATGGATCAAACCCTGCCCTTTGAGGGAGCCGTTCTGCCGCTAAGAAGCTACCATTAACCAGAACAGACTATAATTCTTCCTCCTTATATAGCCACAACCAGGGCAATTCAAGTTAAATAGCCTGTATGAGAGTACAAAATGATGACCCAGTCTGGATCTCGAAACAGCAGCACGCTGTTCATACCCCTACTCACTACTACAACTGCTGGCATTGTTTGCTGACCTACTCTACCTTCACACATAGGAATGTGTAGATGTTTCCTTCCAACTGAAACTTGTTCAAATGTTATCAGAATGCCAGCATAACCAAAGCAAAGCCAAGCAAACAAACAAATAAACAAACAAACAAAACACAAGCAAGACAATCGAACAGACCTCTCCCATAGGTCATACACGGTAAATACTCTTAAGAGATACAGTATCAGGTGAGCAGTGGTGCTGAGTAGCACAGTGTGAAGTCTTGGCTGGATGTGTAATGCTAAAGCAATTTGCAGTTTGGCACTATAATATTTTAATCAAGATGCTTCAATTCTATCTCCTATCCAGTTATATATAATTATGATCGTAGACCTAATGACATCCGATGGGCAACTAACCAATGCAGTTCATTTATAAGAAGGACAGTAATAATGACCGAGAGGCATTTCCTCTCTGGCTGAACCTGAAAAAAGCAGTTATGTAGGATTAATAAAGTAATTTTACTTTTTTTTCTATGGTGATATATTCTAATGGCATTCAGGAGTTACAATGCTAAGAACATTCATCACTGAGTCATTAAGAGAGCATCCAGGAGCCATTAAAGGAGCTTTTACTCATACTGCGGCATTAACATTGTTAGAGGTAAACCATAATCATACCATTACCATCATTTTCCAAGTAGGCTGAAGCTAAAACAATGAATGCATATATCAAAGTATTTCAGTATGCAAATGACAGGGGTTTTGTATGGCACAAAAATTTCTGTGAAACAGTAAATGACTTGGTCTTGTAATATGTTGTACAATGGTATCGTATTATGGAACCCGTATGGAATTTCCCATTTTCGAGATTAATCTCTGAAAATCTTTGAGATAAACTCAAAAAATGGCTTGAGGTGTGACTTGCCTGTGAATAGCCTTCGGAACGATCTGATTTGGACACTGTAAGCAATCTTGTAATTATGGACCTGTACTAAAGCAACTACCAGAAGAGCTTTGTTGGTGGTGTCACCTTTTGTGGGGGGGTGTTGAACTTCCATGATCGAATCGGAAAGAATATGATTCTATATTTGCTGCTGGGACTCCGTTGCTGTGGTGATGTTACACCAAATCCCTGATAATTGCACAGTGCATCTTTCCATTGTAAGGGGACACCCTGGAGGGCGGTTGCCAAATGATAATTGACATGTGGCCACAGATCATGTGCAAAAGCACTATTTGTACTTGTTTCCATCACACACACCAAATTTGGAAATCAACATTTGTTTAGAAATCAGAAACACTGGATTATTTGGTATGCACCAAGACTGCCTTACATTATTCTGTTAAATTTAAAGTCAGACCCTGTGACCCGAATGCATCCGTAAATGGCCAATGCAGAGTTTATAAGATCCCCTTTCACATGAATAAACAGACTCCGGGAAATACCAAAGGGAGAAGAAAAAACAAATCTAATTTTGCAGGTCTTTCTGTTGCATGACCTTTCCAACTCCATACAACTACTTGGAGTCCTTTGGAATTGGCTGAGCTAAAACTGCAGTTTATTTCCCGAAAGAACATTAAAGTGACACCTGTTTATGTTCGGAAGGAAGAGGATCGAGATGTTTAAATTAAGGCAAAGTAACACCTCATTATAAGGAGCGTGAGTCAGATGGCACTGTGTTAGCATCGTAACCCTTCAATCTGCACAAAAAAAACGCACCCTAAAATAGATCAAATATTTTATTGTCAGCTCAGTATGTCAATAACCATCATGGCAAGATCTGTTCTGTATTATAACCCAATATATACGCAGTTACATCTATACATAGCAACTTATCCAGTACATGAGCAAGCACAGGGAGAACAGGCATATACAGAGAGGGAGGGATTTGGGGAATCGGAAACCCCTTATTTTTGGTGATGTGGAGCAGTGGTTCCAAATACTGAGAAACAGCTACACATATTTGTCTTAATATACCAAAAATTTACGCTTCCTACGAACACTTTTTCACAGCTTCGGGAATGATGTCTGATGTAAGCCTATTGGTGGTCCTTGGCTATTCTTTTGCATCATCTGAAAATAGAAGGTTTTTACACTGAAATTTTCAGAAGACTTGCTGACTTGAAAGAACATAGTTAATATTTCAGACGGGTCATCCTGTTTCAGAAAGATGGATCAATCAGGAAGAAATATCTAGCTGAGGTTAAGTAAAATATGAATGTTCAAAGAAAGAGTATGTCCTTGGTGAGGTTTTTTTTGTTACCTCAGGCTAGTGCTTCATAAAGACAAAGACTGCTGAACTGAAGTCTGTGAAGGAAAGCTGCCTTTAAAACTTTCCTCTATGAAAGAAAACTGCAATTGAAAACTTCTCTTGTCTCTTTATTTTGGTATAGATTTGCAGAATGGATGCCTTTCACAAATACTTCTGTTTTGATTTCTATAATGCTAGATGTAATGGATAAATAATCATGTATATAGAAATATATATACATATTGACACAAACATGCACACACGGATGCGCGCACGCACACACACACACACACACACACACACACGAAGACATGGAGTATAATAACCAAAGAAGTATAATAATACAAGCTGTCTTTGTGCGACCTGTCACCCTGGACACACATGATACACAGACACCTCGCACGTGCCCTGATCCTAGCTGTCAACACGACAGTGAGTTCACACAATAGAGAAGATCCTCTTTCAGATTCTACACACTAATACCATATGGCTCCTCTTTTATCAGGATTTACCAGCGGCTTCAGTCCGCCTCACCGTGTAAACTCCATGCATCGCTAGCTGAAATGGCTGCATGTTTTCAGCTGAATTTAGCTTCTAAGAAGTTTCCCCTAACCCCTTCTCAAGTCTTACACTCATTCCCAATAGACAGTTGGCATAATTACGGTTTATTTTACAAGATTTTAAAATCAAAACAGAAACCTTAATTCACCTAAAAGATGTGCATCTTAGTAATGCTGACTCATTCCATCAGAAATGGTAGGATCTGATACAACGTCTCCCACTGTAATTCTTGAAGATCCAGTCAAAAAAGCAAAACGTTACTTCGGTACACCGTGTCTGCACAAGTGGGGTAGCATTTCAGCCATGAGCCAACTTGTGATGCTGCCGTGACTCAAGGGTGGAAATCCCAAGACACTCCTGTGCACCTGACACTATCATGCCCACATCGCTCATTTAATATTAATCGGGTGACCTCAACCATGGCACAGCCCATCCAGGGGTAACCCTATTGCCTCACGACTCCCGGGTTGAGGGCTGAATTTGCCTATTCTCCAGTCGATGTCTTGAAATTGCCTATGGTGTCTATACATGTCCTGTGTCAATTGACATCCTATTATTTTTATGTTGTGGCATTATAGTATCGTACTAAATCACTAGATAATCATAATTAAGCCAGTGGGGATATCTTATATGGCCGTCTGTACCGTCTGAATCGCTGTCAGCCTCACTCGTATATTAATGGGTCCAAGGATGTTCGTTATATTCTCAAATCGCAAAGTGGCGCTTCCTCTAATCCCCCAACTTCCCTCAGTGGATCTTTCCCATCTCCAGTAACCCAAAGCACATGCGGCCTGTTGTAAAAAAACGCATTAAGATTAATAAGATTCCTGTTGCTGGTGACGTTACAGTGAGGGAGCGATGCGCTGACACTGTGACAGGGGAAAGCGGCTGACTCAGCTACACCGTAAAATGAGCCGGAGCGCCATATTGTTGGAATAACTGCCTCCACGTCCTTCCTGTAGCCAGATTTTGACATTTCCCGACCGGCAGTCAAAACCTAACGGCACAAGAGACGCACGGCGTGAGAAATCCAGGCTCTTTTACATCGAATCTCCTGATTGGAGCAAGAGAGCTCATTTTTCCCTAAAACAATATCACTGACATTAAAATAGAGCAGACCAACCACTCAAAGAAGTGTTTTTTTTCATGTTTTCCTATCATATGGGAGAAACCTTAAATGCAGACATCAGTTTCTGGATACCTGTGATATCGATGTGGTATCGGTGTCAGAGATGCTTATTTTTAGATACTGCCTGTTCACCTTGTGTCTACCTTCCTCCGGAGTGTAACTCTCCAGGATAGGTTCAGTGAACTCCACCTGCCCTATGAATTAGAGTCATCTCTGAAAGTATATGAGATGATGAATAGCAGAGAGTAGCTCAGACAGAGTGACTTGAATTTGCTGAACTCCCTTTCCCCGCCTATGAATGCTGTGTAATTTTTAGATCAGTTACTGGAGGATATGATGTCAGAACAGTCAAAACCAGCATGCAAGATGTTTAAAATTAAACCTCATAATCCACAATCCAGAAAAAAAAAATTACTTGTCTCAATCAAATTTGCCGAATTCATCCATCCATTATCCAGTATAGGGTCGCAGTGAGCCTGGAGTCTGTCCTAGGGATTGTGGGGCATGAAACAGGGGACACCCTGAATGGAATGGCAATCCAACACAGGGCTCAGTCTCTCTCTCTCTCTCTCTCTCGCTCTCTCTCTCTCACTCTCTCTCTGTCACACACACACACACACCCATACACACATAGTTACCGACTACAAAGCTACTACCGCACCTATAATACTCAGAGGACTTGCCTAATTCAAATTTTCACGTCTATTTCAATAAATACAGTATGCTATTATAAATATACTAATATACTACGCTAAATCTGATTCATGCCTCAGTATTTTACTATGGAATTCCGAACAGACTAACAGGGGATTAGACTGTCATCTGACTGTCTTTTAACTTGAGGATTAAATCCCCCTGCCAGTGCTGAAGCAGCGCTGAGGTGGGTTTGTCCCGCGTGGTGCATAGGGGCCACCACAGGCCTGTGTGTGGGCCGCTTCAATTACAGGCTCTGGGATCGCATTGAAATTACACCAAAGATGCTGGATCTCACGGCACAAAAAAAAAACTGGATCTGACCATTTTCACCAATTGCCCGGATTCAGAGAAATGCAACTCACTGCAGAGCTGAGAAGTTTGTGCACCTAATCTGCTCAATCATAAAACAGTGGTTCTGCTATAGTGTACATTAACACATCATTGGGAATAATGCCCCCCCCCCCCCAATTCAGCAAGGTACACAATGGACTCCCCCAGAGGGTCAAAGCTTTAATGTTCTAACCTGTTACGCTCCATTGACAAATCTGCTCTTTCAGACCGACTTCATGCTATGTAAGACTTGTATGTATCCGTATCATCAATAGACAATAGATGTAGACAATATATAATCAAGAGACATCCTGCAAGAGCAAAAGGAAAAACATAGAAATTCAACACATGCGTAGAGCAGGGGATTCAAGCATACAAGACCGCAAGGTAAAAGGCAACTGTGCTAACAAACCACCAACTACCGTATGGCGGTTCTGGTTTGTAACTACATTGTAGTAAATTAGGTGTGACAGAGACAGCCCAAGTAGAGCGCCTGAGATAAGGGAGAATCTTCTCCATGGCAAAGCCCACCTTCCGCTGACCTCACATGGCGCCCCGTCCCCGTCTCAGGCGATTTGTTTCAGGAGTGGCGTTTATAATGTTACGCCTGAGCTATCAGGCTGGTGGGTTTGACATTCAGCTAGTGGCCATGTGTCGTGCGTCCAACCTTGAACCCAGCAATCATCCACTTCCATCTTTTAAGCTCATTTTTCAGTATTAGATACGTCTGATTGCAGTCAAACGATGCGTCGGTGAGGTGCCCTGCTCTACTTGCTGTCCGAATTGCATGAAAGCAAAGCCAGATGTTCCTTCTGTCTGCTGATTTGCATTAAAAATGAAACGTCACAAAATCAAAAGTTTGAATTTCAGCTGTCGTTTAGAGGGATACAAATTACTGTAATATAATGTGTAATGATCTCTTTTGAACTTGGTAATGCTATACTTTTGCAGTTTCCACTGATGATGCCCCCAACATCCCATAATGATTGCTGCATCTTCTAGGCAGAGGGATCAAAGTCAGAGGTCCCTGCTGTGTGTCACCATTGATTAAATCTACACTGCTGAATCCCCCTAAACACTGAAAACGCCATAGTTGTTTCATCCTGTATATATCTAATAGATAATGTCTCCATTATCCTCAATCACTGACAAGTTGGATGTGCTGCAGTCAAATCCAGGAGGAGCAGGATGAGGCGAAGCGTTTGAGCTGCGGCTGAAAAGTGACATTTTACAGCCTTTTATGTCACACATTTGGTCATTCTTTACATTTTCTGATTAAATGTTTCCTTTCCATAGTTTACAGTTTGCCCCACAAAGAGTTTTTGATGCATTTGATAAACATGGTAAAACACCAGTGTTGATTATGATGCTTCTACCCGCCGATCCTCAAAGTGCTTATCTTGGTCAGATTGTCAAAAACCTCATGGTAGAAATCTAGTGTACACCCAGGATGGGCTGCCAGTCCATCGAAGAGAGCATACTCACATGCACACACAATCATACATTATGGGCAATTCTTTGGGGTCTCTAAGACCCCTAACCGCATGCCAGAGGTGGAATTCAAGCCGCCCCAGCCTTTAGGTCCATAAGGCAACAACACCTCCTCCTGAGTCACTTCGCCACTCTAGATCATTAGCTGCTGAGTAATTACCAAGGCTCTATTTTTACTAATGCCAGGTACCGTCCGTGTTCCCAAAGGCAAGTCCATGTTGCAGCCAGGTCTGACATTGGTTCAGTGCTCCATGGTGTACCTCTTCTAAATTTACAGACTCTCCAAAGTGACCCACACGTTTTTTCTCCCCCTCATCTGCTTGGAGTAATTGAGGTTAAGTAGCTCATTCAAGGATACATACAACAGCCAGGCTTCTCCTGAGACTTGAGCCAGCAAAGTTTAGGTAATGAATCCTCACCCAAAACCACTTCCCTACTTCTGCCCCCTCAGAACGGTGTGGTGTTCTAGATGCTGCAACGGAGTTCTTTCGGACTAAGGAAAACATCTCACCGCCCGTGGGTGTCTGCACCATAAACTGTGATCTAAAGGATGCTTCGCAGATACAAAATCTCTCACTGGCTTGGATTTATAGAAATACAACTGAAGCAAAAGTCAATATGCTTTTATTTGTCACCTTGTCGGATCACTGTTATTGTAAACATCAGCACATACTTTTGGTTGTAGTTATGGCGGTAGTTAGTTATTTCGGATTACCCCAGAAGCCACAAAGTCCTCCCTCTGTGACCCAGAATAACCCCAGGCTTACCGTCCTTGCGATGGTATGTGATTTGCACTTTCCGCTCCTCAGAGCCCAGCAGGGCCTGAGCCACCTGTGCGATCGCGTGCCTCTTGGTGAGCTCGCCGTGGAGGAAGTCACAGGTGCATGGCTTCTGTATGACGTCCGACCTGGAGAAGCCCGTCATCTCACAGAAGCCATCGTTACAGTAGATGATGGCACAGTTCTCCACTTTGGCGTTGGCTATGACGAACCTCTTGTCTAAAATAAAGCAGCATGTATTTTGTTAATGTTTCCCCACCATTTTTAAGCTACAGATTCCCTGAGGTTTTGAATTGCCTTATATGCATTCACACCTAAAATGTGTGTGTTTATCTTTCACATAGGCCTACCAATAAAATGCAAAACCACAGGTGGACTAATCATGTAAATCAATTATAATTTTCTTTTAAAAAAGAAATGTTTTCACTATTGTGAAGGAAAAAAAATGAGAAGCGACTAAAATTAAGATTTTACATCTCAACATGTTATCCATAATTACTATAATGCATATCGTGTGAAAAATTAAAACTCCCGCCTTATTATTTTCCTAAATAACTGAATATGTAGCGTACATAAGAAAATGTGTATTCAGGCTGGTTTTTGAATGCAGTGCTCAATTAGTATGTAATTGATACTCTGATAAATAAGTGCGGTGGATTTGTCAATGACTGCAGTCAGCGATGATATTACTCGCAGTTAATACTTATATTCACGAACTGCCTATTCTCGGACGTTCTTATGAATTAATCGATCTGTATCCCTAGATAGTTGGTTCATAATGTTAGTCCGAAAACGTATGTTGAAGTTCAAGTTAAATATCGTTTCTGTTCTATTAATGAGTATATCACTTAAATATTTTTGTAAGTTGCCTCGACACTCTAACGTTGCCATTAATTTCCATATTTTCTTTTTAAAGGCAGAAACACAATGTAAAGCCTTTTAAAAACATGCATCGTATCGTGCTGTGTACTTTGTAGCTTAAGTGTGCCATAGAGGGGTATGAACGCACAGTACTTACTTTGTCCCTCGAATTTTCTTATAATAATGCCCAGAAACGTGTTCTGAGGCGCGACATGACCTCTCCGAACAGGCATGATTAAAAAATATCTTCAACCGCTTGAGTGTAAACCCGTTTTAACTATGATCTCTTAAGTTACAGCCGATGTAGCTTGATGAGCTCCCGGTTGTCACAAATCATCCTCGGCGCACGCAAATCTCCCACTTCGTGTGACCTTTCTCTTTTTATTTAGCTGCGCTCCCGAAAGTGAGCGCAGATCAGCCGCTGCAAAGCCCAAGGCGACGCCGGAATAAGGAATCGGGGGAGAGAAGGTGTAGTAAGATTTCGCTTGACGAACATCTCAGATCGTTCTGAAAAGAGGGATGCGATCCTGCCTCTCGCAGTTACGAGTGTGATCGCAGGCTACGGAAGACTGATGCTGATCTGTCGTGGGGAGTGACGTTACCCCTCGGGGTTTAGTGCGCGGCAGTCAGCTGTGGCACTTTAGCCGAGGTGAAGCAGTTCAGAAAGGAACATGTGTATGATGTTTCCAAAATATGTATGCAGGATTTATGCAGGTAACTGCTGCAGGGCAAACAGCACGTGGATTTACTTCCCGATCATGAAACCAAAACGACGGATTTTAAAGATAATAATAATAATAATAATAATAATAATAATAATAATAATAATAATAATAATAATACCGGTTTAATGTGAAGCCTTTATGTGTATTGTATTATGAAAATGGATATCAAGAGTCTCTTTTGGAGCCCTCTTTTCCCGCGTTTTATTTGTTACTTGTCCATGGTTCTGAAGTTTTCTGTTTGTAGTAAAGGCTCATACAAATAACCCCGTCCCTGCTTCAACGTGTTTTACTTTTTTCTTTTGCAAATACAAGCAAATTAGGGGACGGTAGTTTTAAATCTCGATGAATTAACCTTTTCTTCCCAGTCGGCAGGCAAATTTACAGTACAGGCTTGGCAGTCAAATGAGATTCGGAGTGCCTTGTATACAACTCGCCTAGAGCCGAGTCTGGCAGCAGACAGACTGTAAAAACGCAAATACCTATACATCGACAAAACCCCTGGTCTGTTTGTAAAGATTGGTGTTATCATTTCTTTTACAGAGTAATTTTGCATTACGGAATATCTGCATCCTTTACATCCGTTGCAGTGGCTACTGTGTTAAATATAGTTTTATGTTTTTCCCACAATCATACAAATGACTCCGCCAGTTTGTGTTTCTAATGTGCTGTGAAGCAAACTAGCAGCTTCACAGAAGTGTGGCAAAAAACTATAGTCGCTGTGATGCGGAAAAACCTTTCTACTAATGATGACGTTTATGAACAGAGCGCAAATATGCCACGTGACATATTGTCTTACTGCACAGCTCAAAACAGGAGGTGCTATACTGTTCCAGAGAGTTTATAATTGATTTTGGAATTTGACTAATGAGTGTCACACCAAATGCTTTGTGTAAAAATGCACATAGGCACAAAGTCAATGCCATGCACTATAACAATATTTTCATCACAGTAGGTTCACATTGGTATACACTACACAAAATAAAAGTTAAAATTATTTATATAAACTCATCTCTTTATACTGTAATACCCCCCATGGACCATCAGCTCTGTTTTGGAAACCCAGTGTCATCTTTTTTCCTTTTCTTTTATAAAGGACACCCTGAAAGAATAAATATGTCATTGGGTATGGATATGATTATACTTGACCATGACAATACTACTAAACATGGGATTCTGCTTCGAAGTTACTTGAATGTGAAAAATATTTTCTATGAATGCAATGTTTATAACAATCCATGAACACATTCATGACACATTATAATGCACTTATAAAGAATTATCAACATGACTATTACAATTCATTAAAAACAACTTTAATAAATGTATGCAAATAATAATGAATTATGAAGGCATCTATGGTGCATTGTAGATGAAAACTTTATTGGAGCTTATGAATCAACATTATGATATTTTTGACTGAATAGAAGATGCTATAATGCATTATTCATTCTTATACCAACCATTATAATACATTATGAACATATCTATAAGTAAAGTAGACGTAAGGTCTTACCATATTATTTTAAAGAACATTGTGTTGCAGAATTGAACTCGATAATAAAAAATTGACAAATAGCTAGTGGAAAACATTTCAGAAAATGTTAAATAAATGGACAATGTGTGTGTGCGTGTGTGTATGTGTGGGTGTATGTATGTGTGGGTGTATGTATGTGTGTGCGTGCGTGTGTGTATGGACAATGCATGAGGTGGCACAGACGTTACTGACCTGCCATGGATAGAGGAACAGTAGACAGGGAGAAAGACACAGCTGCCCTGCTGTGGAATGGCATGCATGGTTCACCCCAGCCGCGTTCTCTTGGATCAGCTCCAGCACAGCAAGCCTGACCAAGATAAGTGGTTAGGAGATGGATGGAGGCATGGAAGCCCACAGCTGGGTAGAAATCTACAGGGTTGTGCAGAAACCTTCCTACTGAAGTAGCCTCTTCTGGTGCCTGTATACAGGCATCATATATGAATTTAGTTATGGATATTTCCAGAAACGGCAGCTGACGATGTTGCTAGATCAGATCGCCTAAGGGGAGAGTCGTTGACCTCTGAATGAGGTTCTTCACCTAAATTGTTCCAATAAATTGCCTTGTAAAGTGGCAAAAGTGAAAAGCAGTAATCTGTGCAAGTTAAACGGCACGAGAGGCTGATGTTTAAAGGCCGGAGCTGATTGCAGAGAAGGCAACAATGAATCAACAATCACACTTTGCGAGGCTCTGATCGCATATGTTTCCAGGGATCCCACACAAAAGGCTGCATCTATTTTTACATTTTCATTTTCAGGCAGCTTCTGGCATTTTGTTCGGAACATCTTGTCCAATTAGGAAATGCACGAAAACGTTGGGCTGCTTTAAAAAAAAAAACCCCACAGATTCACCTAAAGACGCGAGTGATTCTGTCAGAACTGCAGCGTTTGATTTCATGAATCGCATTTTGGCAGAAACATTTGATTTATTCATACATCAGTGGAAAGTTGCTGTCTTGCCTGTTAGCACTGAAGAAACACTGAGCATTTGTGAATGGGCCCAATTATATCTATTCATGAATATATATGGTCCACTTCTGGCTTATGTATAATGAACATATTTCTCAATCGATAAGGCAACAGCTAAAACCAATGTACATATGTGTCTGTTTCCAGTCTGTGAGTGCATTTAGTTTTTTAGTATTTATTGTAACTTCTTGAGAGCCCACCCATTTATTTATGTCCATTCTAGTGGACATTTTATTTTTGCATTTATCTTTTCACTGATGTTAGGAAACACATTTATTCCTGTTGTGCACTAGAGGGCATTATGTGAAATTGAAAATAAAAATAAATTTGAAAAAAATCTAAATTGTACAGTAAGATGTCTTATTTCCTCAAAAGACAAATAACCTACAATTGAAGGACACTTTTTTCCTTGGGTCTCAGGAGGATATCATATTATTATATGGTATATGTATTTATTATATTTCTGTATAAAACTGCCAGACAGTCCACATTTTTGCTCCCCACCAGAAGCTGAGTGGGAGCAAAAACGTGGACTGTCTTTGTGTCCCTGAGGACTGGATTGGGAATCACTGATGAAGACCCATTCAACCTCGATGCTCAGTCCTGTGAGGTTACTAGAGAACAGATGAGCATTACTTTTGGTCCAGACTCTGTGGTTAAACCAAGAACCCAAGATGTGAATGATTCTTATTGGTATCTCATTCATATAACCCATTTTCTAAATAATTTTAATGGACACACTAATAAGTGCTTCTTTAGGGAGCTGGGAGGGAGCAAAAACATGGACCATCTGTGGGTCCCTGAGAAGCGGGTTGGAAAACAGCAGGATAAGTAGTTTTAGCTGATGAAGACTAACAAGGCAAATACACACCCACATATATACAGCGTATATGCACGCTTGTATATTTTGATTTTAAAAAATCATGTTATATCTGGAGTGGATATGATTGGCGCACTATGGCAGAATGGTCACTGGCACTCATAGCCTGACATCTGTAACGCTGCTGCAGTTTAAAGCTCCCTAAACCATGTTCTTTGTGACGGCCAGACATCACTCCAAAAAGCGTCCTGAGTTCAGCGCTACCCAGGTTTTGCTCACCTTTACCGAATAAGGTGTCATGGAAGAGGGACGTTGTGCAATTTCTGCACCCATTATTTACTTAAGTTCCTGAAAAGCTGTTTGGAAAAGAAAAAAAATTGGGTGCCATTTCCCAAGCTGTGCTGGTGTGTGGAGAGAACAGAAACACGAGACACTGAGTTTTCTATGTGAGTGTTATCTGGAGCTCAATCCTGGATTAAGCAACCATGCAACGTGAATAAAAATGGCTCTTTTTAATAAGCTGAGTATCCATGACAAGATTAATTAAATAGATAAGGTCTTTTAGTGGCGCGTGCGAAAATGAAATCCGTGAGCATATGCCTTCAGATAGTACACTGTGTGATTAATTTAGTAAAACTGTACACGTGTGGTTTTTTATACCCTGACACTCCAAACAGCATTAAATAAACATGCTGTCGCCGGCTGCAAACGTGTGTCAGACTGAAACTGACCCATAATCCAAGATGTGTTTGCATGGAGGAATTTCTGACACGCATGCATGATTATGGGATGGCAGGAAAAAAAAAAACCCACAACTAGGGGTTCATCAGATGTGCTATTCTGATGTCAGTCTGAGTGTATTCCAGAAATCCCAGGGCCCAAGGCCAGAGAGCTCCGTACAAGCAAATCCGCACATGTGCACACACACTGCAGGAAACTTAGAGACACCAGTTCAACTGCCCACATGTTTTAGGACCTGGAGGAAGCACATGGAGAACATGTGACCTCCCCACACACACGGCAGGGGTTAGAAATTGACCCCCCTGGAGGTGCCAGGCCACAGAACTACCTCTGTTTTTATTTTCAGTCATTTTTGTCAGATACCTATTAAAAACATTTGAAATGAAAATATAACATAGGAATAGACAAATTGTCACGATCCGCGTCCTCCGTCCCGTTTCAGCCCTGTGTGTCGCCACGCCCACCTCATTCCCGGTTGTGATTCCC
>JABFDZ020000001.1:46744612-46762985 GCA_019775955.2 Pollimyrus isidori
ATAAGTCCAAAATTGATTAACACAGAAGGGGGCGAAACCGTGAAAGGGAAACAGAAGGGGCAAAACCGTGAAAATATTGTCAGAAAATGATGTTGATACGTATCACCGTGCATTTTCCAGAGGGTATACAGAAATTACAGATGTTTTTCAGTGGGTATAAGGCGTATACCCGCGTATCACGTAGACTACACCACTGATTTTAATTCCACCCATAGTACAAAAAACTGCATTTATAAGTCCCTATAAGTTTCTGTACTAGTTTCCGTCTGTAGTACAATATAGTGTATTTACTCCTTAATATTACTATACTCCAAACACCACTAACATGGTTGTGGAATCAATAAATACAGCAACAAATACAACATAAAAGCATCATGTATATTATGTTAACATCAAATACTGTATATCATGGTAACTGTTGTTACTTGTAAGCTAAGTCACAGGAAATGTGTCTTTAAGAAAAAAGAAAATGTTTATTACCCTTAGTAGCTATCAACCCTGTCTACCTTCCATTGCTCAGGCAGGGATCACAGTGAGTAGCCATTCATGTGTCCTGACAATATACACACTAGTACAAGCTTGAACTCCTGAGCTGGGGAGGACTGTTCAAAGCATCAATCCCTTTATAAATTGCCACAACCGGTTCCCCAGAGGACACTTCGGGGTACAGATCAATAACTGAACATCGTGAAAAGGAGCCCATCAACATTTCAGTGAGGTTCTGCACTTGCTGAGTCCTAGAGGAACCCACCAATCAGGAGGTATGTCTGTACTATCTAATTGAGAATTCGTTGGATTCAGTCAAAACAGGCCGCACTCATGATGTACTATCTTTTTGAATGGTTATACTCTAAGGTTTTTATTGATACTTTTTTTACATGACTAAACACAGAATCACAAAAGGGCTTTTGTCTCACAATATGTGTCTCCAAGCTCTCGATAAACAAAAACGTAAGCATGCAACTCCTACAATGCCGTGTTTCCTCTCTTTTATTAGACCTCCTAACAGGTTTAATTAGCATCCACAAAAGAGTAATTGGCAAAGCTCTTGTGAATGAGTAGAAACTAAGAAATTGATGTAATTAGCCGTATTTCCAATACATCCTGAAATTTAAAATGATTTTACAAACTTTACATCTGGCATAGTTTATGAATTGTCTTGAATACACAAAAAACAGGTTTCCCTGTGCTCTGGCGGGTGTCCGTAGAGGGGAATTTATACAGTATGGTAAAAGTACTGTAACACAAGATGATGTCATTATAGTGCAGTAAAATGCTTTTGTGGCAAGTCAGCAAAAAACGTAGAAGGTGAAATGAAGTAGTTTTCTATTTTCAGGATAGAGGTAGATATTTTATTAATGTGTAAATGTTATTACTGTTAGTTTTAAGTATTATTTTAAGTATACATCTACTGACAGCATGAAACTGGTTTGGCCAAATTATGCCATTGCTAACTGTAATCCGGTATACCCATAATAAAACGATTCTAGTAGTTTTTTGTAATTTTTATCATTACATTGGAAGGACGGTTCACATTTCGGCTACCTTCACGTTACCCGGCTGAAGTGACTCTGATCAGATTTTTTAATTATTTCTTTTGTGACACAAATGTGATGTTTTCTGGGTTGTGTGGACACAGAAATCTGATCTCAAATCAAATCTGTGTCACTTTCGCATGTGGTCCTAGGTTGGATACGTGTTCAATTCGTGGCCACACGACGTGAATGAGAATGGAATTCATGTGGCTTTTTCGCCGAAACGCATGAGCTGGGTGTCGCTGTCATCAGCCAGCACCGGCAGCAATGCAAAATAACAATGGTGGAGAGTGACGAAACGTGTCTGGAGAACAGACAATTCACAATACATTTAGATACAGGTTGCTAGTACTTTTGCATGTGAACCACCAAGACAAGCAAATCCTATCTGAGCAAAAAATCTGAACTGAACAGCGAGGTAATGGAATGTACTCTTAATGTTTTAAATACAATCCCTGAGCATTACTTCAGATAAAATCTCCTCGGCTAGCCTACAGAGAAAATATGGACAGTTACGAGAATCTTAAAAAAAAACTTGAGGGACACTGGAATGATTCAATGTTTTGTAGTGATTTAATTCCTTATGCTTTTTGTCTTTCCTTGATGTTTTCCCCTGGTCTTTTCTGGTAACTGCTATTGGTGACACAAAGCTGTTGAGCTACATGAAAAACTTGGTTCTACAATCTGACCTTCAGTCTCTATACGTTTCAAAAGACAGATCCAATGTGATTTATCCCTCGACACATTTTATTATAACGCCATTACATATGCTTTGCACTGTAATATTGGAATATGAAATATATTACAATTATTCCTATATAGACGTGCCCTCGGATTGCAGGTCTGTTGTGAAGAACAGCCTACGCTCCACTCAACGCTTTCGAATTTCTCAGATTTATGCAAACAAAAATCACCCCAGAGGACTGCAACTGCCCACGTCTCCGCTTCCTCCCTGTCCTATACACCTCAAACCTTGACCCTGATCGTGAGGTAGA
The DNA here is from genome assembly GCA_019775955.2 of Pollimyrus isidori. Classification (NCBI taxonomy): domain Eukaryota; kingdom Metazoa; phylum Chordata; class Actinopteri; order Osteoglossiformes; family Mormyridae; genus Pollimyrus; species Pollimyrus isidori. The sequence goes on from JABFDZ020000001.1 coordinate 46,747,143, forward strand.
GCCGTGCTTTTAGACCCGTTGGGGAGACTGCTTGTCCTCACCTCATCTGCTCCCCCTCTATGGTCGTTTGAATATCATGCTGTTACTGGTGGTCATCCAAGCAAATTATTCATCATTGTTCAGTATTGCCCTGAAGGGCCTCTTGAAAACTTTCTTAACAAGCTCGACTTTCTCCGGAGTTCCTTCCCCGAAGGCGGCACACCGCTGATCCTGCATCCACCTAGGCAATAGTTTCCAGTTCGCTGGCTCTCCGGAAATATTCCGATCATCTGCCTTTGCCCTTGAGTATCCTCCCACACATGAGGCCGGACAGCCATGTTTTGTTCACAGAAAGCCGCATATATGAATAGATGGTCACTCAGAAAATGCATCTTTGCCCCATTTCTGGTGTCAACCTGGGGGGGGGGGGGGCGCCCCCGGCGCCGGGCGGGCGGGGGGGGGGGGGGCCCCCCGGCCCCGGGGGGGGGGGGCGGTCCATTGGCCACGGTACCGTCCTGGGGGGGGGGGGGGGGGGGCACAGGGACAGGCTGGTGGGTATGGGCAGGAGGGACAGGCAGGTGGGGATGGGCAGGGGGCCACGTGTGACAGATAAATGTCACGGCGCTGCTGCCGTTCGCCTGCATTATAAGGGCAGCTGAGGCTGAGGACCCTTTGATGGCCGAAGACTGGCAGAGATCAGAGGGGGCCCTGCTTAGAGGAGGATCGTCTATGGCAGCGACCGCCAGCAGTGGCCCTGCGTGGTAATTAATTGCCAGTGAGTTGTTGGCGGGGGAGGGGGGGTTGGAGATAGTGAGAATCAGGTCCCACGGAATTTTTCCCACAGGGGCGAACCTGCGGTCAGGAGACGGCAGGCCACAGTAAGCGCGCACGTCTCCCCTATGGGGTCCCACCCCCCAGGGGGGGCGTAAGCTCAGAGAGGTGAGGGATGCAGGACGTCGCTGCATGCCTTTCATCTTAGCGCCGATTTAGGGAGGGTTCATCCTATGGAGGCTTCTTAATTCTCACTAATTCATCTGGGTTCTAGATTCACTTGGCTCCGAATAACCCGAGAATGATAATGAACTTGCGGTAGGGTGGGGGTGCCTTTGAATGCGCTACGGACGGATCGAGGGCTCTCTCTAACTCTTTAAAGAGCAGACGCATCTTATTAGTCCTGATTGCTAGTCGTGAGATGTCCTCTAACAAGGATTTTTGCGCAGTTTAACTGTTGCTTGCGTATTGAAACCTCCGACACGTATGCTCTCAACTGAGAAAAAAGATACATGCACGGGTGCGAGCTTGGGCTGGCAGTCAACGAAATAAAAAAGAATATCCATACATCAATACTGGAGCGTGGAAGCAACATCTTCCACATTTCGATTACAGTTTCCAAATCATATTCAGTGATGAATATTTATCAGCTATGCACCACAAGAATCTTCAATCAATAGATTCTACCCACCAGCCTGAATTCCCCCTCCTCCCCGTTTTAGCTTCGGAACAGCCCACTTCCTAACATCACATTGTCATCGCAAATGAGAACACCGGCATTCACATTTATGGATTAAAGGATCTACAGACTTTTATCTCCAGATGCCCTGTGATGACAGTGGTGTAACACCCAAGAAATGCTTCCATCCAGTCATCCTACAAGCTCTTATCCTGCTCAGGGTGGGGGGAGGTCCTGGAGCCTGACCCAGGCCCCAAAAAATATAGCATATGGCAATACAGGTTTATAGGTACCAATCCCAAATATACCACTCCAAAATGCCTTCCTATCTATTCATTAAACATATGCAAGTTTTTATGGCAAAAAATTCCAATGTGGATATATAATTTATATATAATTTGTATAATTTATTGTATAATTTACTATTCATCCATCCGTCTTCCATCTGACTTATGAAGTAGAGGGCTGAGCACTTGTCCCAGGAAACAGAGGGTAGAAGGTAGTAATGGATCCATCACAGGCACAAACTCACGCATATTAACATACTGACACACTATAGGCAAATTTGAGATGCTAAATCAGCTAGCTGCAAATTACATTTAGCATTCATATAAGCAAGGCAGGCGGACGTCAAAGCTGCATTGTAACCCAGGGCCTTCAGTTGTGGGGGGGGACCAAATGTTTTATTCTGGTTGCCACAGCGGCATTTTATCCTGTAGGTGGGACCCTAACAATGGCTGTAGCCCAGAGGTCTTGACCATGTAAACTTTCCTAAGGATATCAAGCGTGACGTGTGAGCATGATTAAAATAAAAATCACACAGACTAATATTTCAATAGATGCTTTTCAGATCCAGCTAAAGGTTGAATATGCAGCTGGTCTTCTCTGGCACCCAGTATATGCAGCACAAGTTCAGAGCCCGCCTGCCCACCCTCCCTCCCTTTACTCCACGGAGAGAAGGGGGAGATCCTCTCAGCTTTAACGAGAGTTGGGGTGTCCCGAGGCTGCGACTCTGAACTCTGACGATGAAGGTGGCAAGGTGCTTCTCTCGGGGGAGGAAGTATTGCGCTGCCATGTCGTCAAAGACTGCGTTCCGTTAGTGGGACCAGCAAAACGATGACCTCAGTTTCGCTGTAAAGTGGGTGCACTATACCTGTCAAATGTACATACACGTGGACCTCCTCAACCTGGAGAGCTCCGATTAATTTATATATGCCAAGCAAACAATTGTCCCTGATTGTTAAGGTAAAAAACGTTGACTGTGGCACTGTGCACAGACAGCTCGGAATAAACAACTTCATTTGGTTAGTCCACTCAAAAACTTTCCAGATACTACACTTACCAGATAGTGTCAAACCCATTAAAAAAAAAGGTCTTGATTACTTGCTTCTAACACCAGAATGATTTTTTTAATTGTAACGCAATAAGCACCATAGCAAAAACAAAAACAATAAAATACAGACAAATCGGATTCACTTGGAATCTGCTGAGGTACGTGGAAGATGGGAGGGACTCCTGTCTGGCATTGTTCGGAAGAATAACTCTCTCTGGTGTGAATCAGAGTTCGTCTGACAGAGCACTTTAATATTTTGACAGAACAAAATATAAAGCGGTGTTTTATCCTGTAGAGAATTCACTAGACACAGGCACGGAAGTGACCGTAATCAATAAACGCCACCATATGGGGGGGGGGGGCGGGGTGGTGGTGGTGATTTATTTACAGCCATGTCTTATGTAGAAAGAAAGCTGGAATATTACAGCAGACAGAGAGCATAATGGGGGCCCTCAATCTTGCCAGGAGGGCAATATTGTCATTGTTGTTCCACCGGTATTCAAACATGCCGTCCCATCAGCCTCCAAAGATATCCCCCAACTGGACGGATGATTAGTTACCGTAAATGGTCCTCGTCACCAGCGGAAACTGACGACTCAATAGAGCCGATGACGGACGATTGCGCGGGCTTGGCGGATGGGGTGCTCGGCCAGCCGTATCCATCATGATAGAGTTATTATTGAGCGTACAGAAAGGCACGTTTAATATCATTAATGCCAGATATCCGTCACTCGCACATCTGGCGTTCCCCTCAGTGTGCGATAGGGAGCAGGAAACGGGGAGAGCGGCACAGAGAACAAATGAAAAAAGAGAGAACACTTGGGGCAATCATTCCTAGCAGTGTCCTGGCAACTCTAGTGTTTTTGTAATTTCAAAATGTTTCTCAGCACCCCAGCAAGGTTCAATAACAGTTTACAGATTGCTTATGTCATCACATTTTGACAAACTTCTCTATCTGATTTGACCTTCATCTTTAGCCATCTGCTTGCTTCCCTTTCTCTCTCTCGCTCTGTTCTCTTTTCCTCCCCGTGCTACCAAATTCTCTGAGCCCAGAGCCACCGTGTTCCCAGTCTCCCCGGGTCTCATTGTTTCCAAAGCCAGCGTGGCAGCAACGGCGGAATTAATATTTCCGCTCCCGTTTAATTACCTGCATGGAAATGCCCTGGGCCTTTGGCACCTCTCGGCAGACCGCTGTCAGGCTCGCTGCTAAGAAGCCTGGTGAAACCCACGGATGCAACATCTCAGCCATTGATTACATTATGTATGGCTTAATCTAATGAGATATTCTGCTGATTGGATATTGGTTTGCGTGATTGGTTCTCCAAAAAGGCACATTTTCACAGATTCAGGATTGCAGGGATGTTCAGCTGTTTAGATTAATTATATAACATAATAATAATATAAATGAATTACGATAAAAAAAATAAACTGTTTCATCATTTCATACAAAATGCTAATAAAAATATGGTGCAGATTTTCGTGAGCCATGCTGTGTTTTATTTATGAATTAACCTTATTTAAGTGATTTTCTCCACAGTTTTAGTCGTAGCCAGCAAAATATCTTTCACTCCATTCTGCAAGGGCTGCCCACCTTCCAGGGAGCTGGCGATGGAATGGGCATGTGTCCCTCGAATCACCCCACCCCCGGTAACAGCTCTGTTCACTTTTGATAGAGACAATCAGAGGTCACCGTCCAAGAAAGTTGAGTACTGATTGGTGGGGCGATGCGGCAGCTGGGGCTGGTAATCAGAAATTCCGCAGCTCCTGATAGGTCGGTGAGGCCAGTTATCAGAGCCATATAATCCTGGGGTGTTTCAAGCTTTCCTCCCCTTTTCAAAATTGGCAGCATTCCACCACTAGGGGCTCTCAGCCACGATTGCTAAATCAGGTCCATTGAATTTGAATTGTGATCTGGGCTCAGTGTTCACTCATAATAAGCTTTTGGTAAGTATAAATATTTATTGAATATTGGAAATTCTGATCATTACAGTGCACGTACGGCCCCTCTACGGTGAACATTGACTCTTGCCCTGTGCTGCCTGGGATAGTCTCCAGCAGCCCTGCATTGGTTAAGTGGCTTTGGAAGGTTATGGATGGATGACTGGATGGACAGATAAATGACGGGAGGGATGGACAGATATGCAAATATATCTTTTATTTATGGAATCTGTTTTTATTTAATGCAAAGCTTGAAATGCATTCATGCGTTTTCTAATAATGCATTCATAGAGGCGGAAAGGTCATGCCCGTAAAGTACAAATCCAGACCGAAATTTTGTTTCAACCTACCAGTTGATCACTTTGTGACTCTAACTCTTTATACTCATCTGGTTGGTTGAAACAAAACCTTAGTATGGATTTATACTTTCTGGACTTGAACTTTCCAACTCTGCTGTAATCGCAAAGTTATTTGGGCTTTTTTCATGTGTCTAATGCAGAAACTTGACATCCTGAGCCCCCAGATATGCGCTGCTGTCGCAGGTAATGCATGCTGACGTAAAGCCATGCGGCATGATATGCAAAAAATCTCACAGAAGTCAGCCTCTTCCTACCCTGTGATTCACCGCTTTAAACATCAACCTCCGGGTGAACCCCTCTCTTAAAAAGTCTGTGACAAATAACCCACAAATCACCCAGTACGGCGAGGACATATGATCGCCAACGAGGCATTTTTTTCCTCATATAATTTACATCATTACGGGTGACTCACACGGGACCCAGAACAAAATTCAATGCTTAACACTCACGTCTCTCCTTCTGAGCAGTATTTCAGCCGCACTGTGGGTCACCTTTCTGAAATGACAGTACGGTGACATCAATGTTAGCCCTCGGGTTTTGAAACAAATGACCAGCCGATGCTGTGGGGGGGCCGGAGATGTAAAGCCAGGCCCATTCTTCAAAAAAAAAAAAAACATCTTGCCACAAAGCAGCAGACGAGCGTTCATATCAGAGAGCTTTATATTACCTGGCTTTCCAGGTATCAATAAGGGTGGACAGTTGTAAGAGCCAAACCAGCTGGATATCTGCATTATTAACACTTTATACTTAAACATAATTTTAAATTAATCAATTTGAACATATCTATGGAAGATACGAGATACATAATCAAATTCTTAAATATATAAATTAAAATGAGCAAGCAAATGATAAATACGTAGCGAGTACATAGTAAATAGTCAAAAAATGGTCCTGTGATTTCCAATTTGGGTATTTCCAAGTATTTGACAATAGCAATACAAGGTAGCTCCTGGAATGAGACTCCCTCCCGGATTTCCTTTGTCTGACAGACACGTACCTATTGTGTTTTCGGGCCGCTAATCCTGTCAACACCGGTGAGCTCGTGCTGCGACATCCTTCACGAGTGCCGCTCCTCAACAGATAAAAGGATCCAGGGTTAGCCCGAGATCTGTAGAGTTTAACTTCATCTGTCACAAACCCGGTTAGTTTCGCCCACTGATGGCCACAATAAACACAAGTCCCGGGAAATTGAGCCCGCCTGCGGTCTGACATTTACTGGCGATTTTCATATCTCGGGCCGGGGAGATAGAGGATGTAATGTGTAATGCCCTTAAAAATGTCACTTTAGATATGAAATCAATTTGCATTTTACTTGTGTCTGGATAACATGCCCCAGTCAAAAGATTCCCAAGATATATAGGTATAGATAATGTCGCTGTGGAGGGAATGTGGTGTAAATAAAAGAATGAGCACGACAGGAAGAAAAAATGGCAGAATTTGTTCACTGAAGAGCTGATCAAATGAGACCCAGGTGGTCTATGTCATGTAGAGAGAGGATGTTGTTGATGTGCTCCTATATAATGCCACCCTATTAACTCACCACTAGCACTACACCTGACTTTGTAAGCTTTGATGGGTAGAGACACTTCTGGAGCTCCTGGCTACAACAATAACAAATAAAAATAAAACAGAACCCTAACAAAACATCTCCTTTTCACTGGTGGTTACTATATTTAAAATGACCTCCAATACAAGCTTTAAGTATTACAGTCAATTAGGGATTCCAAATAGTAATTAAGATATTAATGAGAAATCAAACTGCCAGACTTTGTGGCACCCCAGTGTTATGTCTTAATTTAGCATTGTAATTAAAATGTAACTTTGGAATTTTACATTTAAAACGGGCAATTGCTGAAAAATTAGTACAAGCATTTAATGTCATTACTCGGATGAGGGAGAGGGAAAAAAAAACTGATTAAGATTTTAATTCCGAATAATGGATTTTTAGACTTCCGTTTCCTGGAATTAATGAGAATATTTACCGCAAGTGGCCCAGCAGCACAGGTATGGTTAATGATCGGCACATCATTAAAACGCCTCCTCAACACCCTTCTACGCAGCACTGAAGGGTAACTAGGTGACACCATGGTGTCCCACCGCCAAACCTGGAGCTGGCTAAAATCCGGCAGCTAAACAATCACAATGACCTGGAAGGTACCATTTTTAATGATGGGCCGGGGGGATTGTTTTATTTGTAAGAAACCACGGGGGTCACTGGCTGTGACCACCTGCCAAGATCAGGATTCATTTAGTAGCCACTGCATGCGTGTCGACTCCAGCGAAGCTGACGGATCTTGACAGTCTACATGGGAGTGTCTGTTGGACACCGACGGAGAGATTCCTGCCACCCGGCTGCCACTAGAAGGCTGTCAGTCGCTCTCCGTGAGCGGTTGGGGGCAGGCGGAGGATTTTTGAGCCCAGCGACCCTCCTTTCCTCTTGGACACTTGCTCATCCTAACCTACGGGGTCAAAACAAAGGCTGAGGAATTTAGGCGTCATCGTCATTGATAAATACTGTTCAGAAGCAATCATGTTATTTAGGCTAATGCATTTGAATAGTAAACTTTTTACCAAAGCTAAAAACAGACATTAAACACAGGATAAGTATTTGATACACATACTACATATCTTTCCCCGTTATGGGATTATTTACCCGATTATTATCTTATTTGACAATTAACTTGACAGCTTTACTAGAAGTGTGTGACCCCAGTGTTGCAGAATGACAAAACCACAATAGATGATGGTGGGGGCAGGAAAAGTTTTAAAAATCCATGAAGGTTATCACATATTTCGAGCCGTGCGAGAGTCTGTCACAGACAGCAATGTCACAGACAGTTCAGGGACAGTATGAACAAAATAATAAAAAGTATGAACTGAAATTAAATCTCAAAATCCAAATGTTTTGTTTTGCTCACTCATATGTACCTTATTTTGCAGGCCAGTTAGCGCTCCATGTTAATACTCTGTGTTATGTTATGATCGTCTTTATTTTAATTTTATTGGGTACACCATGACAAATTCCTTGTACTGGGGCTGCACGGCGTAAATAAAACAGATTGTGATTGTGATTTAGATCGTAATGTGGGCATTGTGGGTGAGGCTGGTAGGGTGTAAACGAACAGAGGGGGTTTAATAAATACTTTAGAGTTAGTTATGAATGTCCATTTATAGAAATAAGTAATGTGTTCCAGACAGTGATGAAAAAGACATTAAAAAGTTATTGTGGAGCCCAGTTTTATTATTGGGAACCCAGTAACCCGACTGTTCACCAGTCAAAGGGAGGTGGTATGTTTGGGGGGGGAGCAATGGCACTTATTCTTTTGGAGAGACTTCAACTGTAACTGGACCAGAGCCATGGTTGACAAGGAGCACCAGCACTAATTGGCCAATCTGGACACTGGGTGAGCAGAGACAGGGGGTGGTATGGCCTTACCTGGGCCCCCCCGCCCCCACGGTACCAGTCAAAATTATGAAATGAGCGGCACTCACTGCGAATTGTGATGGATCCTAAAAGAAAAAAAAATGTCAGTAACATACATTTTTCCCCCCACAAAATTATTTATATGGCGGTACGGCTAACAACCCAACTGTCTATGGAGTTTTTGAGTTGCAGAATTCATACAATTCAACAATATCCGTGACTATACTGTTTTAATTCCTACATCAGAGAAATATGAATAAACATGAATTTACTTACAAATATGAAGTAGTGTCAGTCTATTTCTAGGTACTTTTGTGCCAATCACTAGGCCTTAAATTCAGAAAAGACACCAGGATTCTGTCATCTAAATGTCCATTAATTACATGTGCATACAATGCAGAGGAGGAAAACAATGGTGACTGTAGTGTTTATCTGTCACAGTCAAGACTAGTGTGACAGCTTGGTTCCTCAACAGGATTTCAGACACAATGGCAAAGCTGACAATGTAAAGCGGTCAGAACTTCAGTATTAAAGCCTTAAAATCCTTCCCAAACACTTTTATTCCCTTAGTGTCTGCAGCTTTTTAAGTGATGAAGGGGGAGGGGGGCTGGATTAAACGCAGAAATCTGAGTGGCGCAGAGCACACCTTGGATCAAAAACTACGCTTGACTGTAGTAAAATGCAGGCCTGTGTTTTGGGGGTTTACTTTGTGCAAGAATAGCTATAATAAAACATTTCTTGACGTTAAAAAAAAATAAACAGGAAAAAAACGAACTGGAAATCATGTAAAAACTGGCAAGGAAAAACTTTATTTCAAAATTTAAGCTAGTTTACATGTTCGGGAAAGATAAGTCATTTTGACAGTGTAAGTCTTCCCTTTATCTATAGGAGATGGTGTCACGCGATAATGCTTCACACACTAATAGATACCCATTAAGTCAGTTTTAACTTGTGATAAACCTGAGAGGTTAGTGGGCTGTTGTAGATTTATTCCTGCATGTTATTAACAAAGGCCTGTGACTTACCTGTAGCTTAAAAAGCTACAGTACACTGAATGTGTTTATAGGCTGATCATACATTTGTAAGTAAATATATCAGTTATTTTGTTACAAAAACAAATCCATGCTTCTGGGGGAAAAAATGAACAGCGTGAAGCCATGGATTTTTTTTATTTTTTTTATTTCTGACGGCTTGTTTTGGATGTAGCTGTGCTACTCCACCTCTGCTTGACTTTCAGAGGATGCAGGTATTGCCAAAAACTGTGATATCTGGCAGTTCCTGTCTAAGATCTCAGAAACCTTCGACGAATCTGGCCTGTCTGTTATTGTAGTTACATACGGTGATTAGTTTTTGTTTTTTTTTTTTTTTGCTTAGGTTGATCTCTAAATACTGGGTTTATATGCATGATAAACATCCTGCTGAAAAAAAAGCATTTAATAGGTTATTAATATCACAATGTCATGCATTAAAGATGCCATCTACTTTGCATATATTATCATAATGTATTTCATAATTTGCATAGAAAGATATGTGTCCTAACAAACCAGAATTGCAACAAAAGCATCACTTTACATAATAAGTATCTTTAACGTTAACCGTGTTGTTTTACTTAAAACGTCCCTCGGTATTTGGATAAGTTTAATATTTAAACAGTTAAGCGAAAGACAATTTCTCCCACCTACTTCTACTAAATAATTTCATTGTCTTTAGATTGTTTACATTTTTTCCCCCGTTTTTCCTGTTTTTTTTTTCCACCTTCAACGTCTTCACGCCCAATGATGGGAGGGTGCGGTCCCCCAAATTCAGGCATGCAGGGTGGAGATTTAAAACCGGAGTGTGGAGAGTGAAGTCTGTCAGACATCAGCTTCATCCGTGCTGAGCTGTGCCAGGTGGAAAGGTGAGTGTGGGACTCTTCATACTTCACAATGAGCAGAACCAACAGAACACAAACTGCTCAGTGAAGAAAAGCAGAGCTTAATTGCAGGGTTTAGCTTACAGTATTCACATTGCTGCAAGTTCAATAATTTCTGTTTTACATATTGGACTGAAATTACACAAGTAATTTCCAAGAAACAAAGAATATTGAGTTTTGAGGTGCACATGATAGGACTGAGATGTTTACAGTTTTAACCTAGGACATAACAGAGTATGAATAATGGTTGTTAATGGTTGTTAGTATGTTTATATGCTAACCCCCAAAAAAAAATGAGGAATTTTTATATAATTTGAAAGGTGAATAAAATCTGAATGAATGAGGTTATTATTCTGTTTTTAGAAAAAAAGAGTAATCAGAGACAGGCTGCTTTACACAGCAACAAAGGCACACGTGAAATACAGAAATGTTTTGAAAATGCACTTGGCATCTCAGTATTTTAATCCCTTTCAAATAAGGAATAAGTGTTTTGAATAAAGAGCCATTGAATTAAATCTATATGTGTTTATTCCAGTTATGCACAGAGTGAATAGGAATTCGCATTAAAAGATGGATAAAATTTATAATGATTTTTTGAAAGCCTCGTGGTGAGAAGGCTGGAGTTGTCAGGAAAGAGGTAAACTGAGCATTTTTCTTCACAGTTTTATGGAGCTGGTTATGGCTTGCTCTCTCTCTCTCTCTCTCCCTCTCTCTGTACACAGCAGAGACACAGGTATAATCAAGGGTGTTATTTTAATATATGGTTGGGCCCGACTGATAATGAGACTCCCTGTTTATAATCAGGCTCATGTAGCTTTAGAACGGCCCGTTAATAAATGGGTCCCATGAACGCAGAGTGCACCAGCCACACTTTTCAATTAATGAAGATGTAATTTTGTCCTGGGTCCCCCAGGATGCAGATTAAATATGACTGGAGGGCCCAATCAGACACTGCCAAACCCGTACGGCGTTTCCAAACCCAGGCATGCCCGTTTCTCCAGTTCCCACCTCTACCCCCGCCCGTCATGCCCGTCTCCCCCGCTCCCACCCCTACCCCCTGCCCAGCATGCATTGCTTAGGCGCCGGTTTGTCAGCACTGCAACATTATTAGCGCCTCAGAGATAAAACTTTAAGTGTTGCACCCAATTAGCACAACAGTGACCATGCACTGTGTTCTCTGCCTAATGCCTGCTCCAGGAGAGCAGCTAGTTATGTGGGTCTGAAGAGAGGAGATGGAGAGAGAGGGAAAGAGTACAAGAGAATGAGAGAGAGAGAGAGAGAGAGAGAGAGAGAGAGAGAGAGAGAGAGAGTGCACGCAAAATGGCTTAAGCATTCATTTTGAGTAGAGAGACAGGTCCTATTAACATTTAACAGCATTTGTGCAACTTGGTTCGGAGGTTATGATGCAAATGAGGAAGAATTAAAAGTGGCCGGGGGTTTGTCATTGATGGATTGCAGTCTGGCAGTGCTCACACTTCCCAGTGTCCATCAGAGGCGATTACTGTGTAATTAAACCTTATTTCTGGACTCTCCAGCGCATAATTACTTTGTGAATGTAACCATCATCTAAAAGCTACCAAAATGGTTTAGCATTTAGTCTAGCAGTCGTTCCCCAGGCTTGTGTCAGATATAGCCATCAGACAGTGCAAAAGAACTGTCACTTTTAATAAGAGGGAAAAAAAATTAAATGAAACAGTATGCTTATTACAGAAAAATTACGCTTTCAAGTGGTAGAGTCCTTTCTGTCATTTGCATAATTTATTCTTTTTTTTCCCCCTCTCTCTCTCATGCTGCAAGCTTTAGGCAATTTCCCTCACATTTAAATAGATCGCACATTTAAGGCTACTTAAGGAAAATTATCACTTTGCATATTTTAATTGTTGCGAAGGAAGTGAATCGAGAGAGGTGCGCGCCTCATCCTCTCCAGCCGTGCGGATGTAGCGCCGTCTGATTCGGCGCGGCCCGGCGCTGCAGCCTCACCGATAACCCCCGAGTTCACGCACATCCACTCCAATTTCATCAGAATGCAAATGTAGCGGAGGGGTCTGGGAACAAGTGGATCTTTGATATTTACAAAATAGCCACTAATAACCCGAATGTAATTTGTTTGACATAACTTCAGGCTCTCTTATCTGCATTATTTTTTTTCCGTTTGTGTGTGACAAACATTTTATTTTAGCTCTTGCCATGAAACATCTAAAAAAGCCTGGAATCAAAAAAATATTCCTGGGATTGAAACTGCGATACTATATGTGCAGGGAAGAGCAAGGAGCGAGGGATGCATGAGGAATGTCTGCAATAAATGTGTTTGTTTCATTTCAACAAAAAAAATGTGAGAAGCTATATTTTAAAATACAAAATGAACGACACTTTGTTTTGGGACTAAAAGAGTGTACAGAAAGCTTTCAAGATTAAAAAAAGATGGTAAACTGTATAAATAGTGATATTTACATAAGAATACAGATAACAAGACATGTCTTTTTGTTAAATGAGATATCCCTGGCCAATAGCCCAACAAGAGTGAAGAAAACAGGGACGATGAGGAACTGATCAATACGTTACGTTACAGACTTGCCATAAGTAATTGGTTGTTTGTTCACATTCCAAAACACCTTCCTAGCTCTAAGACCATGCGTTTCCTGTACAATTGGATCCTATAAAACTGTTAATGCTGATACATCCAGCCCCCAAGGCTTAAAATGTCTGTGGTCAACAATCATCTATTTTGCACTTGCAAGGTGTGACAACTTTGCTGCCAAACAGTCCAACCACAGAAGTATGCGCTTCACCCCCCATCACAGAAGCCTGATGGCCACATTACGTCAGCGGATAAACTCTAATTAGACTAGAACAGGACGCAGGGACGTGTCGGTAAGGTATATCAGCCGTGACATAGCCTTGATCCCACATTCAGCTCACAGGGAAACCAACATCTGCTCTCTGTAGGAGTACATAGCGCATCTCGGGGCTGGTCACACGGAAACACCCAACATATGACTTTAAACAAACTTTATCATACAATAACTCCATGCCAACAGCTAATTTATGCCAATAGCTACCAAGCAATATGCAGCGAAAGTTCGAATTTCAGCACGCATTCATACAGAGGCCAAGTACTCACAGTACAAACCGTTTCCTTTCCGGTAGGCGAGTCTCGCCAATTTAACATCAGCATAACTGTGAGGTCTCAGCACTGGGCCGCATACTAGGCACCTTTTGCAATGAATGTACACAAGCAGTACTAGGTGTTTCCTTGTCTAACATATTTCACCAACGGGAAGATTTAAAGTTTTCTAATTAGCAGAAAACAGATAGCATTGAAACTATTTGCCAAAGTTTTAAGCAGTATATTTGGATTAGGCTTGTTGCTCTTGTGGATAAAACTAAAAGATCCGAAACCCATTCACCTCTAATGGCAAAGGAGATACGCATTTTTTTTTTGTTATTAACTGCTACAGTTGTACTCGACATAACTACGATTCATGTCTATGTGTGTGAGAATATATATATTTTTTCCACCTAACTCTGGGTGTGATGGATTATTTTTATTTGTTGGTGTAAAACGTACTTTAAAAACAAAAATGCAACAATAAATATTGCTGTTTTGCTCCGCATCCGTCGTTGTGCTTTCATTCGTATCTTTAAAGATTCCTGGCTTACCTGTCACATGGCATGTAGAAATACACATATATAATCATCAAACACAATAGTCAATTAATATTCAAATTTAATTTGGCTGATTTCCCTTAATTTCTTGTGAAGTGTCTGTGGTAGCTTGTCAGAGATACCAATGGCAAAACTAGACTCCCCATATACTTTGTGAGTCTGTGTGCAGCATTACTGTGTGCGCGTTAAGGACAAAATGCATTGCAACTTGTATTACCTCAAAGTTGATTGTATAGCAGCTTCCTACACATACAATCCAAAGCAAAAAATGCCTAATTTACACTAATAATCCCCACAAATTATTTGAATTCATTATGCTGCTGATAATTTAAACTTTAATTGTTTGAAGCTTGTCATTATTTTCGATGGAGAGAAATGAAATCGTACGTTGTAATTGGTGCAGTAATAACGCATTCAGTTCGTGCAAACGCAGAGTAATGCACAACAAAAAATATTCTGTAATTGGACACCAACAACTACGAGGAGAATCAGCATCTGTATAGGTAGGTTTGTGTAAGAGTTTGGAAAGAAAGCGTTCATTTGTGTCACCTCCAATTCAGCCATGAATTTGTCAGTTACGCGAGAAGCTCATGAATTAAGCCGCCAGAAGCCCTAAACGTGACGGTCTGCAGAAATGAGACGTGCACGCAAGCATTGCATCAAGGTACTCACACACCTGCCTAATGATACGTTTTTTAGTAGACATAAAAGGAGAAGAGGGAAGTTTCAAGAAAACATCTTTAATGGATTCTTCGCTGTACTTTGTACCTCAGAATACATGAAAATACATTTAAGTCGACCGTAAGTATGGCAATATATACACACATATAAACATGTATGTGGTGCATTTGAACATGTATATATCAATAACAAATGTACACTAAGTAAGTTTGTGCAAGTGTGTTTTATATATATCGCTTATATATAAAATCCCACACATACACACTGAATTGTACATGTGCACACACATACACATTCACACGCGCACAACTACAATTCACAAAAGATTAAAGCGACGCATTATGTTCTTAAAATTGGATTTGCATTAAGAGAGACCATGGAGAAGACCTATACAGTCCACAATTTGCTTCGAAGGAATTTACCATCATGAGTTTACTCAGAAGTCAGTCAATATCCGGGGTTAGTGTGCTCTCCCTTCCATACTCAATGATGTGTCTTATCAGATCTGTTGTTAATACTGTTCAGTGTAAGGACAGTCTTTTTGAGGTAGACTGTTCAAGTTCAAGGACAAATCTTTTTTAGTGTTTCCCCCCAATATTTTCTTGTTGTGTTTTTTTTTTCTTGTTTTTTTTTTCCTTTTTTACAAATGCATGACATTCAGAGACAGAAAATAAATACTACATGTACAATATGTAGCAATGAGGTAGAGATGGTTATAACAATGCTTGAATATAAAATGAATAAGATAGATAACACACAAAACACACAAAAAAAGCACAAAAGAACTTCTTTTGCAGTTTTTGTACAAAAAAGAAACAGAAATGAGAAGGGACAGAAACATTGGCTTGGAAATTAAAATTCAAGTGATTTGGTTGTGTGAACATTTATATAAATGTGCTCATAACCTGGGTGTACAGGCCAGGGTTTTGAATCCCTTAGATTGTTGCCGACAATATTTACCTAGATATTTACCAGTAGGCTAAGCTGCATTTCCATGTCTCTCCCCAAAATGCCTCTATCTCAGAGTGATGTGCCGGGGGGCGGGGGGGGGGGGGGGGGGGGGGGGGGGGGGGGGGGGGGGGGGGGGGGGGGGGGGGGGGG
>JABFDZ020000001.1:46769337-46780852 GCA_019775955.2 Pollimyrus isidori
CTGACCCCCGCCACCCAGCAATCTCCAAAACGGACACCCCCGTCAGCCCCCCCCCCTCTGCAAGCCACCAGATGATAAGCCAGACTAAAGTAAAATGTCTGTGGGAGATGCTTCCTTACCACTGGTCCAGCCCATTTTCTGTAGAGCATCTTCAGCTGCCTGGCTGAAGAATCGCAGAGCCGCCATGGGTTCAGGCTCACAGGCAGAAACGTCTATATACACACATCTGCAACTGTCCAGTTGAGGTGTGTGTGTGTGTGTGTGTGTGTGTGTTGGGGGGGACTTGCAAAGCCACACAAGTGCAGCTCGCTGTTTATTTGGAAACAGAGCAGCGTGCCGATTCCCACATGGCTTCCTCCCAGCCGCTTCGCAGAGCTGCCGCGCCAGACGCCGGGAGCTAATTAGCGGGATGATGCTGCCGCTAATTGTGTTAATTTACAAGGTTTTAGTCAAAGGGAACCGTGCTGGGGCTGCCGGGCCTGTCAGGCTTCTGAGCGAATGATTAAGAAACGGAGCAGACCGAGAACGCGGCGGCAAACACGTCAGCCGCGACTAAAGGTCCAATCAATCAGCGATAAATAAAATTAGCTTTCAGAAGAGAAGAGGATATACAGCATATAAAAATTTATTCCCATATGGATGAGCAGTACGAAGATCACTCACTTGGAGCATTTTCACTGCCACCATGAACCAAGCCAGACCTGAACCACACCACAAACTGGCAGCTTTCCATTATAAATCATGTGAGCCACACCTGCACTGACATGGCCCTACATAACGCCGAGGCCAAAAGCGTGACCAAATCCAGCTGGTTGAGTCACCATCTGATTGGTCAAAATACAGGGAGGAGTCGATATACACAAATCATCTGAAGGAAAAAGCGGCGTATTCTTTATCTTACTCATTATTATCAGACATTGCAATGTATTTATGCTTTCCTGATAACTTAGAACTTGAAAATTTCCCCCCCCACCCACGTAAAAAGAAGCTACAGAATGGCTGCATGGACTGGACTTGTGATTGCGATTTACGGAGAGAAACGTTAACTCCACTAGCACTTGATGCTACCATAACACGGCGCTGCTGACGGAGCTGCTAGTGACATGTATGAGCAGTACATCGGCGCCTCCTCGGTTTTACGTCACTGCCTCTCTCCAAACCCAGCAACAGCTTTACAGAGCCGACCCCTCTGCAGTGGAAAACCGGCGCGAGCTGGAAGCCCACGGAACTGCGCTGGAACCGCGCTGGAACTAGTCTCTCTTCACAGTACAGCTTGGGTCCGGCTCGGTTCCGGCATGTTAGCGGAAAAACACAGACTGCTGTTTGTACAGAGAAAGGACGTTTACACCTAGGAATACACATCAGGCCATTGTTAAGAAATTGCTAGAATAAGACAATCGTAAATCAATGGGCGAAAAATTTTGTTAAACACACATACTGTTCCTAGACAAAAACATTAATTCAAATGAGCAAACTAATTTGATCTTCATAGAACTGAACCAGATTAGTTCATTATTTGCAGGCAAATGGAATACTTTAATTTTCCATTCTTTAAGTGGAAGCACTCCACATTGTAGTAGATCTTTAAAAAAAGTATGTATGCATTACTCACTATTTATCAACTTAAATCATTTCCAGCCTGAATTTTTTTTCTGTTAATAAAACAGCCATCCTTTCACCACACAGAGTCATTACTTCCCTGGACCACATCACGCAGAGAAGGGAGTGAGAGATCCTTGGCGGTACCACTCTGAGCCAGACGTTTCAAGGAGCGGAAATCCCAGGTAATAACCGCACTGAAAAGACCTTGCAGTGAAGTTATGGCCTATCGCATTAATGGATTTAATGAGACATTTGACACGTATAGAAGAGAACTATTTGGTTAAAGCCATTCCGGCTTAATTCAGAAATTGCTTAGTTACAGTCCCGAGATTCTCTTTCATGCCATCCAGCCCAAACACAATGACTTTCCACAGAGAGACACCGCTGCTGATATTGCGAAACAGGACACGCAATTCTCTTCGTCTGAATACGTCGCAATTATTCCGTTCAAGCAGCGCAAGATGATACATCCCTATGAAGGAGTGCCTGGTGTAGCGTCTGCAATTAAACACGCTTCCCTCAGCACCGCTGCTCTCCCCGCCTTCGCATCTGTACACATCAGCTGTTTGAAAGCTTCGGGCTAAGTGTACTTTAACAGGTATATCCAGACCCCACGTATGTCAAAAGCTTAATGAAATGGAATCGGAGCGAGAACAATGGCAGGTTAGGGGAAATATACACATGTTATATGTGATAAAATATAAAGCCGGTTTCGGGGAGATCAGCCACAGATGGAGGAAGAGGAGGCTCACTCTCTCTGAGCGAAGACGAGCGATGCATCACCCCCGTCAGGCTACTGTGAATGTGCCGGAACCGGAACTGTGACCGGGGTGACCTGGTACATGCCGCATTAGCAGGCACCGGCGCAGAGGAGCACTGGTGAAATCGAGCATTTAGGAAGAATAATGTGTGGAACGCTAACGAGAGACGCGGATTGCACGCCTCGGATTCAGCGCACAAGAATGCCTGTGTGGTCAAGAGCGGTAAAGAGCAGCAACACACCCCCCCCAATCCCCCCCGTGAACAAAACAGGATTAGACATACTAAGCATGATTGGAGGATCAGGGCCGGTTGCTGAAAAGAAAAATAAAACGCATTCTTCCTTTTGTTAATTTCTCAGCGCAGGATATCTATCATCTGCTTAAAATGCTCCACTGTCTGCGTAAGAGAATCCACAAACTAACTCTTCATGTTGTGTTGGTATCGCTCAAGGGACCGAGGTGCAGCTTTCAGGGAGAGAGGGAGGAGAGAGAGAGAGAGAGAGAGAGAGGGGGGGGGGAGAGAAAGAAGAAAAAAAAGGCAGGAAGCTCTGGCACATCGGCAGTGAGAAATAGAGAGAGGGAGGGAGAGTGAGAGACAAAGAGGAAAAGAGAGACGCCAGGAGGAAGGTGGGGGGTTGGGGGAGGTGGCGAAAGAGAAACATTCAGAGATGCAGTCACCTCTAACTGTGCCAGACAGGCCAGCCTTAAACACACAGACAAACAGATACACGCAGGCACCGGCGTCCATATACACACACACACACACAAAGATGTATGCAGTTGACAAAGTCCTAAACTGCACAGCATTCTGTGCAAGGTAATAATCCTGGCTAGCAAACTTCAATGTCATCTCTTCATGCATATAATATAAAAACCATAATCACCACTGGATAATATATTGAGTTTTCATACAGAAAATATATCTCAGGTCATTCACACGCCAAGAATGTACAAAAATCAAATAGTAACTATACATCCATAACATTCACATATGTATAACATTCTTCACTTCAGCTGGAATAACTACCCATTAGTAAAACAGTTCCCGATTGGCTCTAGGACTTCGGCTCAAATTCCTCTGATTAGTAGTTGTCAGGCCAATCAAAATGCCTTTGTATGATGCAGCAGTGTTCACCAGTCAACACAATGAACTCAGCAAGCCTCCAAAAATCTGCAGTGACACACCAAATGAGCATCAACCCAATGGTTCCCAAAACTTGCAAAAATATACAAGCTACACACACACACACTAATTTAAAGCCCTAAGTACCATTGTTCCATTTGTCATTATGATATCAGATGCCTTTGTAACCTGCTGCATTTCATTTTCAAATCGCACGGCCTCCATGCTGTCAACGGGGCAAATGGACGTGACGCTCGCTACCCCAAGCAGTTTATAACGAAGAATGTGTTATGCATTTATGCAATGATTATTAATGTGATTTAAATGAATGTGCAACTCATTGACCTCAATGATCTGCACCTAGAACAACACATTCTTAAGAAAATATGCCAGTGGGGAGAAAAGGGAGCAGTCAGAAAGTTTCATTTTATCCCACAAGAAGTGATGTAGCTGATTAGACTGTTTATTTCCATTGCAGGTTATAATGGACTGATTTCAGGTTGAGGACAGTTTCTCAAAACACTTGTCCAAGAACCTGACATCAGCAGGAGGTTAAGCGACATAAACAAACTGACCTGAACCAAAAGTATCAGCCAAAATTAAACATTCAGTTAAATCACATACAATGTGATAAACAATTAGTTTTTCCACACTCAGTTATAATAGAAAGGAAAAAAAACAGACCCTCACTAAAGAGAACAAATCATTTGGTTCACAATGACAATAACATTGCAATTTAGCCAGGAATAAGCGGTTATGAACATCTGAGTAATTAAAAACTACATTTGCTAAAAAAACTGCAATTGAAAGAAAAAAAAAAATCCCATAGAGGCTAAAAGTTGACTCTTTCAGTATAGCAAAACGCTGACATAAACACAACAAGAATTACACATTACGATGAGGCAGTAGAAGGCAAAAAAGGCTCTTTATTCTGGATTAAATTTGTATTTTATTTAATTTCAGTTAGCACAGTCATCACCAAAGCAGCCTGAGAAACAGAGAGGCTGACCTTTTTGGGAACTGTTAATCTCGGTAGCCTTTGCTGTTTTTAAGCAAACACGACTGCGCCTTGGCTCTGTCCATCCAATTTCCCAGTGCGTAAATTGGACCGCCGCTTGCACAATTCTCTATTCATTACCGTGGTGGTGAAAGGAAGCACAGAGGTGGCCGAGCGGTGTTTTTTAGCGCTTGTGCAATGCCTCCTAGCAGGACTCCCAAGCATGGAGGCACCTGTTCCCCCCCCCTTCTTTCGTGGGGCTGCTGAGGGGGTGGGTTTTTTGGGTGGGGTTTGGAGAGGGGGTGTTACAGCTGTCGTAATTGAAACGTGGCCTAATCAGACTCATTACCGTTTTCGCCAATTTGCACCACCAAAGATGCTTATTAGGTAACTGTGTTTAATAAACCGCTCTCTAGAAAAAGGAGGAGGGAAAAAACTATAATGAGCTCTTTAAAGTCAGTCTTCAACACGATTATGCACTGGAAGTGTGTTTTGCTTTGCAGGAGCAGACTGCCGCATTTAGTAATGTCATAATTAAGCAGCGCAAAACAAGCGGCTCAGCTGAAGCATGCGATGCCACGCCTGCGACGCGGCACAGGAGCCGCAAGACGGGTCAGGAAAAAAATATTTATAATTACTGATCATTACGGCGCTGGGATTTTCATCGGCGCGTGTAAACAACATTATGGGGACTTTTCATTTTGCTCTACGCACACGACAGAAACGTCTTCTGAAGGTAGGGGTGACTATGAAAACAAAGGTGCAAAAATGCAGGAGTAGACAGACACCAAACTGTCAACACAAAACTTATAAGTGCTGCTTGATATGATTATTATTGCAATCCATTTCAAATATAAAAAAATGGATTAAAAATGACGAATTAAACAATCTAATCTGTAGACGACTGAGCCCGTCTTACATAGGCCTACCGATATGAAACTGTTTTAAATTAGCTTTGGAAATCTACGCACCATTCACTGAAAGGAATCTTAAATACCAGGGGGCGCCACTTAACCCCTAATTTAGTCAAATGTGACCGTTTGGGTCACTGTGGTCGCCAGCTACATTTTACAGCCTCTGCCTGGGCCAGGAGCTGCAGGAGGAGGAAGGGGCTGCAGGAGGAGGAAGGGGCTGCAGGAGGAGGAAGGGGGTGCAGAAGCGGGGAATGGTTATTCAACTGGGAGGAAACCAGAGACGTTAGATCACACAACAAACCCCAGACAATGATACAACCAAAATAATAACATTATTATTATTATTATTATTATTAATAATAATAATACCGGCACCCTACCTGAAGTGTAAAATCATTTCATTAAATACTCTAAACAGAATTAACTAATTAGCCTTGAACGGGAGTCAAATTGCAATCTACATCATTTCAGGGTTTTGCTTAATTGACTGAATTCAAGCTCAATCAAATTTGCACTTTCCAAAAATGAGCCGCCAAAACATGGGAGGTGGGAATTTCATTCACATTAGTGCAGACTAAACACACGCTGTTCTGCTTTACACTCGAAAAAGGTAACTGATGAGCGTGTGTAGATATTAAGTGCATGTCAGCACGCCAGGGGCAGAGGCGCTATAAATTTTAAGTGGCGGCTAAGCTGTCACTTCAGCGCGCCCTTCAAGCCCCCCCCGCCCCCCGCCCCAGTTTCCTTGATGTAACATGGCATGTAATTGGCATTGTCTGGAACCGATCCAAACACCAAACAAATAAAGCAAAAGATTAACATGCCTCTAAATGGAAGCCCCCCAAATCACCGTCTCTGTGTTTCTTCAGTCACCCCCCTAACTCCCTCCCTCTCGCTCTGTTTTCCTTCCTTTCGAGAGGATTGCTCACGCTCCAGCAGGGCCACTTCAAAGCCGCTCGCGGTCCGACAGCTTGCCGTGATCGGGAGTCGGAGGGACACGCGTGTGCAGCCAGATTTAAGGCCTGCCCCCCCCGTCGGGGCCGCGACTGCGTGTCCAGCGGCGGTCACACGCCCAGTGCTCACACAGCACAACTTGCACTTCATCAAAATACAAGTCCTCCACTGTCACGAGGAGCGTCTGGTGCCTTCCAGTGCCACCACAACTGCAAAGGTGACACCACGAGTGCCAGGGAAAATAATACTGAATAATAATTAAAATGATATTAATGAAAGGCTTGTAGGGAGCAACACTATGCACATCGAGCAACATTACTAACTTTTCAAATAACTATTATAATACCCAGGAGCACTGGAGGGCCATGGGTGCCCTGGCAGATTGAGGGGCTCAGCACTTTACAGAGGCCCCAAAATATACGATCTCGTTTGATCACTGTTCACTGTAAAGAAATCTGCTTGGTCCATTTTTGGGAGTAAGGTATAAATGATATTTAAAGAAATGTTGGTCTTGGAGCGTACCGATTCCTCGAACTGCTGAGGTTGCCCAAATTTGGTTGGTATCACGACACAACAACACAACACAAATGAATTAACACCACTAAGAGAAGGGGAACTGCAGCTTATCCTTCCACAGAACATCAGCAAAGCAAGATATTTTCTTTAATCTGAAAAATGACAGGCTACATTCATGTGCAGTTAAAAATAACCTACTGGGGAATGGGAATGCAGAAAAGAAAATGCAGACATTAATCCACACTAGGTAAACCCAGCAGAGAGGGACAAGCGTAGAGATGCACACACTTGCAGTTATCTGCAACATGGGAAGACAATCAGTCAGGCAGTCAATTTCCTGCGACAAGACCAGTCTTTGTAATCACAGTAACACTCTTGCCACTATTCTCTGAGCAGACACTGTACACGCATGGCCGGCTGTGACAGAACTATAATCATCTCAATCTTGTAAACACCTATTATGAGTTTGAAGTCCCTACATCCTTAACTGATACAATATTCCCCTTTTCTCTAGCTGAAACCTCAATGCTTCACACAGCAACCCCCTAGAGGAAACAGGAGGAAAAGCACACACAGTGTGTAGTGTATCACAGCAACACAATACCCCCCCGCAACTCATTTGTATCTACTACAGTAAATAAAATGAACAAATAAATCGTCAGGGTATGCAATTTCCCCCCTGACAATAAGTCATTTACACAATATTCATTTTGAAAAGCAAACCCTATTGTGATGGTTAGATTACACTCCCCCACACACACACACTTCTTTCAAAAGAGCCATTTCCAGATGAGTGGTCCCGCGAGTGAGCACAGAGGAAGCTCTGTGGAAACCGGAACCTGGGGTTAGGCGTTATTGATACGCCTCCGACTTCCAAATCCATATCAGCTGGCCGGTGACACTTTACCTATTTGTTTGTCCCGTAATTAAAATAGATCCCATTGCTGATCTGTGTTCCTTTCAGAGAGTGATGCTAACGCTCTAGATTCCTGTCGCTCTCTCACTGTGTTGTCCACAAATATTTTTGACCACCTGCCCCCCCCCCCCCCCTGCCGCTGCCCCCCTCCATCAGGCGGGCAACTGTGCGGTCACATTTCCATGCTAAATTATCAAAATAAACATTATTTTTCACCTGCTCCTTGCTTATTGCACTAAAAGCCTCCCTTGTCTCTAATGCAGCTACCCACCTGTATAAATAAAATGAGATAATTATTGAGTGAATGTCCAAGACATTATGTCCACAATACACCTTTTACTATGGCAATTATAAATCATTACAAACATGCTTCTTTGTGATATTAAGTGCTGGCTAACTACAATAGATGCATCATATTTCAAGAGCTGGCAATATACATGAACACAGACAGCAGGAAGAGTAATGACTATCCATTATCTTATATTGCTTGCAATAATAATTTTCAAGTGTGTCATTTCGGGAAGTATCATCTATTAGATGTCTGGAACAAAGACGTTCGTATATAATCTGAAATTACTATTTAAAGGTCATTACTGCAGTTCAGGTCACAAAGACCGCATGCCAGTGACCTGTCTTTTTATTGTCTTTTTCAAACTTCAAAACTTCCAAAGTTAAAAAAAAGAGCAACATGCAAAGAAATAAAAACGTATGAAGTATGATTAGCTGTGCTCCCATGTTCATCGATCTGTACTGTGTGTACGGAAAATACGAAGCATATTACAGGGACATCTGTGTGTTCTTTATTAAGAAGAACACAGGGATATGTTAAAGCTGCTGCAGTATCAGTAAAACAGGGATTGGCTATATATACACAAATGAATATTATCTCTTTAAAACAATCCAAAAACTAACTAAAACGTAAAACTCTTTGCATGTCTGCCCTCATCTCCAAAATTACTTGCACCAGTTGAGACCAGGGAAGGTCCCTGGACTCCTGTAAAGTGATAAATGCACGATGTCAATGAGCCGTTTACCATCAGTCAAAAGGCCTCTCGCCACTCACTGTTCACTATAGCAGAAACCCCCGGACTCGGAGGGCAGGCTCCTGGGCCCAATGCTGTGGTCGAATGCTCAGGGGAAACGAGAAATGCCGAAACTGGAATTTGATGAGTGAGGAAGGAAGTTCACCAGTTAAGGGTTATGCCAGTGCCAGAGAATGTAGTCGACAAAAACTGATAATTCACCAAAAATTAAAAAGGCAGGCTGGGCAGGAGAATGGTCAACAAGGTACCTTTCAAACAGAAGCTGCCCAGGATTGGTTTA
Organism: Pollimyrus isidori; assembly: GCA_019775955.2. Lineage (NCBI taxonomy): Eukaryota > Metazoa > Chordata > Actinopteri > Osteoglossiformes > Mormyridae > Pollimyrus > Pollimyrus isidori. The sequence goes on from JABFDZ020000001.1 coordinate 46,778,444, forward strand.
GATATTCCAATTGGTGGGATCAACGGAGAGCGAAAAGATTAAAGTCCTCAATTACGCAACTTTTTTTTTTTTGTTTGTTTGTTTGAGCATTAAAAGTTTGCCACCTCTACCTTCCACTAGGTAAAGGTTTTCCACCTGTACCACTATGATCACTAGCTGAACAAAAAGGTCACAGCAGCATGTGGAATACATCTGATGTTATTTGAAATTTCTAGCAGCAAATAGTTAAAAGTTCTGTGCACATCACCATACATTCACTCACAGCTCTAGGCTAACAGGAAAATGTTGATGCAGGGTTGCTTTCACAAACAGGTGACGAGATGTCATTCCACATCAAAACATGGTGACCGACTTAAGAGACTCATACATTTAGCCCAGTGATTCATCGTTGACTTTAATCCATAGACAATCAAACATTAAGGAGACACAAACCTTAGGCATTCTCTCTAAAGGGCAGAATAAATTATAATCATTAGATGAATCAATTATCTGTAATAATGTGGCGAATTCGTCCATCCTTTCTTGGCTTGAGGCCTGTTTTCTCTTTAGTTTAAGGCTTGTTTAATTACACCCTGATTTAAAGCTACAAGATCTGCTCAAATGTAAATTGTTGTGTATTCATAGAATGCTCCTGTTGCTGACAAGCTTCATGCAATGTTTTTATGCCCAGTAAAGAACTGGGCATTCAATGGTGCACATCGAAAACACAACCTCAGAATCAACAAAACAGGCCTTTTTGAACCTATATCGGTAGACTTGTACTTTAGTTTGAAATCCAGAGCCATAAAGAACAGTTTATAAGTGAAATATGCCTGCTTCATAATCATACACTTTGATGACTGTTTGAAGATTGTCTTTATATCAAAACATTGATCTAGACGCTTTCTTTTCCCCTGTATGTGAAAGGCGCTGGCATGGACTCGCGGATTCACCGTACAGTCGATGTCTTTGAATAATTCATCTGGAGATGCCACAAGGCGGCCGGCCTCTGCCGCAATTGCTGAGATGCAGGAGGGGAAATGATCAGACTCAAATGGAGCCGGTTATAAATACACATTTCAATATTACCCTCCTCCTGTAATCCAGTCAAGTATCGCACAGCAACTACGCGTGGTTACTAGAAATTTAACAGAATATTATCCAAATAGTTAGCCAATTAGCCTGTTATATCTTGGGTATTTAGTTAGATATTAGCTTATAATTTCAAACTGCTACCTAGCATTAATCAGTGTCCTGGCCAAATTTTTGGGACGTAGACAGAACATATTTTTGTTGTCTATTTTTAGGTGTTTTTCAAAGCCTGTAAGAAATGCCATACTATTTTATTCAATTCTTTGTGTGTGTGTTTTCAGTGTGAGGGTGTTCTTTCTATAAAGCATTCGTCAGTGTTCAAAGCGAATTGCTCTTAAGAAGTGAGGCTCTGAGATGGAGGCTTCTTTACAGAGCCATGCTGGCTTATAAAGCTACTTATCAAAGAACAGAAGAAGTGACTGTGGGTGCAGCAACACAGTCAGAATAAAAAAAAGAAAGAGAAGACCAAAAGTATATACATCATACTATGGTTCCTTTTTCTTTTATATAAAAAAAAAAAAAAAAAAAAAAAAAAAAAAACTGTTGCTTGTTATTAGGGCTGGTGCAACAAACGGAATTGTAAAAAAAAATAAAAAACTGTTGTATTTGCTTAACCATATGCAGAAAAAGATAGGCCTTAAAATAAAAACAAAAAATATGCCGACATCTGTGAATAAAACTGGGAAAAAAAACAGCATAATAAAATCACAATGTAACATAATATTTCATCTGACAAGAATAATGAACATTCAATAAAGTCCCTAACCGCGTTAGGGAGCGTGCAGAACAGCGGGTGTCCATTGTTAACAACCCGCTTCCCTTCTCAGCTTACTGGAGCCGACTCGCCCATCGCCTACCTCAGAATGGATATCTGAGCCGCGCTCTGTAGCTCTCTATCGATCGCCCACCCCCCCCCACCCCTTTGTTAATGTACTTAGTTGCGAAACATCATACTGTACAGCCTAACTTTGTTAGGCCGAAAAAAAAAAAAATCCATTAGCGGGTCTCATAAAATGATCAAGGAATACATCATTTCTGCTTATCAAGTCAGATTTGCGGAGAGAAAAAAAAAGTATAGTGGAACAAATAGTTTTAACGCCTTATACAGATCAATACTCGTTACTAAAACAAAAGGGCAACTTGGGATAAAACCAGTACCTTACAGTACACAGATAGCATGAGTTAATTTATATTTTCCATACTCATGATTCATTTCACGCCTTATTTACAGGGATCATGAAGTAGCCATGTCTGAATACACACCCTACGCCAGGACCCCCCCGTGGCGGCTTTGAGAATGCAGGCTGCCTTGAGTTGCCCTTTTCACATTCGATACAG
>JABFDZ020000001.1:46785276-46797883 GCA_019775955.2 Pollimyrus isidori
ATCACGATCGTAAACAAAAACTGAGCATTAAAAGAAAATAAATGGCCACGTTTCATTATGTGGACGGGCGGATAATTATCAATGCAGCCGAATAACGATCAACTCGGAGAGCGCTGCATTTGCGTGTTCGATGTTCGCCCAATTAAAAGCTAATTAATTAGATACAATTCTATTACGGAACAAATCCCACTCATCAATACACTCAGCCCAAGGTCGTCCGTTGCTCGAACGTAAATTGACTTCAAGGATCCCGCCAGACCTGGGGACACGGCGGTGGCATCGCTAGTTTGAGAAATGGAAGTGGAAGGTTCTCAGGTGACGAGACAAACGACAGGCAGAAGGGGATATGGCCGAACACACTGATCTGTAGCAAAGAATGGATATTAAAAAAGAAAAACACTTGTTTGATGATGCCTGTCAATATCACTGCCCACCAATAACTGTTGACTTTAATCAGTAGACAAGTACACCATAACAAGTTGTGTCATCTGTGTGTGGCAAATAACTGGTTATGTAGTTCAACTTGAACTGATTTAAATGATATTGCCAGTGCATTCCTGAAGCATCATAATATAGACGTTTAAATTTGGCACCAAAGTGAACTGGCAAATGGGCAGCCCCCCCCAACTCCAATTAAGGTTTAATTGTGTTTAATTATTGTTTAATCATCCTATTCAAAGGAAGGTGACTTGAACAAATATGCGCTACACAAAATCAATGTGGTTCGATGAAGTCCATTACGTTTTTTAAATTATTTGGATTATCAATTGAATTTAATTAACACGAAACCCATGATTAGCACCATCAATTCTGTTTACAAAAAGGTGAAGAATAAACTCATGGATCCTAAACCGGAAGTGCAACCCAGATACAACACAGAAAATCCTTGGCTCTGGCTCTGCCCAAGGGGCGTTTCCATTGCTAAATGTCTAGAAAATCCAAGTTACAGGTCTTTCAGTAAGGAAACTGCACTAAATATTGAGTCACGTTCATTTAAACACACGGTAAATCTTCACTGAGCCCACCCCAATGCTGCTCCGGCTTGCTGGAAAATGGGAATTCTCTTTCTGTTTGTGGGGTGGGAGAGAGGAATGAAATGGCCAAACCAGGAAGGAAAAAACGCTTTCACTCTGCAGATAAAAATGGCCTGATGTTGTTTACACTATAGATGTTGTAGGAAGCATTGTGTTATGGGACTAGGAGGCAAAGAACAAACAACGAATGCACTGGAAGCATGGGTAACAGATAAGGGCCTTTTTGGTTAGAACAAAATAGCACACAATTATGGTAGCAATTATCAGTCAGCTACTGCTTCAATTGTAATTCCATTAAATAGCTATATCATGGAAGCGTCAAAATACCCTAGCATACATTGCTAAATGGATACTGCTTCTGCCCCCCCCCTAAAGGAAGCATGATCGCAAGTACTTAACACAAGGGAAATGTGCTTTCACAATGACAGATACGACTTAAAATGATTAACTGGCGACAGCAAGTCAAGAAAAAGAAAACTAAAATAATAATAATTAAAAAAAACGTATGTTACCGCCACAAGCTGCCGTTTAAGGAGGAAGTGTCATGTTAACGCTTCTGGCACTTCAGGAAACACTAAAACACATTTTTGAACATGGGACAGATTAAATAAGAACACGAGATTACTGGAATCACTTAACCCAATAAACCACACATTTTCGCCGTCTCTATAGAGCAGAGTTATGAAAACGGCATGCTTGAGCATGAACAAAGTATATGGTTGAATTGGAATTTCAAGATTTCAGTAAAAACTTTTGGATTTTTTAACCACAGCTTGGCACTTTCTTCACGAGTTACACATAAGAAGATTTTATTTAGCTTGCTAATCACTGTAATTTTCGCAACCTTTCCTGCCTTTTTTGAGCGAGAACAAAGAAATCCTTCCTTTTTTGCAGACTGGGTGTTATCCAAGTGTCCAGTCATCTGTCACCGGTTTGCATAGAGACGGTGACACTTCTGCTCAGTGGCAAGTTACTGTCACTGGGTGGCCAGCAGCTGATGTCCGCTGGGTACAGCTTGCCCCCGCCCCCCCAGCACAGGTAGCCCATGGGAAGGCCATTAGGACCGCCGCTGACAGACTGACAGCCATGCACAGTCTGCTGGGGGCACTATGTTCCACCCCCCGCACATCACTCATGAAAACGCCTCTTCAAGGTAGAGGTTTTTCCAGATAAACCCCCGACTTACTCCACGCATGTCTGACTCGCGTTACTCTAATGTTGAACCTCAACAGAAACTTACCACTTAGAAGAAGTTGGGGGGAAAAAAACATTTTTGCAAACCTGCTATTTTTGTAATGAAAATATAATGTTTCAAGGGTACCACAGCTGCAAAATGCAGAATGAGCTAAAAAATTGATATTTCATGCTTCTTACAATTAATTACAGTTTTTGAGACACTGAGAGCAAGTCTTTTGAATAATAAGCAATAAAAAACATATATTAAGATTCTGAAAAAGTGGGTCAGCTGCCTTTTAGCGGCGGGTGGCAGCCACGTCTCATGACAACATTACATTATTGATAAACCTTTCCTTTGTGCAAATTAGCAGGTCTGTCATGCACTAAGGGGTCAGGAGGTATACTCCGCATATGGCGATGAACTCGGAACTTTCCAGAAAAGTCCACCACTGATGCCACCCTCCACCTTGATGTCTGCTTGTCAAACTAAATTTAAGACCACCCTACCCAACTTAAAAAAAAAAAGAGATTTGAAAGTGAAATTAAACCAAATGGATTTACAAAATGCATCATTAATGAATAGGAACTCTCCTCGGACCGGCTCGCTCACTCCAGCAGGTCCAATTCCGCTTTGCTTGGTTTCATGTTGCATCGGAGGACAAGATCGATGCCATTTGTCTAACACACAGGAGGAATGGAATCTATTCCCCGCTTTTATTGAGTAATTAAACACCCATTACTGTCCCAGGCAGCAAAACAATAAATTTGATAAGTCATTCAGAGGGAAATACTGTGGCGGTCAGTCACTATTCCCAGGCTGCTTGAAATAAAAAAAAGGAGGAAAAAAAAAAACTTCAATGACATTATGCAGAGCAAAATGTAATATAAAGAGAGGTCATTAAAGGTTTTAAGGTCCCCAGGTAGCCAGTGCTTTATATTTTTATGTAACCATTTTAGGCCTTTTCTGCAGTTTATATAGCTAAAGGTATGCCACTTTCGAAAGCCTAAACTGTATCCCAAGTAATGTAACCCAGTTCACTTTCTGCACTTCACATTTTTTACACACAGGTACACACATGTACACACGTATATAATTTTCTGTAGCAAGCCAGAACCTTTGGGAAATATATATCTTAACTGCTTCAATACAGATCATCCCTCAGCTCAAGATGTACCTTTGAACTAATTAATGGGGGGGAAGGGGGGGGGGGGGAAAATCATACTTTTCATCTGGCCTATTTCCACCTTACACATACTTCATATGCATTCTCAATTTAGATCTGGGGCTATATGGATTACCTATATACACACGGTACTCACAGTTCAGTTTTTAAGATGCAATACTGCTGCCAATAAAATCTGCAAATGAGTACACTTGTGCATCTGACCCATTACCATGAAAGTTTTTTTGCTCCCCCCCCATTCCTTTAAGGTCACTGTAGATCCTACCCCACCCCCCCATGGAGACTCATGTGGATTTCTCTCACAGCAGGCAAAGAGTACGACGATGAGAAGAGGGAACAGGGCACAGAAGTGTGCAGCGTTCATCATGGGAGATGAGAGCGAGGAATGTGAAACGCCGCAGCATGAAATGAGACGATGGCATCGCTAACGCCGGAGGTGTCATGATCAACACTTAAGCGATCGGAAGCCAGGGGTGAGTCATGCGCTTCACAAACCGCCGCTGAGAGACGATGCGAGACTGATCCGTTTAAAAAGTAGCCTCTCTGCTTCCTCAGTCTCACAGCCAAGCGGCATCTGACCATCACAGTCCAAACGATAAGCCCTGCTGGATTCTGGAAAGACGTTCGAGAACCTGTCTGCATTTTACGCACCAACTCTATGCCCTGATTACCAGCAAAAAAGAAAAAGGCACACTCAGCGAAAGTTCGGTAAATCACCCATGTACTCAAGAACAAGTCTAAAATAAAAAATAAAAGATCTCTGATGTATATGAGCCATCATTCATGTCCAATAAATGGTATAAAAATAGTTATGGTGTCTGCCAACTATGACATTATATATAGACTGATGATAACCAATGCATTGTTAATGGCACCTTTTACTGAATGATCTCATTTGATTTACAGCTTATTTTATTGAGGCGTCTTAACCTCTGTGACAGGCACTGTTCATAGATACTATTCTAAAGCCAATTAATAAACAATTCTTAAGCAGTGATGGTGAATCAATCAGTCCTGTAGCTGCTGTAAAACTAAGAAAACTAACTAGACTTTTGATACAAATTTTCACTTGTCATGTACTGTGTCAGCGGAAATGAAATCGAGGGAACAAACACGGGAAGAGAATTACTGCCCTAAACAAAATTAATATCAGTCACTGTTGGAGTGGTGCTTGGTCTTTCTGGAGTCTTTTGCCAGTTTGTAGAAGAATATGGTATAAGATTTTCGCTGCTAAAAGGAAATTGAAGTACTTCCTTATTAATAAACAGTTCCTTCTACAGTCAGAATAAGTCAAAATGTATCACCTACATTTAATTCCTGACAGAGCAGACTGGTTTATTTTGCTGTTAACTTGGTTGTACACTGGATATCAAGGACTACAGTGCCTGCTAGCTGTTGTTCAAAAGTTATATTTAATTTCTATTTTACCCTTCGGTCAAACGCAGTAAGGTAACTGAATCGGCATACCTTCCCACGCCGTTCTATCTAAAATTAGGAAAGAACATGGAACAGCCCCCCTCCCATTCCATATTTATACAGAAAGCATCCAAATGGGGTGAAAGTTATTGTAGAGGTTAGTAGGTGAAATAGTTAGGCCTGAGCAGAACTAGTGAAATGAGGCAAGCTCCCCAACAATACCCACAATGCACAGGTAGAGCACTACAACTATGCTAGAGCAAGTAACTCAACCACTAATAAGAACCAACTGATCTTTGCTGCCCTATGATGGAAGGCAAATGTAGAAAAGGGTAACGAAAGGATTAATTAGGGAACGAGTGCTACATTATAAGAAGTGAGTGAAATATCTTTAAGACCGAATTTGACAAAAGAATTAATGCATGAAACTTGGGGTTATGATCGATTTCGGCCTTTGCAAATGTTCCCCACGACGTAGATGTCCACTAGGAGTTAGCGCTGCCCACTGGCTATTCGCTAACAATGCTGGGTTTCAGAGAGCCTACCCCTGGCAGCTGGCAGAAAGCTCGCTGTATTAAAGGATGCGTATCAGTCGTTAAATGTGTTCTCCTAGGCTGGCTGCTTGCCCCTTTGGTCTTTAAGCTGTTTTCTCGAAGCAATGATATTTCTATTATTACAACATCAATAGAGTTATTTGTTGCCTACAGTGTTTGGGACATTTTGGAGGGTGGGGGGAGGCACTGCAATCAAAAGATACAATCTGCTGCTCTCTTTTTCAGCGAGACTGGTGTTCGAATGAGATGAATATCAGCAAACATCCTTCCCTGCTGCCACTTATGAATCACTTCCATTGAGGATGAAAGGTACACGGCGTTCTGTGAGCGACTTGTGGCTCCGCCAAAAGCCGCTCTCTCCGCTGGGCCTCTGCTGTGCCACACTGACCAGACAGCATTCTGCATTCCACAGCCAGTGTATTGCTGATGGCAATTTGCAAATAAAATTAGGGCCAAATTATCATTATTAGTACAGATAGCAGCAATACCAAAAATGACCGGAGCAATTCACATGGACGACCCTAGCTTACTGCCAACTGCTTCAATACTTACTCACAAACACAACAACAATAAATACTACAAGATGATATTTTATTGAAAATGATTTCTTTCCATAAGGTGCTCTTCTTACGTACTATAATATCACCGACAACATACTGACTGCTATAATGATGTTTTTCTAAATTTAAAGAGGGTCAGATAAATCAAGTTGTGATAAACCAAGCCTTAGAAAAAAGGAAGGGTTTTTGAGTTTAAAATATTGAAAGTTGCGTCCTTTGGGATGGGATAAAACTACAAGCATGGCAAATATGTCTATGAATTTCAGTATTAGGCAAATTAAGAGCTGAGCAGAATATGACCGGTGGTTCTGTGCCAGTTATTTTGGAGAACACCACAGAAAACATCCCTGAAGTGGCGTGAAGATAATGAACATAAAAGTAGTGATAAATCTTGCAAGGCTTTAGAAGTTTCAGGACATGTAATAATAAAGCAATAATAAACCTCCATTTTAAATTACTCTAATTCCACATGGACACCTGCTCTTGCCATCAAATAGGCCACACACAAAACAAGCGCATATAAGGCAATTCATGATCAGTGCCAAATTCAGTCCGACAGCCTTAACATTCAAATACAGATCAAAAGTGCAGAGCAAGGAGAATGGAAAAGAAAAAAAAAAAAAACATAGCTTGCGGATTGAGGGTATATATTACAATATATATTCCAATTTATAATACAATTCAGCCTTTTTCTTATAAGCATTTGTTACACATACAGAGTGGTATCTCAGGGAATTTGAAATGAGGGTTATCTGTCCCTAAAATTGCCTTTAAAAGTGTTACGTTTTAAATGAAAATGAAAAATGACAAATCTCAAATTCAAGACAGATATCAGTTGTACAGGGAAAAAATGACACTAGAATATTCCTAATTAAAGTGACCCCTTCAGGCTCAATTTAAATGAAATTGATTATACCTTTTGTGTACAAAACAGGGTCAGCTTTAACAGTTATTCTCTTGTGCGTGTATGGGGGGGGGGATGGAAATTTGCTGAAAGACCCCAAAAACATAAAATCTATCCCTAATCCCCCAGGGAATGTTAATTAGAATTCAGTTTTGCTGAACTGAAAACAAAAAAAAATACAAATACAAGATATTCATCAAGTAGCATTACAAGATAATTGCCTCTCAAACACAAGCTACTGTTTAGGTTCCATTTTTCTTCCCCATGACAGCCTCATAAAAAGTCCCTCACAACATGTTTGCTTTCGCCCCCTAAGTGCTTTAGAGACATTCTGAACATCTGAAAAATACCGCATGCAACAAAAAACGTACTTGTTACTCGATTTAAGATCCTAGCTGTACTCTTATAGCACAAAAAAAAAGTCACATTTGCCTCACTCGCAAAACACTGCTATTCACAAATGGCCCTTTGTTTGAAAGTATTTATCATTGTTGAAGCAACAATATGCCAGCTCGCTAATTCTCCTTTAACGTCAATGGTCCATTCAGCCTTCTCAATGAGCTCTGTTGCCCACACTCCTTTTTTCATATTAAAAACAATTTTCAGCATGACTTTCTTGGCGGCCTCCCCACAAGTAACAAAAGAGGCTGGCGAGTGGGCAGAAGAGGGGGAAAATAAACCTCTTTTGTCGCCCTCCATTGACAGTTTCTGCGGTGCAAGCTTCTAGATCCATGTGTAAATTCCCAAAGTGCTGCTCCACCGACTAGGCAAGCAATTAAAACATTCTGGTCTACCTGGCAAACAGGAGACATTTCTGAAACGATACATGACATACATCATAATTCACATTAGAGGCCCCTGAGTGATGCACCACAAAACTATTATTAAACATACAGCTTTAACTAACAATGAAATGAAATTCCAAATAGGCGAATGTTAGCTAACGTGGGCCAGCCGGGGCCCCCCCATAACTGAGATGCACTATGTACTCCAGTCTCCTCCTGATTCAATACCATTCTTTAATCTGCAGGAATGAGCTACATTTTAACAGGTTCAGATGTACCTTTGAGAAAACTGATACAAAAAGGTTTCCTTCGTTTTTCCATTTTTATATGGGGCAGACTAAGATTTGCATTAATAATAGGCAATTTTTGTAAAGAATATTGAGACAGAATAAATGAGAGTAGGATAAATAAAGACTGTGACCTTCACCCGGCTTACATATGAGTGATTAACTTTGGGAGCCATGCATGTAGAAGTTTGCACACGCTTACTAATTTAATTACTTAAGCAAGATGAAAACACATCATAGGGAAAAAAAAGGTCCAGTTTGTCTTATAAGAAGATCTATTCAACTTTATGGGTCATGAATGGAATCCACACTTCAGTGAATTACGTGGGTTATGGAGAACTCTGGGTGTAATTACTGAAGAACAAGCAATTTGAGGTTTCCGAAGCGTCGTCTAACGCAAATGCCTCCTAGGAATTCGAGCATCATTGCTGATTTTCCATGAAACAGGACTCAGAGAGCACTCATTTCAGACGCCAGCAGAATTCATTTTTTTAAGTTTATTATGGCATGGATAAAAACTACAGCTTAGATATTTTTCCCCCTTTAACAACATTTTCATTTCTTTTAATCGACCTTTGTTGGCAAAGAACCATCCAACAACCCCAGTAACTCAAATATTAAATATATTAAAATTAATATTAGATCATTTTCTTTCTGATGCCCTACATTCTATATTTTTGAGAAATGTGTTGAAGATATTAATGTGTGCAACACTGTCAATTCAGTGCTCTGAATGCTAGCAGAGGACACACACACACACACACACACACACACACAGTCTGAAACACTTGCTTCGTTAAAGGCGAGATGCAATTACCGTGTTACGTTCCCCCGTTAGCAGTGGCTCCAAATCCTCCAGCTGATGACCAAAGCAACAGCAGGCCTCCTCACCGCATCCTTGCAGACCACCTCCGCCACTCGCTGTGCCCGGTTCCCCCCATCCCCACCCCCCCGTCCCGCAATAAGCTCACAAAACCACTTATTCCCAACGCCTTAAAACCTCCACGCCAGTTTAGCGAAGCTTCCTCCTTGCTCCCTCTCTCCCCTACAGGCCACGGACTGAAATTCTCCCGGCTACCTGAAGTGCTTCATGTGGATCTCTGGCAAGCCGCCAGGGCCGTCAACCGCGGGAGCACGGCGGAGGACGAGGAAAACGCCGGGGATTTATCGAGGAGCACTGACACTGTGAATCTCATACCACTGTCCCGCTAATTAAGACCCAAACTTCTTTTATGCCATCTTTGGTAGTACATCAAAATAATATCAATTTGAGTCAATTAGGCACAGAACACAATGACTCAACGCATTGTTCCAGAAAGATTTAAACGAAAGAGTGGAGAGAGAAAAAAAAAAAAAATCAAATGAGCGTTTTCACAGCTTTCATATTCAACAAATGAAAGCAAGCTGTCTTGCATATCAATGTACAATTTTACCCAGACACTAATTTCAATATTTTAATTAGAAGAGTAAGGTCTCGTTTGCCAATAAAACATACCAGTTAAGTAGTATCCATTTATAGGGATCTTAAGCAGCAGTATTTTCTCCGGCAAAAGCGGGACTTAAAAGGTCTTGAGCATATTTAACCTCTTCAGTCCCATCGCGTGTTAAAATCTGTTAATAGCTGAAAAAATTCTGAGGACCAGCTCTGTAAAGACCACTAAAAAGAGCATGTAAACTGTGTGCTTTCTGCTTGAAGTTCAGAATTTACTGTGCACAGCGGGAGGGAAGGGGGGTGAATTAAGGATTTGATTTGATTAAAACTAGAGGACCTGCATTAAAAAAAGAGCATTAAAAAGAGTATGAAAAAAAAACTTGAACATGAAAGCTTTTCCTTTTTTTAATTACTTTATTAACGCTCACGTGAGACAAGCCACTGAGCAGAAAATTGGAACGAGTCCCAAAAGTATGACAGGCCAGAAGGCCTCTGGCCCCCACCCCCCCACCATTTTTCTCCCCACATCACATCTGACCAATAACAGGATTGCATCAGGCCTGGGACGCATCGCCACGGAGATCATCACCTTTCAGACCCATGCATCACTCTACTCAGGATAAAAACACATTTTTAAAAGATGGCACCGTTCACGACGGACCACTCACACGGCGCCCAGACACGTGCGCTCGGCAGAGTGGGGTGGGGGGGGGGGATATATGAAAGAACCACTGATTTGTCACACAAACACAGTTTAGCTACATTAACAGAAAATGCATCCCACTACAAAGGTACCAGCTGAGTTTTAAGCAAATACTTAATCTGATACACTGTAACACTCTTTGGAATGACATGTAATAATTATATAGTTTACACCCCATGTTATGCATAAACAGCAGAGTTCCAGGGTTTGCAAATTAGCAGAATGAAGATATCATATCGTATAGCCCTGCTTCTCAAAGCGACGTCAGTCAGGATGACTCCCGCGTCCATGCCAACATAAGCATACATACGGGATTTTATATTTTAGTCACAACAATGCGCATATCCTTGATTTACCTTCTGGACCCCACGACTTGAGATCTTCGGGGGCCAGTTAGATGTACATTATGTCTGCTGGCCTCAGAACAGCCTAACTGCAGGCCGCTGGACAAACGTCTCTGGTTGGGAACCCTTTAATGAACTCAAAATATGTAAATAAAATGAAACCGCTGCAATCTAAAGCATGGCTGTCTGGGAAAGAATAATGACAAAATAAAAACAAATAAATAAATAAATAAAATCTGTCTTTCAGACTGGCATGCTATACTGTGTGGGCAATATGGATCACCGGATCCCTTTGAACCAAAGAGGAAAAATATCCTATCACAACAGCCATTAGGAATCAAAAGTTACAGTACCTAATTAAAATGTAAACAGCGTAATGAAGACATCTGTGTTTCAACCAAACGCCTCTTTCCCTGCCACTTGGGGTATGCTAATTACTGAAGCAAATCTATGAACGCACGAGAATCCCATACAAGCCCAGATTAAAGGCATTACTGCTAAACCTAGTTTTGTACACTGGGGGATCGCCTCTTCTCTCAAATTCCCAGTAGACTCCAGTCTACCTAAACTCCTTAATAGCATAGATACAGTCAGAGAGACAGAACAAAACCAACAGTTTGTGGCTGGAAAACACAAGGGAGGGGGTTGTTTATTGAAATTATTGAAATTGCACGCTGAATATGACAGAAAAAGGTCTGAGCAATCTAACAGCATACTGCAAGAAACAGCCAATAATTTACATTATGGATCCAGCCACCAGAAAACATTAAAATACAGAGTATAGGACTACACAAGAAAATAAATGTAAAGGTGTTAAATGTAAAAATTCACTTTATATTTGGGTCATGTGCACTATACATATTTTTTTATACACATAAAAAAAATCATTCATGTAGTAAAACGTCAGGTTTATGGGTGAAAAGGCATTTTTAGTTTTTATGAACTTTATTAAACATTGCTAGATTTTTTTTTTTTTTTTAATTCAAGCCTAATCAGATTGGAATGGAAAATAATTTCTAGCAAACAGGATGATAGGTCCTTAATCAACATTTTGAGTCAAATTTCACCTTAATCTAATGCTTTTGAAAGCAGCCCATACATGACTAAGACATGTAAGTGTATATATGTATCTGAGCATATAAAGTAATCAACGTTTCATATCAAGAATAAGTTCACATGCACCGTAATCAGGCATGATTAAAGAGCAGAAATGTTTATGTTATAAAGCCTTGCTGATTGGGATCTCATGCACACACACACGCAGTTAACCCTGCCAAACACCACAAAACAGTGGCCATAGTTGTGTCTTCCCCAGACACAGAACTAGACCAATTGCTAACCAAAGTTAAGCAGGGGGACCCAAATTACACCCCCCCCCCCCAAAGTAGAACAGCAACACGTGAAAAGGTAGCACCTTGCACACAAAAACAAACATGCATATAAAAAAAAATCTCTATACAATATGCTGTCAAAGGGAGAGAGGTCTGTCTAAGGGAGACAGTTTCTGCGTCTAAATGAGATGGTGTGTTGTGGGGGGGGTGCTGGGGGATGGGGGAGATGTCAAGGATTCACGGTCCTTCATCTTTGCAGTAGAGCAAACACGTCTCTCAGTATAGCAACAGACAGCTGCTTCCAGTTTCTAATACGCTCCAACTTAGATCACTGAAAGAATTGTCAGTGCGCAGGGAAACACACAAAGATAACACAGGCAACTGGCACGAGGGAAGGGAGAGGCTAAAAAGAGGGAGAGAGGCGATGTGGGGGGGGGACAGACCTCAGAAGAAATGGGATTTGTTCTATTTCCATGAGTCTGGCTCCCATGGGGCCTCTCTGGCTGTTCAGATGGAAACCACAAAAGACAACACTTAACATATTTGCTTAAAGATGACAACCTCATGTCTGCTGCGCGTGAGTCGTCGCCCCATCAGGGCCGGCGAAATGACCAGGGACAACGTTCATTACTGGCGCTGACATATGCCGCCACCCGGGCGTCTTGCTCGCGCCATCCGTTTACGGGGGCCCGGAGACCCCCCACGAGGGCACGCTCATGGGGGCGACATAAGTTAGCCGCAAGATCTTCTTTTAATGGTCAACATTACGACGTGATAAATATCATCAGTCTAATGTATTCACATAATCCTGGCAGGAAATCGCACTGGGGGGGGGGGGGGGGGGGGGGGGGGGGGGGGGGGGGGGGGGGGGGGGGGGGGGGGGGGGGGGGGGGGGGG
>JABFDZ020000001.1:46797983-46814955 GCA_019775955.2 Pollimyrus isidori
AATATCTTCTTTTATTGGTAAACATTACGACGTGATAAATATCATCAGTCTAATGTTTTCAAATAATCCTGGCAGGAAATCGCACTACCCGCCCCCCCCCCCCACCCAACGCAATCTTCATTCCGGCATCCCTCCCTCACCGTGTGGATAAGACGCCCGCGTGCGCATCAACGTCGCTTGGCGCCTTTCGTCAGGTGACGTGCCCTAGGGCCAAAAGCGATAACTACTCAAGGCTCGTCGACGTTATCATTTTCCCCCTCATTATCCCTTCGTCAGGAGCTATTAAAGCACGGAGCAGGATTAAGATAAATATGGCAGTACGGCCACGATGGATAGCCACGCACACCACCGTCAATTAGTCAGAGCAAGTTCCGACAAAAGACACGCATATGCAAACACAGTGATGAGATCTTAATGTACAATTATTAGCTCCAAACAGGCCGTAAGTTCCTGAAACTCCCATGCTGCCCCCAGCCCCCAACCCAACCTTAATATCACAGCAGGTGAGGCACTATATACAGCATGCTATGTAGGCCACTAACCGTCGCAAGTACCATTGCTTCACAAGCTAATCATTTACCAAACGACACATTAAGATACCAACACAGGTAATTCTGGAAAAAAACCCTGCAGAAATGCAGATGCTATTTGTACATCTCAAAACCTTGAGCTTGATATCCTGATTGACATCCTAACTGACATCATAATTTGAAAGATCCCAAAATAATATTACAAGCACCTGAGCTACTGGCATCTTTTGATCTTGGGCTTACATAATCCTGGTTTGACCGCGAAATTTGGATGTATAAACTCCCCCCCGGGCCAAAACTGAAACAAAAATAACAGGTTATTGACATCCGTCGAGCTGCTCCTCTCCTGCTCCCGTGTGGCCTTTTAAGTTAAAACAATGTACATGTAATTCACACACGTTGTGTAATGCGTATTAACACAAGGGTAGTTAATACATTGAATTTTAAGGTATTTGCCTCACCAACAAAAACAACAGGCGGCAACATGATCATTCAGCCTTCATACTTCAGACAATTTGCTCACGCCAGGACTCAATGACACAAAGTCTGACTTGGCCAATGTCAAAGTCCCATCCAGCCTTACAAACACACCAGTAAAATCTAATCTACACCATTGTGAGGCTTCACAAAGTGTCTCGTTTCTGAAAATACTTGCTTACATGCGTTATAACTGCTACCCAAATTCTAGAAGGTTCAACCAAAATTATATTTGTATACGGTTTAAATAATTTGTGAGCCTTAAACTTCCATAAAAATGGACACCAGACCATTATAAACACAGAGGGAATGTGTTATACCAGCTGCACATTGCAACCTTAAGAGAGGATTTCTTTATAAATGGACGTATGGACGGGGAAAGCAGTCTCACTTCAGTTGGCATTGCATGTTCCCTGTTGCACTGTTAATGGTGTGTGTGTGTGAGAGTTAGTGAGAGAGATATTTAGCCAACAGTGAAATGCTATGGTAGCATATTGGTCCCTTTCAGGCAAAATACCAATATTTTACCTGGAGTAGTAAAGATCAATAAAATGAATATTTTTTTAAGTATCTAAAAATGAACATGACACAAAGAATAACTGCAAAAAATTCTGGATTCTCTTTACATACATATATATAGAGCAAAAATCACCTATCGGAGAAAATGGTGTATTTGAAAGTATATCAAGACTATTAAAATAAACTTCCCGATTGAGTTGTCTCTTTTTCACGCTCGCCTGCGCAAATAAGCTCACAAAACATCTAGCGGAGTGAGGGAGGCAGAAAAAATGAGGGGGGGAGGGGGGGTCAATGTCCATCAACAAGCCACAATCACATCTGAACCCGGCATTGTGGCATTACCCGTCCAGCTCTGGTGACCAAAGTCGGCACCAAACGGCGAGGAGCGAACTGGCACCAATTTGTGTGCATGACTGCAAGTCAACTCAGGTAAGAAATGAAGATTTTTAGTCCCGCAGTGTTACCCCCCCTCCAAACGTGTCATGCAGCGCCAATTATTGTAAGTTTTTTTTGCTTGGGGGTAGGATAATTAATTAATTGACTACTAAAATATTGCCCTGAAGTCCAGCATTTGCCCTTAAAAATGAAGTCACATGATTCTGAAAGAGACATCAATTACCAGAAATACAAAATGACTCCAATTGTAAAACCCACAACCCACTCAACAGAAAAAAAAGATTGTTTGATTCATGCTTATTGTACACTGTCGCCTGACAGTTACCACATGCTTAATAAAGCCTCTTTTATGCATAATCCACATTAATATTCAGGCAAGTCTGAAAGGTGTGTGTGTGTGGTTTTGTTTTTTAATATATCAGGCCAATCCAGCTGTCATGGTTATGTCCCTTGTATGCCTGCTCTGAAAGACTTGATACTAGACCAAGTACCTGACAATCCTGAACTGTATGGCAGCCACGCTTTTTACTTGAGAAGAAGTGCGGTAAAGTAATAGAAAAATTTATCATGCGTGGAAAGTGACGGTGAGAAATAATGACCACAAGACGACACCTTCTCCTTCCCCTCTGAACAACACCCTCGTTAATAATAGATATTAAATACAAAAACTGTAAGCAATACAATACCAACAGGAAAAGACCAAGGAAATTGCAATTTTGCTCCTGGTTTTCAATAATTTAAGTGTTTCCCTCCGACTCTTTAACTCGGTACTCTTGTTTTCAGCAGATGGGCCAGAAACCCAAAGGCTCATGTTTGTTAATTTTTCTGTTAGAAAACAAAAAAAAAAAATCAATGCTATGTAAATAAAAACAACACAAACCCAAATCCACAAGAAGTATAAAACGGCCAAGACCAGCATTGAAAATACTTTACAATTTAAAAAAATGCATTTACAGTGCTCATATCCACAGGCTATATGTTTAATATATCCCTAAATCACAAAATATTATCATGACACACAATTCATTACATGTCATAAAAACAGTAACCCACCACCTGCACTAATATGTTGAGTTACATTTTGTATGCTGGAAAAAAAGTATTATAAAATATTATTATTACAATTATCAAGACCAAATCCTTTTCTATTGCATGGTGAAATTTTACCATATGACTGCATTAAACACCAAACCTTATCTATTTTATAAAGCAATATATGTTTTACTCACTATCAGGACTGACTAATTTAGGTGACCTGCCCAACATTTCCCAACCTGCAGCTTTGCATGACAGAGCTCACGATAGTTTGATTAACCAAAAGAAAACAGCACACATACTAAAGAGCAAATGTGTGGAAATTAGATCCAGGGCTTAAAATAAACACTGTTGTCCGAGTGGGATTTTTACAAGGCAATAGCACTTTCTTGACGGTGTTAGGGTCCCCCACATGTGACTGGCATGTGGAATTTATTAACACGTCTCCTACGGCGAAAAAAGGGGAAGACAAAAAAATATTCAATTAATACGGCTACTCTTTACTGGTAGCAATGCGTCGTGAACTTTTTGTGTTTGCTTTCAAGAAAACCGCACAAAGCAAAACAAGCAATGCAAATATACGTAGAAAGGAGAAATATCAGTGCTATTTATGAATCACTTTCCCGGTATCTTAATGTTGATATCAAACTCCGCGATAAGATAATAATGAATAAAATTCATTAAAAGACAGCAAAAGATAGCTTCAAACTAATGCATCCACTGAATGTCTCTATCGTATATTCTGCTACATGTCTCCTCCATCTAACACCATTATTTTCCCCCTACATTTCTGGTCTTAATGAGTACCAGGCAGACGAAAAACAAATCTCCATCAAATATCCAGTTCGGAGGAGTCCCGTCCCGGCCCCGATTTAAAATGTATAAATGCGGTATGCCGCTCATCAGCGGCAAGCGGACCAATCTGCTCTGAATATATATTAGCGCTTTAACATGTGGACGGGGAAATCTCCCATCTGGTAATCACATCCCCTAGCAGAGCAGCCCCGAGCTCTCTTCCCCAAAACATATCTGCTGTTAAATTATGTGCATCTAAAACAAACATCTATACAAAAGGGCCCGTTTGATTTCAGCGGATCTACACGCGAGAAATGCCATCAAGACCAGTATTTATTATTTGTTTTTCCAAGACGGAAGCGGTTCTGGATTCACACGGGGAACACTATTGTAGCGTAACTGATTACTATAATCTGCCAACTATTTTAATTCAAATCAAATTTTCTATCATCATAACAGACATTTTAAAAATCCTTATTCCTATAAGTAAAAATAAAAAAAAAAAATTAAAACGTGCAAACTGGTACGTGTTGTAAATGAAATTTAACATCCATATACCGAATCACTGAAATCTCAGATTGAAATCGCATGCATAATTCCAACGATGACATCTACACTAAATACAGCATGTCACAATCCCAAACACACATCAAATGGAAAATGTATGACACACAGATACAGACGAGCAACGAGCAGACATGCAAGTATTTCCTAACAAATCCCCCCTCCCCGATATTTACTGGAAAAACATTAAACACAACTGACACACAAGTACAACAACATTGCAAACTATGTAGTATAAATATCATTCTAGCCCGGCGTGAATGAGGTAGATCTCAAAATTGACATACCATATACACTGGTGCTACTGAGCATTTCTTGCTGCAATAACAGAAAAAAGGGAAGAAAAAAAGCTGAATCGGAATTTTCACAAGGCGGAATTCCAAAGGTTGCTTTTCATTAGAGCCACTTTTCCTCTCCGCTATCGGATTTCACTGCCTTGAAAAACGTGGGCCCTTTTCGTCAGGTATTCATTTAACCTACATGCATATAATTAAGGCAAAGCAACACCAACAAAAGCTCTCTTGGATAACAACTGAAGAAAGAATGGGGGGGAGAGAAGAGAGGAAAAAACACACACACACATGACCACGAATACAAGTCCATGTCAATTTTACTCGAAACTGCCGTGGGGTGCAGGGATTAAAAAAAACGAGATCTGAGTGCTGTCGGTGCCATTAAAACACACATTTTAGCAGCTCTCTGAGGACACGAATACACGCACCATGCTGTCCCCTTCTACTTTAAAAATAGATATGTCTGCAGTTGCCCCCACACTGAGAACAGTGACATTGTATTTATTTACCAGATTTATCTATGCAGTTATCGCGTCAACTTTTTACACCTCCCAAACAAAGATCACATAAATTAACTTCCACTCTCGAAAAAAAAGTTACTTTAACACAACCTCAAACCCCACCCCACTCTCACTTTCTCATTAAACAGCTAACACATGGATCCTAAAGGAAATACGCATGAGATTTTTTAACCACATACGAGTCTAAATATAATACTTTCCAAGCACTAACACAAGTCTGGAAAGAAAAAAAGCGTCCCGAGACTGACGCGTAAAATTATACTGCGAATTGAAATATTGGATGATGCACAGTGAGGCCAATTGATGTATTAAAAACATAGCGGTCGCTCTTCCGTGGAGCAGCTCCGGTATTTATTTTTTAATTACACTGATCTCGGATGCGCTCCTGCAAAACCACTTACCTGTATTTTGTGACAGGGCAGCCTCTCGGGTTAGGGTAACATCGATCCGATGTGTTTGCTGATGAATGGTTATTCGGGTTAAAGGAGGATGCTTGCCATTTGAAACCATTCCAAGTTAGTGAAGGGAAGACTGAGCACAGCCTCTGCCATGTTGGAATTTCAAACCCAAAACAGCTGCTCCGGAGGAGCCAGCGTGCCTCCGACTGCGCGTGCGCACTGGCCGAAAGAGCGAAATTCAAATCACCCGCACCTCCGTACGAATCGGGATCAGAATCAGAATCGTAATTAGAATAAGAATCAGAATGCTCAAGCGCACCTTGAATTTGTCTGCGGTTGACAATGGTTCTCGTATATGCTGTAGATAAATATGCAGAAGACGAGAAACAGTCAATTTCATATATGCAACGTGCTTGTATACGTCTCTGCCTGTTACTAATGGCTACTGGCTTAAGTCTACTAGGGCAAGTGGTCGTTGTTGCCAAAAACTAGCTAGGCGAAGTTATGTCGTATTTTCCTTGAATTGCAAAAGGTGGAAGTATAGGCATTTTTCTTAGGATGAATTTTAGATATGACAATGATTTATCCCCCACCAGTTTGGTTTTGTGTCTTTATTTAAGTTACACACTTTTTATTTTTATTACTGTTATTTTCATTGATTATAGCCCCACATTTTACGTGCCTAATAGGAAGAATCAAGCCTTTAATGTCAAAGTCAGAAATGTTCGAAATTAGAAGTTAGAAATGTCGGAACTTGAAGGCTATTTTGCATATGTCTTAGGGGGTACTTTTCTATTAATTAGCGGTTTAATTGGCAGAACACCAACTGGTGGTTGACTAATAAATGCTTATAAGTCAAATAATTGGTCTCACGGATGTTGTACCGTGGGACTGCTTATGAGTTTCACGCCAGGATATTTCCCGTTAAATGCAATAAATAAAATACCCATGGTGCCTTGTTCACACTACAGTTCACGTATTATTTATTTACATGTACATAGGCTACATATATGCAATCCCATTCCAGATAGTGTATACTAGATAGAAACACAGACATGCGGGTGGGGGGTGTGCATTTGTGTGGGCATTTGAGATACTGTTTTAGACAGTTATGCTGGTTTTGCATACTGTTCTACACTCTGCTTAATAATCTAGTAGTATTTGTCCCAATGACAATTATAGAACAAAAGGAGAATTAGTAATTTCAGTCCTAATTAGTGTGTAAATGTCCTGTCCCAGATAGCTCATAATTAGATCATCAGCTGGGAGACATGATTTGAAAAAGACATCAAAAGAAACCACAACTGTCAAGTGAAGTTCATTGCTTTAAATATTACTATGACTTTGAGCTCTCAATCTACTGGGCTATCATTCATATGCCATAATTAGAGTGTTTAAATTAATGCTTCAAATTTAATTTTGAGAAAAGATAGCCATTTATATGTTTAGTAAAAAGCTTTTTTTGTGTGTGTGTGCAATGCACAGTAATTCAAGAATATTGAACACATTCTAGAACAAAATCCATCTTTTCTAAAGTGCTGCAATCTTTTTTGTTGCTGCTGTTGTTTTCTTAAGTCTACAGGGGCAGAAAAAACGGAACCTCTGTTTGACATGTAATCCTGAAGTTGGCACCCACGGTCCCGGAATACCTTCCGGACCTCATGAGCAAAGGCCTTGATATGATGCATTGATTGAGCCCAGAGCCCTCCCTGCAGACTCAGTGCTCCGACTCCTGCAGGTCTGCGGCTCATGGGAGAATTCCTACCCAAAGGCAGCGCTCAGCCACTCGACTACTCTAACAAATGATGGCTCACACACTCCAAGGTAATAATTACTGAGCCGATTCAGCTCCACACAGCTGATACCAACAGCAGCTGTGGGGGGCGGGGGGTACGTTTCCTTGTTTCTCTTAGTGCTAGAAAGGAAATGGGGAGGTAAATAAATCAATAAACAAACTACAAATAGCCCTCGCTTGCTTGAAATGTATGGCGCACTGACTAGCTTGAGAGCGGAGGGAGAGTGCGGATGGCGTCGCAGATGTACAGGAACCAGGGTAGCTATTAGGCTGCATGTTTTGATGCAGCCAAGAAAGGAGAGATGTAAAGACTGTCATCACTGCCGGAATGGCTGTGCCAAAAAGCATCCAGGCCCACGGTAGATAGATGCCGCTGCAGCTACATGACATTTAGCCCGATGATCCACATCATCTGCTCACAACCTCCTCGCAGTTTTTTTTCCATTTTTTTTTGTCGTTGTTGTTTTCCCGCGGACTGGAGGTCGTCCGCAAACTTCCAGAGTGCGCCTCGAAGGTGTAGCGGTGTCCGGTGGCACGTCGCTCAGAGGGGGGGGGCGCCCCGCCCTCCGCTTTTTGTCCTTGTGTCAGCAGGCAGGACATCCTGAATTATGTTGCTCAGCTGCTACCCTGCTCTCTTGGCGGAGAATGTCAGCATCGTCCAGAAACACTCACCGCTTAGATTATTCCATGATATGATCATTGGTTATAGAAAAAAAATCACGTTCGCACATAATAAAAAAAAACAGCTTCCACTGATACTTCTCATCCAATGATTCGATTGAGATAAACTATTCTCAACTTTGTCCAAATTCACATATCTAGTCAAACTTCCATTTCCTCAGATAAGCCAAACATTCTGTATAATCAGTTATGGGCTACGTTATAACCATATGTTTAATTCCAATCAGCAAATATATACATTTCCTCACCTGTATCTGGAATTGCACTATGGCTGTATAATTTCATGAATATTTGACAATTTATTTGCTTTGATAGAATAATATTCATGTTAAATTTATAGAGAAAATGCCTTGAGGTGGTTATTCTCTCTCCGTATCACTAGGTCAATACATTTTACCAATTGGAACACTTGTATGTATTCAGTAAAAGGCATGATTCAGACATAACACATGTATCTCTTCATTGAATAAGAAAATGCTGCAAGACTGTTCGCAGCAGAGACTTACCCCCATAGCGAAACTGTTTATCTCTTCAAGCCCAAGGATAGAGGTTTAGCGAGTCATGTGACAGGCTGGATTTTAACCTTCTGCCTGCAGACTCTGATGTCACCTCTGATCACTTCAAGAGTCCGGTGCCTGAATTTTTGTTTTAATTCCCCGCAAAACATTGCTTTAGAGAACACAAGTCAGAGCCTGTTAATAATGCATGGTTTTCTGTTTCCCCCCCCCCATGATGAGTGTTGTCACATGCATTAGTAAAACCATCACTTTTTGAAGAGATGAAAGCATTGCATGTAAATATGTCTAGCTTTAACTTTCCAGCACTTAATTGCTATTAGTTGTTGAAACTTTATGCATTTGGTCAAAGTAATACAGTAAAACAGTAGACTTACTAATAAAATCTTTAATTCAGATGGTCTGACATTTACTCATATCAATATTCACATTTCCCATAAAGATAATTGATGTATTTCTCATTTAATTTCAATAGCATGTAATAGAGTTGTCTTATTTTTAGAGACTTATAATGAGTAATATTTTATCTATCATTATTCAAATGAAAAATGTAAAAATATTGTATATATTAAATGAGAAAATACATGCCAAGACAGTACAATAAAACGGAACCAGAGATATAACTCACATCTACAGAAGGAATTTCAGTATCACATCATTTTATAATGTTATAATATCTACATAAAGGGCAACTTCTGAGACACCCACCTAAATAAAATCTGACAAAAATGCTCAGGTCTATGCACATAAAATAAAGTAACATTCAAAGCAGGGATCTCCACAGGGGCAGAACCAGAGATGAAATGAAAAAGAAAAGCAGTTCTCCTGCCATACAATGAAACTCAATGACTGCTAAAGAGAGAATGAGAGAGAGAGGAAGGGGGGGTGAGATTGAAAAATGAAAGGTTTAGCTCCCCCCCCCCCACCCCCACATTGATGGTGCATAGCCGACCACCTTTATGGACTGTGCCTAACATTCTAATGGGGATGAGCTTCAAGTGGATGGTGCCCACCGCGAATAAGCTACAAAATCTCACAATAAAAGCAATGTGATTTACAGTAAATTCCACAGGGCTGACAGCATCACAGCTGAGGGCATAAAGAGTCCTTTCAACGACGGGCCTCCGTGCTGCTCTATCTACAGTCTGGCGGCCGGGCCGTGCAGCTCACCACCAGTGACGTTGATAAATAACCAGGAAGTCCCACTGTTGGCTCAAAACTAGAAGTTGTTCAGCTGCAATTCTGCATTTGTCCTGCTTTAATGGGTATGGAAGTGGCTTTAGCAGTAATCTGTCAGTGATTGATTAGGCCTGAGCAAATCCTCACTCAGCTCTCTCTCTCTCTCTCTCTCTCTCTCTCTCTCCCTTTCTCTCTCATTCTTTTTTCCTTACAGGCCATACAGTCCAAAGGCAACGGCTGAGAATCGATGGCAGGATGGTAGAGTCGGAGCGTGTGCTCTATATACACGAAGTACAAACAACGTTAATTCCAGTCCAGTAAGTGTCTGGCTGAGGGGGGGCTTGAATCGGGATGAGAAAGAGGAAGCTGAATGATCTGGGTTCCTCCAAAGAGCTGGAGCGGGAGTGTAAAAGGGACACGTTTTCCCTAAACTGTACTGCTGACGTTCCAGGCTAAAGCCGGCTGTCAGTTACAATTCTGTCTCCTCTCATGCCGTTAATTAGTCAACGTCACGGGTTTTTTTTTTTTTTTCTCAAGTACCGGCTATTATGCTGTAGTGATACGGCTGACAATGGATATCACAAGTCATATCATTAGCAGCTATATTAACCTTTGGTATCATCCACTGAGTTAGCGTGATGGTAGCATTCTATGGTGCCCGTCAGCAAACAGCTCGCTAGCATGGGACCTGCAGCACATATTACTGTTATGGCCAGACAAAGCTATGACTCTCCCCAAATACACATTTCACAGCTACATATACAGTATGGTTCAATGTATCTTGAACACTGAAGATCTTACCAGGATAAACCTTTAATTTTAAGAGGGGAAAATGACCATACCAGTTGGCCAATTGGTTCCTCTGAATCTTCACTCTGGTTGTTAATTCACAACATGTATCAGGGACTTCATCAACACTGGCCTTTTCCTTGTTTTACTTCCAAATGCTTGGATTCCCTGTTTCGCGTTCAGCTACCACCCTTTCCAAACTTTCCGACCTTCCCAACGCACAGTACACTCAAGGACCATGAAGAAGGAAATCTCCGAACTGGAGGTGATTCCTCTCATTTATTGTATTGAGATATGGGAATGAACCCGCATTTGGGAATGTAGCAGTAGGTGTTGATATCAGTGGGAGAGACATACTGAAGATGTAATTGCAGAATGCATAAATCCTGCATGGAACTACACAAGAATTTCACTACAAATGTGAGCCAAAGTGTCTGTTCGTGCCATCAGAATGAATTCTGAAGTACTACCATTTGCGTTGGTCATATGCAATAAAAAGAAAAACCTATTTTCAGTTGGAATTCCTTTTTAAGCAATGAATTGCAATACAGAAATGAACACCGATTATAAATGAAGACATCAAGCTGATGTTTTCTAAGCATTAATGAGCAATGATTATTTTAAATGCAGCAAAATTGAAACTAAAATTTAATCAACACAGGGAATAAAATGGTGATTAGGTTCTTAACAGAGTTTTAATACAGCATATGAATGCCAACGATTCTTTACCATCCTTTTTGTGCATCTTAATGTGCAAATCTGGAAAAAATGAAAAAAGAAAAACAGAAATGGCTGGATTTCTCCTGGGTTTCCACAATTTCAATTCAGTGTCTAAAACAAAGCATTCTAATAATGCAATTCATTTTACATTCAAAGAACATTTTGGTTATTTTTAAAGCAAGAGGTGTAAGGCATAAAAATTTGTGTATGAATTTTAATGGAGACACTTAAATGGTAATTATTCCACTCAGCACAAATGCAGGTAACAAATGGAATTCAATCAGTGTTCATGCATAATGACCGTCATTACGAGAAAAATAATAATGACATCCTATCTGCATTAAACCTGCAGACACTTCACACAATGATCTCAGGCCCATTATTGATCTCCATGGAGATAAGCAATTGTCACTTTTTCAGCATTGTACATGAATGTTAAATACATCACATTTGTTTGCGGCAAACTGTTTCGGCGAAGACCAGAATCCACCTAATTAACTACTCGAAATGCGCTTACTTGTTCTCGGTAATTGAAAATCGGAACCAGGGAGCATCATTGACCATCACAGTACGCAGGACGGAGGCTTTCCATGTTTCACGAGTTTAATTCGTGGTGTTGGCAAGAAATCCCAGGCATATGAAGGGGCTGCGGCAGTGAGGCCCAAGCTCAGGGGGCAGAGATGATATTGATGTGTATGCTGGTAGACCTTGGGGATGGGGAAGGGGGTTCGAAATGTGGAAAAATATCATATATATATATATATATATATATATATATATATAGCACATTTGATCATTTCCTGTATCATACAAAATCTGGGAAAATCGTGTTTCACTGTGATGGGTCAAAATTTGCACCTTTATTCTGTACGAGAATTCTCTTGAAAGCCTTGGATGTCATCTTGCTCTTCTTCAGAATTTACTGACTGCAAATAAATTCCAATACACTGATCACAATGTTATGACAGGTTCTGTTGTTTTTTTCTTCTTCTTTTTCTGGTGAGTCAACCACATGCTGGGTTTATATCTGAATAAAAGATTTGACCATTGTGGGCATACACTGCCAAAATAAGCATTGGCAGATGTTTCACTTGTCATGAAGGCCCCCTTAGACTGAGAGGCGTACAGTATGGGGTTTGGTGGAAAGAGCTACGGAGCTGAGCAACATTGCAAAAGATGCTGCTGTGCATCTGTAAACATCTGTGGCTAAATGAGGCACATAGAAAATCGCAGATATAATAATGCACAACAGCAAGACAAGAAGGAAAAACAAACATGGTGGGTCGGATAGTGAGCGTATGCATATGCCAAGAGACAATGGTCAACAGCGCTCTAGTACAAGCTACTTGACACGGTGACCTTGGGTGCCGTCATCTATTCACAGGGCGGCAAACGGAACGCACGGGGGGTAGAGGGCCATCTCTGGCTCCTCAAACACGTCTGTGCTGCTCTGAAAACAGGCGAGGAAACGACAGAGGTGCCCCTAGCCAACGGTCCGCGGATGGGGCCAAGCGAGGAGGAGGAGGAGAAGAGGTGGCGGTGTCGACTCTGGCCAAGCGGTAAGGATGTAGCGGGAACAGTCACACGTGCGTGAAATGCACAAGAGCAGCGCGCGGCGTTTGTGGATCCGTAGCGCATGACAGGCCTGCAGTGAAGACTGGAAAAAAATGCAGCAGGCCTAAGATTGCAGGACCAGGAAATAAGCAGTTCTTTTCACAATGATGCTCATATGGCTGAAGAATGATGGCTCTATAAGTGCGCTTGCCTTTGCAAATGAGATCGAGTGAATCAAAACTTTGTCATGAACGTTACAAAAGATGGTTCAGTTCTGTAAGGAGATCTTTACAATATTGTGCATTGTAAATGTTGATGTTATACAAATAAACATTTTTTTACAATATGATGCTGTTTTCTTTGTTGTAACAATGAGCCAAAGGGGTTCACAAACAGAGAAATGAGCAAAATATCTAAAATTTAATAAATATCTCCCTATATGAGCAAACAGAAAACATGCATAATATTATTTCTTCTCCCAACTGCTTATCCTGTACAGCAGTGTTTCCCAACCCAGTTCTCGGGGGCACACCAACAGTCCCTTTTTTGCTCCCTCCGAGCTCTCGGTACAAAAATGTGGTCTGACAGGGAGCAGAAGTGTGTCCCTGAGGTCTGAGTTGGGAAGCACTGCACTACAGCATCACCTGGAGCCTGTCCCAAGCAGTATAAGCCAGGAGACGTGGGTACACCCTGAACAGGATGCCAGCTGCTCACAAGGTATATACTCAAGAGAAAAAACACAAGCTACACACACACACACACACACACACACACAGAGTCTGGCTGGGATTTGTACCCCCAGCCCTGGAAATGCGATGCAATAGTGCAATCTATTAAGCCACTACAATATGTAACCTGGTATTCGAAGCTTAGCTTGCAATGATTACAGTACACACACAGTTCCTTCTGTATCTTAGCAAGCAAAAAATAATGATCTTGCTTTTTGTTTCTTTTGAAATTCTGAGTGTTTGGCATGTATTGCAGATCCATTTTTCCAGCCATGGCAACACGTCCACACAAGGAATAATAAAATCCTTAATCTGACATAAACAATATATATGCATTGGATTAAGCAGCAGAATGTATAATGAACAATCTCTGCAGTGTATGTATGTAGTGTCCGATTTGATTCCAGGCTGTGGGCTTAAACACGACTAACAGGGTGCACAGGGTTATCAAAGTTACTGAAAGTGGGGAGGAGCGTCATCCTGTATGATTTGTCCTGCCCAAGGTCTCCAGTGGACTCTTCAGACAGGCAGGTCTGTCTCACTGGCTTTTTGTAGCACCCTTTGCTGAATTGCTGTGGCCGACCATAGTAGGGACTCTCGGGAGGGAAAATAACAGGGTTTGTCAGCGCCGCCGCTCTCTGAATGGCTGACCCCCCCAGAGCACATCCTTGCGCAGGTGGCGGGGCCCCCTCAGACCTGCCAGGTACGCCGTCATATCGCCCGCCGCTCGGCCACACCATCGCTTCTCCTTTATCCGCCTTGATACCTGTTCTTTCACACACGTTTGGAAAACGACGCTCAGGTAGAGGTAGCCATCAATAGTATCACGGACACGATTCTTGGAGATGACATATGCTTCCATTTGCTTTATGGACAGTATTATGGGCGATGGTGGTAGGATCACCGCCTTGGCTTCCAGCCTTATGCTTCCGTATAGGATGGTCAATCTCTTGCCTGCTATGGATGCGAGGCTCAACTCCTCTGAATGCATAATGTCTGCAACCTGGGGTTTAGGTCTAATGAATAATGCTGGTGCGATTTTCAGCCAGTAGACTTCTTAAGAGCCACATGAAATGCATGAACCGTATCCAACACATCCACCAGTGTGGGATTAACTTATCAAAAGTACTCAATTCATCTGCCTGGAAAGTTCATA
Organism: Pollimyrus isidori; assembly: GCA_019775955.2. NCBI lineage: Eukaryota > Metazoa > Chordata > Actinopteri > Osteoglossiformes > Mormyridae > Pollimyrus > Pollimyrus isidori. The sequence continues at coordinate 46,812,629 of JABFDZ020000001.1, forward strand.
ATGGCTGTTTTACTCAGTGCACATTGGGTCTTTCCAAAACATAACACAAGATTATCTTTGGTAGTAATAGAGGATACAGTATTTATACCACACAGAACAGCTTGGAAGAAACTGATTTCAACCTAACCTTTCAAGTACAGTTAAAATATGAGTGTATTCAGTGTAACCGTCTGCAAAATAAATATGATCATGTGCCTAATAATAATAATAAAATTATTATTATTATTATTATTATTATTAAATTGTGGGTCAATCCAAAGCAACATAAATGCTCATTTTCCCTTTTTTTACCACTAGCTACTGTGTATCTGTACAGCTTCATAATATGAGCAAAGACATTAGTGTCATTTCTTGAAAGTGTTTTAATGTTGTTGGTAGCCAGCCACCTAAAGAACTCAATGATTTATTTTATCCTGTAAATTCACACTTGCTAATGTTATTTAAATGGTTTCATATAAAGGTGCAATTAAAAATAATTCAATATTTTTTGTTTTATTTGCTTTTAACTGATGTAGTCATTAGCCTAGTTTTCATCAATCAATAACAGGCTAATAAATGCAACAATTTTGTGTTTTTTTCCATTTGAAAAACAGAAAAATCAGCAGCACAGCAACCTTTTAAATTGCACTTATTTGTAACACGACGGAGCACAAATACTTAGTAATATCTCATTTACTACTGAAGTACAAATCATAAACAAATCATGAACAAATTGACAGAACTTGTGATAAAAGATGTCATGATTCATTGATGAACAACCAGATATTTTACTTGTATTAATATTACATCAGTATGTAACCAAGACATTATTTGTGGTTAATTAAGACATAAGGAATAGCGTAATATGTTATTATTTGTGCCACATTAAGCACAGTGTTACCACTTATTTTGTCAAAGTCATCTACAAAATATATAATTTAAGATCATGTGTTTTTTCAGTACAAGTCTTTTTGCTTTGGTTATACATCATGGCCACTTTTGGTTTGATAAATTGTAAACTGAATGCAAATAATATCATGACAGATACAAACAGAGGTGATGCAGCCCTGAGGAAATAAAGGTTACTTTTAACATCGTTTTCTGCACTTGTCCTACCATTGGTTACATGGAACAATGTACTCTTTAGGGAAATTTATTTTTCAGAATATCTGACATGTGATGTCTGTTTGGGGGTCACCAGATGTACACTCCTAATATGATCAACTTGGTCCTCACAGACCTGAGGTGCACAATAACAATTCTAGGGTTGGATAGGCACCTGTTGTAAGGTGGAAGGGAATATTACTTGTCTAGACGAAATCCCTGCGGTTTACGACACAGATTCAATAGCTCTTGAGTTGGATGGACTCAATCAAACGTATAAGCTCAGTGAAGTATACAGTTCAGCAGGATAAGACGTTGCAGGATCATAAACCCGAGGGCCAGGTTGGCAGGTAGTATATATTTATACGCTTGTAACCAACAACATTAGCAACTGCAACACTAACTGTGCTAATACCTGAAGCAGCTGTATAGCAGAGTATTCAATATCAATACACACAAATATAAGGACTCGAAATCATTAATGGAAAAAGACTAATCTACTTATTACTGTAAAAAAAGAACTGCATCACTAATACATAAACCACCAAAAAATGGAAGTACAGCATAAATGCTGCATCATTGGTTTGATCACCTTAATATTACTACAGTACAGAAGAGAAATGTGCAGGCATAGTGGGGGGCTTCAGGATTGGATCAGATTTAAAGATCTGTATCGATGTTCTAAAATGCAGATTGTGTGAATCTTTATGTCCAGTTGGGCTCAGGTTGAGATTGTATATGTGATGTGTGCCCTATGATGGACAGGTGTCTCTTCCAGAATGTCCCTCTTTCTTGGGACAACCTCCAGGCACACAGTGACCCTGTACCAGATTAGTGGTTATAGACTATGGATGGATGGAAGTATTTTATAAATATAAATGAACCACATTTGACATATTGTAAAATGGTCACAAAGTGAATTGATGCCAGAAACATTTACAGTAGTACCTCGTTTCTCAAACCTAATCCGTTCCAGACTCTGGATCGAATCAAATCGTGTGGGATTCCCATGTGATCGGTTGTTTCTAGGTGTTGTCATTAGTCTTCTGTATTAAGTCCGCATTTCAGTTTGTCTCCCCAGTCCGATCATTGGGTGCGTTCGACTTGCTTACAGCGCTGGCTTAATGCAATACATTATGATACCGACGCAATGCATTATGGTTAGATATGCATTGCGACCTCTCACCCAGCTGCACAAACTGGAACCGCCTCCGTGACGACACACCTTTGCCCTTATTGGCTGA
>JABFDZ020000001.1:46841425-46860316 GCA_019775955.2 Pollimyrus isidori
CCCCGCCCCCCCCCCTCCTCCCCACACAAAAAAAAAATACACACTTCTCAAATAATTCAGTTCTCTTGAGCTCTGACTACAAAAATAGTTTAAAGGCAGCAGCTGAGAACATGCGTGTTTCAAATTAGAGTCATTATTTCTAAAGGGCTCTGTCCTCTCACAGCTGTTTGAAGGAGTCTTTATAATCCTTAGAAAGAACACACACACATGAAAGAGAGCAGATAGCCAGAATGATAACAATATTCAGGATGTAAAAGATTATTATAGACACATAAACATATTTGTAAATCTGTCCATATAATTGCCATTTACCCCGTAACATGGTGCAAATAGTATATTAATAGTTTGTTTTCAGCAGTTTGCTCTTTACAATTCATTGACTGAATTAGTGCACAATTATTTTATTTATAAAAAATCTGCAAACCAATTAAAATGCAGATGTCTCTGCTTGTGTCGTTAATCTTATCATTGTTACATAAACACAATAAATACATTATTTTGTTTGATTACCCACAGTTTGGTAATTACTGTAAAATGGCTTCTCGTCTCACATTCACACAAAGACTAACATTGATTTTGTCATTATGCTTTCATCACTATGATGCAGAGCGCTTACTAATACACTATGAGATAATCTCTTGTTTTCTGACTTTCTGTGTGTTTACCTATGTCCATACTGTCCGTAAGACACCTGAATGAAAGAGCAGCAAATTGTTATTAAGTCAGAGAATAAAAAAATCTTTAAAAATAAATACATGCTCAGTGGGGTTTTTTGTTAACATGGGGAAATTACTAGATCTTTGTCAGCTTCTGTGATTACCTCATCAGTTTGTTACTATAGTAACAATTTGGCATCACTAGGGTGCTGTCGCTATAATTAACCTTTTTCAGATTGTCTTTTCTCTTTTAAGATAGTCTATATAACCTATATAAAGCCATTGAGGGAAAAGAAGACCTTCACCCCAAAGGCTTTAAAAAACATATTTGGGGTCAGTTTATACAGTTCAGATTTCTTTAGGAGTAATTTCTTTCATCCTGTATCATTTATTTTCCCTCTTTTTTTGCTGATAGGTCATTTTCAGAGTATTTAGAATGATAAATGTTCAATTTGAACACAATTTGTGTGTGTGTGTGTGTGTGTGTGTGTGTGTGTGATAGACAATACGTACAAACGGCTGTAAATTATATGTGTTGGGAAATAGTTTGATTGCACCAAAATCTGGACATTGGGATCCATAGTGCTCTGTCTCTGACACAATTTGTGAGGTTTCTACACTGAATTGAACAGAAAATGAAATGAAATGAAAGGAAATTTTAAATATTGCCTTTAGCTGGTTATATGAAATTCAAAATATGAATTCAAAGCTAGAAATCTTGACTGAAAGAACAGTGCACAGTTTTCAAAGCACATTCTTGATATTGCAACAAAAAGAACTTCTCTGGCTTGGATTTCTGCTCCAGATTTAAATATCTACAAATTCTATACTTCAATAATTCTTTAATCAAATCTGTTATCTTCTGATTTTATTATGCACTCTCAGTCCATCAAAGTAAAATTTTGACATTTTACTAAGTTTTAAATAGAATGTAAATAATAATTATCTAAATGTGCAAATATTGCTAACGTCTATATTAAATCTGATCCTACTATAGGAGGTAAAGGGTATATTATCATATTATTATTATTTGATATTATTTTATTTATTGTATAAAATCAGATGTTCTATGCTTTTCAAACACTGCTCTAAATATTCTCACTTGAAGCACAAATATGCATCTGCCTCATGAAGTGATTAATGTATATGAAATTACTTTGCTCGTTAAGCATTTCTTTATTTTAGTTTTTCTTAGAAATTCAGCAATTTAGTTTACTCTGTTACTTAGGAGAAAGAGATACACAGAACCTGGCACTTAAAAATGCCTTTGTGTTTTTTTTATGGTGGAATGTCCATAATTAGGAGAGAGAGAGGGAGATGCACATTAGTTCTGAGTGAATGTACAAGACAAGAGTAGAGCTTAATGAGTTCCTTTGGCCCAGAACAGTACTCCAATAACCACCCTGCTGCCAGACCTACAGCAGAGAGCAGAACTGGCCTGCACCAACACCCCCCCCAACACACACACTCACACCAACCCCCAACCACGTATATATTTGTATTCACTCCTTGGGTATGGGGGAAAATCTCAGCCTTTTGGAGTTTACCAGAAAAGAGAGAGGACTTTCACTCATTCTGAGGAGATGTTTAGAAAAAGCAGTGATTCTCACTGCCATGAAGGGAAATATTGTGAAAATAATAAAAAGCAATGACTTATTTACTGTTGGGCCCGACACTATGGTGGCTGAATTGAATCGAGTCTGTTTTTGAGAGATAACAAACTTTAGCGACATTTTAAAATATAAAACAGAACAATTTAAAGAATAAATAATTTATCTAGTCCTGATTATGTCCTGCACCTAATCTGACAATGTTGAATTAATGCACATTATCATTATAGGAAACACTGAGTTTAGATTAAAAAAAACGGTGTCCCCTCTCTTAGTGGGAACTTGGGACAGACAAACCCATACGCAATGAAGAGGGCTGCCGTTTGGTGTGCTGCCCATCGCTGTATATATAGTTCCACTTTATGGGTGTCAGCCACAAAGGAGGCAGGTCACCAGCTCTCAGACATGCCCCCTCTTCAGTCCGGCTGGCCCTTACCTTTCTAAGTGAGCTGAGCTTTGCCACTTGAGCGACTGCATGGAGCTGGAACATTTGCCTAAGTTGAAGATCCAGCCCTTGTTTCTTAGGCCAGCGGTTCACAGGACACACATGCTACGCACGCATGCTCCTATGGTTTCATCCCCCTGGGAGACAAACCACTGTCTGTTATTGCCCTGTGTCACTCTGACAGGCTTGAAGAGCCTCGTCTCTGATTTTATTTGGGAAAGGATTTTACTGCCTTCTCCCAGCAAGCCTATGCAAAGCCAGTAATAACTATGCCGGGTTTGTTCAGTCATACTTTTGAATTTGTTAAGAATTTAAAGGATCAATAGTCAACAATTACAGCATTTTTCATAAGCAGAGTACAATACCTTGGTCCTGGGTGCCTTACCCTGACCCACATGACCTAACATTCATTCTTAATGTGTTTTGATGCCATAAGTTGCATATTTTAACTTCTGGTCATGGTGCCCTACTGGGATACTGAGGCTAATTGATGATCTGGACAAAGCAACATAGTTTTTTGCACTAAATGATGACAACCTAGCAGCATCAAGAAGATTCATACACTCAGGAAATGAAGGTCATACTATATAAGAAACTGTTTCTGGAAATGTAAAAAGTTTGATTATATTTAAGTATTTCCATCCATCCATCCATCCATCCATCCATACATTGGTTTATCCAGGACACAGTTATGTAAAGCCTGGACTATTCCAGGGTGGTCAGTAGCAGATTTATTTTTAATATATTTTTCACATTGTCTCATCCATGGGCATTTTCAGGTCCGATCACTCAGGGCTATATTCCCAAATATTTCATGCCTAGCCCAGAGTATTTTCGCCCCACTGCTTATCTTCCTTCAAAAAGTAAAAGGTAAACTTGACTTAGCCCTTGATTTTTTTCCATAGCTAGAAACGCCCCTGGTCTCATCTATATTAGGACTTAAGGAGGACAGAGCGATTTCTCTCAGTCCGCCTTTTATCATGTTACTGTATCTAGTAGACATTCGCTATTCTTACTAGATTATACTATATGTACTCGAGAGTAACACAACCCATCCATCCATCTAACCATCCATCCATCCATTTTTTAATACCCACTTGTCATATGTTGGGTGGCAGGAGTCAGGAGCCCATATACATAGATTTCTTCAGTTAACTGTCCTCAGTTTCTGTTCAGTTTCCCAATTTCATGACATTAAAGAGGTTTCAAATGTTTATAAAAGGGTTTTAATCATTAACATTACATTAGAAATTATTAAGAACATCTTTCCTTAAATACTGACAAGAGAAGTCTGATTCACAATTTAAGATTATGGATGAAGTAGAAATGGTCCAGAGAAAATTCTGGAATTATTTTGAGGAAAATTTTAACTGAGTATTTTTATCTTGGCAGACTAATCAGTACTGCTGCTCAGGGCTGACCTGTCCAGTCGCTGAACGGCAGGGCCGCGTTTATAGGATGTGAATCACAGGATGAAAAACGGGGACACTGTTTTAATATAAATTGCAGGGGCTACACAGAGGCTGACATTTCTGTGAACAATCACGGCTATAAATATAGATTTCATGTTTGATAATCATTTTGCAGGCATACACTGCAGCAGCAGGAGGTGACAACTCGGTATAAGATTTCATCACTTAATAAAACACAAGCAATTCTGCCAACCCATAAAGCACATGATTTTTACAAAAAAATGATCTGTTGCTTAAAATTAGCTACCGCTATATTTATCTCTTTGCTTTATTGTGTCGAATAAAATCAGTTGCGAGAATGGCGATCAATTCACATGCTATACTCCAGAAGAACTGTGGATGAGGTGAGCCGAAGTTTCATAGACAGACCGTTAACCAATTCGTGTTTGGGTAGAGATTCACTGTAGATGTTTTCTGCAAAGCTTTTGGATTAAGGCAGAAGACAATAGAACCCAGAGCAAATCTGCACAGACACAAGGAGCAAAAGCAAACTCCACACGCATATGTGGACAATCAAGTCAGAATCAAGCCCACAACTAAGTCAGGAATATCATTATCCATCTATCACCTAAGCGCTTCAGCCACAATGGCCACTGTTCACCAAATTCAAATTCAATTCAAATTCGTTTAGGGTTGTGGGGGAACCTACAGCCAGTACAGGGCAGAAGGCTGGGGGTGCCATAGACAGGATGCGAGGGCATCACAGGGTAGACATAGGCACACATTAACAGGGTAATGTAGAAGCACCAATTAGCCTAAATTGATGTTTTTTTTACTGTTTTTGAGCCCCGCCCTCACATGGGGGAAACTCCACAGAAACACAAAAGAGGAGGGACTCAAACCCCCATTCTTGTTGCCATAAGGCGACAGTGATACCAACAGAACAATCAAGGCACCTGATAACAATTAATTAATTTCACAATGCTTTCTTTCTTCTTTCTTTCTTCTCTCCCTCTCTCTCTCTTTCTTTTTCTTCAGGAACTATATCACTGATTCCATGTGGCATTAAACCGTTCCGTCCTTTGCTATCCCACTGCTCTTAGGTACCACATACTGTACGGTAGATGTGGTCTGACTGTCTTTCATGAGGCAATTTATATCTGAAGACAACTTCATGTTTTATACAAAAAAGAGGCAGACAGGTAGTCAGCCTCATCTGAGTGAAGTGTACTTAATAACGTCCACTTTAGAAGCTGAGATAAGGCAGAAGGTAGAAGAGCGAGTTTTAGATGCAGTTGAATTTCATCAATGTTGGACTAAGACTAGGGTGCGAAGCTCACTACGCTGGATAATGATGCTGGAGAAGGATGACATGACAGAGGGATCGGAGGGAATTAGATGAGATGCTCATTAAAGGGTCTAATGATTAAAATATTGATTAATTAGCCAAACATTGATTTACAGTCGCACTTTATCAAGTACAAAGGCTTTAATTACAGTGCCATTATACCATAGATTGACCTACTCTTTTTTTGTCACTTGCAATGAAAGAGAACATTTCTTTAACTGCCTTTTTTTCTGACCTGTAAAATTTTAATAGGAGGAGCAGTGGAAGTCATGCGTGGATTGGCAGTAGAGCCAAGGAAAAGCCTACGTCCCCAATTCTGGTTAAACGGCATCACCTAAAAGGTGCCGTCGAAGCCCCTCGCCGAGCTCCTCGGCCCTAAAATGGATCCATTTCAGATATGGATTCGACAATCCAGTCGCTAGGAGCCACGACTCTGCACTCTAATTGCGGACATTAATTATATTTTTCAAGCTCTGCAAAGAGGGAAGGGAATGGAAAACACATAGACAACAATGCTTCATGTGAAGAACAATGATAGATAATTATCCCTCCCTGTGTAGGATGATATGAGCGGTTCCCGGGAACGACGTTCTGCCGTTAGTTAATGAAAAGGCGCTGAACGGGAATTGAATCACGTTTTCCACTCCATAGATTCAGAAAATGGTGCTTCAGGCACTTGTGTGCGCAGTCAGAAATCACAATCTGCCCGCTGAAATTGGAAATCTGCTGTCACCACTTTCATTGATAGCTTCATGTCAATAGTTCCCCCACACTGAGGGACATGGCTGACCAAGGGGAATATATTGCCTTTAGGAACCCAGTCTTAACTCATCATACAAACAAACGTCACTGCTATTTATGGAAAAAGACACTCCTAAGCTATAGATACTAGATTTCTGTTCCTAAAACTAACGCTTCGTCTTCGAACCTCCTCCAGGTCCAATGACAAATGGTGTCTACATCTATTTCCTAGTTATATGTTTTCCCTCCAATTCTGACAGACGAAACCAGAGGTAGACAAAACAGATCATGATGAATTACTATAACTACGCTGTCAGAGAGCAGATGGAGGAAGAACAGCCCTGAAAAGATATGAAATATGAGCACAAACTGTGAAAAGCATGGCTTTATTTTCTGTGTGAATTAGCGAGAGGTACTTCCTAGAGGTAAGACTAATAAGTGTAACAAGGTAATAAGCACAAATAGAGGAATGTTGGTTTATATCTTCTGGTTTTTTACACCTTGCTATCTTAACATCCAGCTGACGCAGATGATCCGGAAAACCTGAACATTCCACCAGTCCATGCATGACGTTAGCCGGGGAAATTAAACGTGCAAACGCGCTCCCATAGCTAAATAGTCTACCTGGTCGAGGAGCACGATCAATGCCCAATCGATACACGCACAATCTGCCCATGAGTACGTTTTAGGTATTTCAGCATCCGAGGTCACCTAAGTGCCTCCCCCAAACACTCCCCCGCCCCCCCCGGGGCGCGATTCCAGCTCTGCGCTTTCATTCCCGCCAGTGCGGCTCCATGGCCAGGCGCGGTGCAGCTCCTCCGCGTCTGCGGCAGAGGGCAGCGCTGGAAAGACGCTCCAGGGATGAGAATCCGAACAGGCGCCGGCATCCCAACCAGCTGCCATGTTAAATCTGGGGTGGGCTTGCCGGAATGCGTATCGGCAAAACAAGATGTTGAATTGTGGTTTTATTCCGTCTACATTGTTTGAGGTTTGTTTTTTTTATTATCATTATTTTCCAGAGAGCCGCGTTAACATATCTGCTTGGCAGTGGGCCTCTTGGCCTTTGAGGCTCCTTGGCATGCATCCCACCTCAACTTGGACTGAGATCAGCTCCCTTTCCCATTTTCCGTGATGCCAAAACCACAAAAGTTACTGCTCGAGGTGTTAGAAGGCAACATTTGTGTCCTACCAACACGGGTAATTAAACTTCCATGCAAGGCTTAATACGAATGGTTACTTCCCTTGTTATTTTATTATAGCTGTTACGGTGGCTTTGCCGATGCCTTCTGTTACCCGAATCAGCTCACTCTGTGGTCTGGCGTGAATGTCTTGTAGTTTTTAACTGATTTTTACACATAGTGTTCATACCTATAGCAAGAAGACCCTTACTAACCTGTAAGCCATTCATGTTTTTTAAAAATGCAATTTCTGTAAATGTATATTCCACATTGAAATGCCCCTTTAATCTGTCAAAGGGGTTTTACAATATTTTATGGCATCAAAGAGGCACTCTCACTGATCAGTCTCACCACGATAATCATTTGCATAATTTATCCCTTTATGTTGAGTAGATTTCACTGCAAGTATAACTCTATACATTGTGGTCTTTTTTAAATAAGAGAAATAATAACCAGGTCGTCACAGAACGTTTCTACTTGACTTAGTGATTTTGTGCATTTTGTCCATTAGTTTCTAAATGGAATAATTGTTACTTAACACCCTTTGTTTCAGGAATGGGGAAGGGCATATGACGAACAATAATTTTTAACTGGTTTCTCCTACTTTTAATATAACCAGAGATTCTTTTGAAAAACACCTCTGTCTTTTTGTCATATCAAAATGGCATTTTAGCTTTTGCATGAAAAACACACACATCTAAAAGCAGTGGGAGCAAGCGCAGTACGTAAGAAGTGCATTAGGGCGCAGAGTCGGCAGGAGGGATGCGTCGGTGTACAGGTACGGTCGCAGTCCGGTACCCCATCCGTCTGAACCGCGGCTGGCGGAATGCAAACCTTCCCGTCTCTCCATCCTTTGACCCGTGGGACGTGTCTGATGACGTCACACCACTGTTTTATCAGTAGGGAAAAGAAATAACCTTTGTTTACACTGATAATATTTCCTCATCCTCGGGGTGACCTCTGTGACTCAAGAATGCCAAGGCTCAGCATATAACGATTGTGCATCTGTCAGAATTGAACAGTAATTTCATGATAATGTTCTGCAATTCATGCTTAATGTATTTATCAAAACACTGATCCTTTCTTTGCATTCCTGTAGCCCTGAGGACAGTGACAAGCAGACCAAAGCCATGACAGGTGGACCAAAAACTATTCTATGTGCTATGATATTTGCCATTGCTTATTTGTCATTGATAGTTTGTAGATTCAGTGTTTTGCTATTATAATATACTGGCCCTTGTCTATTAAACGCACTCACTGGTTTTGTTACAAACGCTACGCTAAGACAAGGTGTCAATTCCTTAAGGAAGGCCTGACTGTCAGCTTGTAATGTTTGTCTTACACTTGTTTGTTTTAAAAACATCTAGTTTTATTAAACAGTATCAAAGCACAAAAATAAAAGTAAATATTTTAATCAAGGGGCGTAAGATCATACAAGCTGTCTTTTTACATCTGAAACAAGATATGAACTATATCAGATCTTTGTTTGTGCTCTTTATCTGCATTTCAAAGGCAGCCCATGGGATTGGGCTTTGCATATTTACATGCGATTAAGAACTCTAAATGGACGCGTCAAAATGAGTAAAGCGTTTGCTCCTTCAGGGCGGCCGTGATTCTCATCTTATCAGCGGACCGGCGCAGCTTCATCCTGCAAAGACAATAACAATGCAATGCAGGCTCGAAGAATAAAATACACGTGACACGTGTCTCAGGCTACATGCATCATCAAGGTGTGCAGCTATCTGTGGATTCCACATAAACCCACCATAGCCATTCAGTTACAAAAAATAACAATAAATACTTCCCTTTTCAGGGTACCGTTACCTTGTGAGAGATGTTTCCTGTCAAGGATCATTCCAGTTTCAGTCAAATGAAAAGTGCAAGATCACGTATTAACGTTTCAAGGCACATACGGATATAAATTTCAGTGCGAGACAGCTCTGTGTGATGCTTTATCCTGAACACGGCGCATCGGTGTCATGTCAAATTACATGTGTCATGCGGATTCAAAACCCGTCGCGTATATTACATAATTACTGATTTTTTAAAAAAAAGGATTACTGTTCAACTCAAGAATGACAGTTATAATATATATCTACAGCAGCTAAAATTTCACACAATTGCTCAATTAATTTTTCACAAAAGAGTTGATACTTCGCTCAGTTTCACTAGGCTTTTACTTCATTATAACCTTTAGTAAGTACTATTTAATATTTTTGTACAACAAAGACTGGCTGCAAAAGTGAGGAGTGCAGGGGTATGGCAGCTATCACATTGTTAATGGAAGCTGAGTTCAAATATGTCTGGCACTCACTTGGACTTCAAAATGTTACGATAATGGTTGCCGCATCACAGAAGAAAAGCGCCACCTGTTTCAACCCAACTTATCCATGCAAACTTCATCCGCCCGGCTGCAGCCACCATGTATAAAAAATGTCAGCTATGTGATTATTAATTGGGCCCGTTTTAATTTCTGTATTCAGAGGCGCATATTGTTGGCGGTCCGCCGAGGGGGTCTGTCTGAGCAGGCGGTGCACCCAGGGGCTGCCCGGACCTGGATACCGCCAGCGTTTAAGGAACACCGTGTCGCTCGCTAGCCGGAATACCAATGAGCGGGGGTTAAAAAGGCCCCTCCCGGAGCCCGGCTCTCCTCCGCCGCTGGTCCTCCGGAGGGGTCCCTGCGGACTCATTTCCGAAACCACCTCTTAATGTGGGCTCATGTCAATCACCAGAATAGACGGCTTCATCCCCTGATATGAAATAATCATACATGAGGAGCCAAGCACACTGAACTGCTGAGTGCCAAAACACCAAATAAAAGAATTTAAAAAGAGCTCTTTAATTCCACAGGAGCTTAAAATAATGTCTTATTCATTTCCGGTCTGTCCACGTAACAACTGCAAAGAGAGGAATTAACATAAATCTGCAAAAGCAGGCATTTCAAAGACGCCTATGACAGCGACTTCCATTTCCATCAGGCCCCACACATACCGTGTAGTCCAAGAACTCAAAGTCTTACAAGTATGATTTTTTTTTTCTTTCCCTTTTAGATGAACTACCGGCTAGCAAACTTTCATCTTTCCTTGCTGTACATTTGCCAGATGACTTCACGTGGTTGGCGCCGGCATCTTGAATGGAAACTTCAAAAGAATCCGAGGCATTCAGGGAAGAAAAAAATAAAAAGAAGAGTACATTTTGTGGAAATTTACTTTGCCCTGAAAGAAGTCTGCTCATCTCAAACTTCCCGCTTTTCTCAAAGGCGACAAGATCTGACAGGCGACAAGAATTTCGCATGATATATCAGCATTACCTCATGAAACAATGTCATTAAGAGTAGAGAATCAACATTTTCCTGTTTGCTGCATTGTAATAAAACGAAAAAAGACATTAAAAGACTTCTTCATAGGTGAACAATAAGTCATCAAATGGCTGTAGATGATAAATTAATCAGTTGAAGTAATATTTAAAACTTTTAAACACTTTCTTTCAATCTGCTGAAAATTTGGAAAAACCTGAGGTTTTTACACAAGCTAACAGCTTTTATGTCTAGACAGGATTTCTGAGGTAGCCTTGGAGGAAACTAGCGGGCCCCAGAAAGGCCAAATCTTGTCAGTATGCAAGTGTTAGGGGATATAGCAGTAAACCTATTAATAATTGAACAGCCATACACTGGTACATGAACAACTGAAAGGAAAAGCGCACAGGACGGGTATCTTTTTATAGAAATCACAAACGTGTTGCCACACGCGTTCAGTTAGCATGCCGCATACACAGGAGCGTTTATGCGCGGCAGATTTAATTAAAATAAAAGTCAATGTTCTGTCAACACAGCCAATACCGCATGAGGTGTGCCACCAAGATATTCCTGTAATGAATACAAGGTGCAGCTGTGAATATTCACACAACCTCAGGTTTAAACATCCAATTATTATGATTTAAATCATCGAGGCAATAACCACAGTAAATGGACTGCCTCTATTCATAACATGATTCTTTAATTAAAACATGCACCGGTACCAGCTTTAAACGGTGTTAGTCTTGAAAATAAATATATTACATTCTATCCATTTGTTTAATACGGTTCTTTCTATTTGATATAAAAACGTTCTGGTAATCGATAAAAGATTAGCTACTTGCACCAGCCTTTTTAGAAAAAAGTATTATAAATGTATCCTCCTCAGAATCCCAGTTCTGTACAAGCAAATTTGGTAAACACAATATCAAGCATCACAGCACCCCATTTGCTGTACCCATGATAACTTGTAACAATGTAACCACCTTCGTTGGTTTGAGAAAGTGTTGGAAAACTGTCATATTTTGGTGCCTGGCTGCTGTCAGACATAGATATAACAAACAGCCTGTTTTATTCAGCAGTAATGATGTAACTAGTTCTGTTCCTGACCCTCACGCCAAACGCTTTGTAGTCAGGGGTGATTCTAGGATGTTTTAAGGCAGGGGGCACAAGAGGAGCCATAATTCATACATAGGGGCTAACAGTATCATTAACCAATGTTCTGAGTCGGTGAGTGACAGGGGATGGGGCACTCTGGGGGCCAATCAGCTTTCTGCTACCGCCTCATTGGCCCTGCCCTTGTATAAGCCCCGGTTCCTAGTCCCAATCACCTGTGACCTATTAGTTCTCATCTCAGTTTCCCAGCAAACACATCAGTTGATGTCAACGCCCCGTTATCCAACCAAGTGTGCAAAAGGGCACCCGCTTCCCAAGCTGCTTAGGGAGTTAAATGGAAAAGCGGGGTTAATTTTATGGAATGTGACTGACAAACTATCCCCCTCCCTAACCCCCTTGCGCATTTGCGTGTCAGCACTAAGCGCAATTATCGATTCCAGTACAATAATGCTGAGCGTGTCCCGGTCCCTCTCGCCCCGCTCTCTCCCTATCAGCACATTCCAAATTAGGCAACTTGGGGACAAAACAAATGTGTTCGTCTGACAAGTCACCACTGGAATCTCAAATTGGGGTAGTCGAACCTCGCCATCGTTCGTAAAGGGGTGACACTACAAAACAAAACCACATGAATGTTTTCATATGGCACAACTCTGGGAGAACTCAACCTCTTTGAGACAAGTGTCTGCTCGAAGACACAGTTTTCCAAAACCTTTAATTCCTGCTTTTGTTATTATAAGCGACTAACAACCCACCATCATCTTCTGTCTTTGAATGCACATGGCAACCAGCAAGGAAACAAAAACACATCCTGCTGTGCCGCTATGCCTTATAAATTACAACTTATCTGTTTCCTCATAGAATCAACCCCCCCTTCCTTTTTGATTGGCTCTCTTCCCTTAACACAGCGCACTACAGGGCCATCCCACATACAGAGCTTTGGTTTTCATTTTTACAATCCGAGATGAGACACAAGACACAAGAAGTGATGAGAAAACTGTGGGGAGACTTCCAGTAGATTGATTCTCCCATCGCCTCATTCTTTTCTAGTTAGTCTTTTATTGACTACAAAGGTACGGGCATTGCACAGCGAGAGGGGCAAGAGATAGGAGGAGGGGGCCGGCGTGCCCTGCTTAATCCTACGGGCATTGGCGAAAGGTGATCACTTTCCAAAGACGCTGAGGCCTACAAGGAAATCAGCACGGTATATGATCCGCTAAGCTGATTTAAACACACAAGGGATGGACTGGGGTTGAGCTCCAGCACTCAAAGGCGCAAAAGGAGAATGAAACCATTGCGGAGAATAATACTGGGAGGGTCCGGTCGCGGGTGGTACAGTTGATCAGTCAAGGAACTCGCCGTCTGGAGGACTGTGAAGTACCTAAAGGACGACGTGAAAAAACCAATAGGTTTCCTCCTTGGAGAGAATACAGAGCGTCGCATCATTTATTGCAGTCGCAGTTATCAATATAAAACATGATGGGATTTTTAGAGGTTTATAGATCATGTAATGCGAGATAGGGAGTGTTTGTCTTCTTTCTATTAACAGGGGTTCACCCCTTGGTTTCATCGCAGGCAAACGTTCATGAATTCGGATTAGCTTTGGCACTAATGCCTTTGAGTCTTTTGCCCATTGTACAGCAATTTTGGAAAAAGGTTTTCTGTTTCCCCCCCCCCCCCTTCCTGCTGGAAAGATAAATGGACTAAAGTAGGTTACGTTTCACTGTAAGGCATATCAAGTCAATTTTTCAAGCAGCTATCGCTAAATATTACAGTTGACCAAAATGCAAAGTGAAAAAAAAATGATTTCCAATTATAATTCTCCTATCAATCGGAAACTTAGTAAGGCAACATCTTATCCCTGCAAACAAAAGGATGCTGTGGATGCTAAAGGTCCCATTTCCTGTTAAATACACCCCGAGCGTCTGTCAAATGCAACACGCAGATAAGCAGGTTACCTTACATACTACACACGTCTATTATGCGAATAATGTGCATATCCTGCATCATAATCGCCCTGCACCTCAGTGCCACCCAGCTGCCCACATTAACCCACAAATGCATTATAAAATCAGAAAATAGAAATGACACTCAGGCATTTCAAAGACACCTATGACAGCGACTTCCATTATCAGGCCCCACACATACCATGTACACAGAACAATGCAAAATGAATCCCAGTCATATTTAACTTTTCAATGCATTGACACAGTATTGCAACTAATAGTAATTCTTACAGTTTTTAAAACAAAGTCGACACCTTGAACTGTTTTTCATGTTCCTCAAACCATTCCTGAACAATTGCCACTGTTACTGAGGAATACTGTTGCCATGAAGGGGTGAGCTTGGTCTGCTGTAGTGTTTAGATGGTATGTGTCAAAGTAACATCCATGCCAGGACCCAAGGTTTCCCAGAACTTTGACCAGAGCGTCACACTGCCTCTGTTAGCTTGCCTTCCTTCAGTGCATCCTTCTGCCATCTCCTCTCCAGGTAAACAACACAAATGCACTTAGTTGTCCACATGACATAACAGAAAATATGACTCATCAGACCAGGGCACCTCCTTCAAAAGCTCTATGGTCCAGATCTTACGTCCATGTGCGTATTGTAGGCACTTGTGGTGGTGGACAGGGGTCAGCATGGAAACTCTGACCAGTCTTCCGCTCTGCAGGCCCATATGCAGTAATTTGTGATGCACTGTGTGTTCTGACACCTTTCTATCACAGTGAGCATTAACTTTTTCGGCAATTTGTGCTACAGTAGCTCTCCTGTGGCATCGATCAGACCTGACTGGCTAGCCTTCGCTCCCCACACGCACCAGTGAGCCTTGGGCACCCATGACCCTGTCGGCAGTACACCGGTTGGCCTTCCTTGGACCACTTTTGTTGGGTACTGACCACCACAAACCAGGAACACCCCACAGGACCTGTCATTTTGGAGATGCTCTGATCCAGCCATCTAGCTATCACTAGGGTCCCTCAGATCCTTATGCTTGCTCATTTTTTCCTGCTTTCAGCACAACAGCTTCAAGAACCGTATGTGCACTTGCCTGATATATAAAGGCACCCTTGATAGGTGCCATTGTAACGAGGTAATCAATGTTATTCAGTTCATCTTTCAGTGGTTTTAATATCATGGCTTATTGATGAATATATAGCACGACACAGCAACTGCACATCATTTTCTACTGCATTCTATCCTATTTTTGAATAATCTCACCCTGAGTATATTTAGGATATTCAGTGTAATGTAACTTGTAAACAGCTCAACGTTAATTAACACGCTTGAGGTAACCTACTTGCTGCCCTATGGTCATTTGTATGGATACAGGAAAGGACTGTTCACCTGTTACCACTATTGTACGTATGAAGAGTCATTCTATGCTGCATTCAGCAAAACAAAGTCTTTTTTCAAAATTAAGTGTTGATTACATGACAGAGATATCCGTACGCAAGCAAACAAATAAACAGAAAACTTTAAAGACTATTTCTCAGCGATGGGATGTTGAAAACAATGCAGAAGCCCCCAAAAGGACGCTGTTTGGAAAAATATATTTTGTCAATAGCAACCTGAGCACATCTGTGCATATTCATCTACTTTCTGATAGGCTAAATAGTCAGGCAATGTGAAAAAAGTTATTATATGATGTATTCAGTGGCATTGAAGTATAATAATTCACTTTTCAATTTCTCTTGCTTGTACCCAGGTTCTCTGTAGGCGACGTGAAGTGGATTCTGTAAAACTTCTGCTAATGTTATTATTCAGTAGCAGTGCGGTGCTGAATTATAACTAGAGACTCGTACTTTTGATTTT
This sequence comes from Pollimyrus isidori, assembly GCA_019775955.2. Taxonomy (NCBI): domain Eukaryota; kingdom Metazoa; phylum Chordata; class Actinopteri; order Osteoglossiformes; family Mormyridae; genus Pollimyrus; species Pollimyrus isidori. The sequence continues at coordinate 46,857,034 of JABFDZ020000001.1, forward strand.
GTATCTCTCATAATTCAATTCTCGAGGAGTCAAGGGTATGCCGCGAGAGGAGGGTGTTGAATCGGGTGGCGGGAGAAGCGGGAGGTTTGCAGAGAAGCCAAAAGAGGGAAATTGAACCAATTTGTCTTTTAGTATTTGCAGCGACGATGTGTGTTGTCCGCCGGGTTTTTATAAAGCCCAAAAGTGCAGGTTTGCCGAGGCGGATTCAGAACGCCATTAGGGAGGAGAGAGGAAAACAGGCCCAGGGTGGTTATGGCTCATGATTCAGCAGCCCAGCCCAGCCCTTGCAGAATTTCTGTGTTTGTATAGATATCCCGGATTACTCTACATTATCCTTTTATATGCTCCTGCCCACGGACCCTCTGACCAGTTAATTCTGAAATGGAATTGAATCTGTGTGGAAGCAGGTTGCGAGGCAGGCGGGCACAGCTGAGGCGAGCAGACCACAGCGTTTCCCCACATTCATGTTTACCCACTACAGTCCTCTCTCCCGCTTGGCTACGTCTGATAATCTGCTGCATCAGAAACCTACCAAACAGTGAGTGCCTGGAAGGCCCCCGGCTTGCACCCGGGTCCGGGGACTCCATCGGCCTTTCTCTGTTCCTGAGCAACAGATGGCCCCTCCTTCATTAGACATTACAGAGGACAGTCAAGGAAATCTTCGAGCGAATCAGCGGCACAAGGCATCCGAAGAGTGTGTGGCCCTTAATGCACAGAATGTCATGGACGGATGAAGTGGCCCCCTGTGCTCCAGCGGCTAGTGGCTGCCTGCTGGCTAAGTTGCGACGCCATGCTTGTGTAGAGTAACGCTTTACACCTCACAGAAGTCAGTGGCTCTGCTCAGATAATATTCGTGTTCGGCGGTTTTGATCCCAATATACAAGCATGTTCATGTTCGGCAGCTCGGAGAGAAGAAAAAAAAGAAGGAATAACCGGTTTTTAAATGCAAGAATGTTGGATCTGCAAAAAAAAAAACGTGAAAAAAAGAACGGTGGCTGTTAAGTTTTGTGCGATACACAGAGGAGGAGCAGGCCCTTGGACGGGACTGGGCAACGCGCCCCTCTGCAGGGCAGTGTGGACGGGACTAGGCAACGCGCCCCTCTGCAGGGCAGTGTGAGCCGGCTTTTGGGTGGGGAGGGCACATTCTTATGAGGCTGAATAAAGACTTTCTTTTTTTTTTACAAATTAAGTCATTTTATCAGAGTGCGGAATTCAAATAGATAAAACAAATTCATTAATACTGTCCTTGAAGCAACCTTTCTACAAAGGATGCTTGTAAACAATGAAAGAGGGATAACAAAGCAAAATGGATGTATAAAGTTGAGCATCCCTGACAGAAGGCCTAGAGGATCCACCCTCTTTCTTACTGTGGTCACATGAAGCCCATTAACCCCAGTGGTCCCCATTCGGCAGCCGTCGCAAGACTTTCTCTAATCTTCTAGATCAAAGATTGGTCAATAAAATCATCTTAGCGTCCACCAGCTTGTAGCTAATTAAGAGGTGCCGCATTCATTTCTCGGAGCAAATGCATGCAAATCCTCATCAGCCATCCTGTTGGATATCACCCGACATTCCAATATAAACGTTTGCAACAATGGCTTGAGATGTTTATTAAAGAAATAATGAGTATTTACTTACATTCACTTTTTTTTTCAGCTGGGCTTTTTAAACGCCATGTCTGCGTATCACAAGGAGCTGCTAATTAAAAAGTTTTTTTTTCCTCTTCCCCTTTTCCCTGAGCCAAGAGGTGGGCGGATTGAAGTCAAGGCGAGGGCTGGGCAGCATTAGAGTGGGGATAAGTCGGAACAAAAGCGTGGATGTTATGTCCTCTGGACTATCTCACTAGAGACAGAGAGTTCAAGAGACCAAAAGGAGTATGCGCTCTTGGCGATTCAGAAAGAGCTTCACAGATATATTTAAATGTGCATTTATAAACTGTATAAGTCAGGTTACTTACCTTTTAAAAAGAGGGCAAATTTTATTAAAAGACCCACTGTCAAGATAAATGCCATGAAATGGTTTAAATACACTTATCCTAAACCTACTTGAATCACGGTGACACAAACTGTCAGAATGGTATCCTTTAAAATTGTTTTGAAATGACTGCTAAAAATATGGTTATGTAAAATTATTGGTCAATATAAGTGGACCGTATCTGAATTCCTATCACAAGACGTACGTGTAGCCTTAGGCAAGCAGGCTACGTTAGCATTTCAGTGATTCTTACCAAGGCTGGGACTGCGTAAACAGCCAATGGAAGTCAGCAGTGCTCATTAGGGCAAATGCTGAGGTTGTCAGATCTATTCTGAAACCTTTTAACAAAACTTAAGCTTAAGTTAACTTAAGCTAACTTAAGCTAACTCGCCCTCAGAGACAGGCCTGTAATATAATCACTTCCACAGTAGGTTACAGAACAGGGTTTGCAGAGGTACGGTAGACTATTTGCTGGTTGGTTGCATTGCAGTGCACTTATCAGCATTGGTGGAAACTTCTGGTTCAGAAAGTACAAATACAGACCAAGATTTTGTTTCAATCAACCAGCTGTGTCTGACTCTTTATGCTCAACTGGTTGGTTGCAGCAAAATCTTGGTCTGGATTTGTACTTTCTGGATCTGAACTTTCCTCTGCTTATCAGGTTATATCCTTGACACACAACGCGGCAACATATCTCTGTTTTGTTAATGAACATCCCCACCACTAATCCACATTACAGCCTTTTTCATTCCATTTAATTATAATTGTATTATGTTGTTCATTAAGCGTGAATGTGAGGCTAGAGTTTCATGCTTCACTTCTGGAGCACAGCAATCAGAATACAATGAGATATCAGATCCAAACCTGCGCTGCTTTTAGTTTCTTTTGCAGTCTGCGCATAAAAGATCAAAGAAATTCCCAAGCAATCCCTATACCTTCAGCAATTAAGTTAAACCTCCTCAGTCCGACAGACTCGGCAATAACACCACACTGTCTCCCATTGGCTGGCCAGGGTTATCAGCCACAAGTGCCTGAGGAATGCATGCTTGGTCTGGGGGATCATGACATTTGCATGAACCAAACAAGACACATACCTTTTTATTGCATAAACAAATCTTTCTTATGTTTCTCAATTATTTATTTTGTACATACGCAAGTACTCAGCCATCAGTAAGAGCACTAAAAATAATAGTATATACTACATATTATATAGTTTATATAGTATATACTGCCAGTGGCGTGCACAGACATTTTGGGGGGCAAGTGCTCCAGGGGGAAAAAAGGGCACTTTTTGCATATGTGGAAAACC
>JABFDZ020000001.1:46876022-46898166 GCA_019775955.2 Pollimyrus isidori
CCCCCCGCCCCCGCCCCCCCCCCCCCCCCCCCAGGGAGCCGCTGTGGTTAAGGTGTATCGAGCCCTGAGCTGGCGGCTCTCTCTTGAGCGCCCACCGGCTCAGAGGGCGACCCTGGAGCAGTGGTGCTTCAGCCTGCAGGGCAGAACGCCCTTGTTCAGCTGGTAGAACTCAACCAGCTGGATGAGATCGGTGAATCGCGTCTGGCCATCGTCCAAGCTGAAGAACAGCTCCCCCTCGTCCTCCACCTGCCAGAGCAGGAACACATGGATGGGTAGGGGGCGGCAGTACAGCGCCGGTTAAGTACATGCACGTCGATTGGTCTGAGCACGAAAGTCAACTAGGAGGTCAGGAGTGAGCCTGGCTACAGGACATGTCGCAAACGCAAGGCGAACTTACAGGTAGGATTTGAAAATGTTTGATTCTTTGCATGTGGCACAGTGACAGAACGAACGTCTTGGGGTTGCTTTGGCTGTCCCTTAAAAGGAAAACCCTGAAGGAGAAACAGTTAAAAAAGTCTATAGAAATACAATGTATGGCAAGGCCCGCAGCAAGAACTTTCAGAAGAATTCTCTTCCTTAGCCAAGTGAAAGTGGGGAAGGTAATGATTTATTATTCTGCACATACCTGGATTTGGTATGTGTAAACACACACTTCATGCTGTTATTTTATAACAAGCTCAACTACTCAGCTCTGTATTCAACATAAGTCCAAAGATAAAGTCTTTGGCAAACCCGGCATGTCTACGCATGGCCGGTGTGAGGCAGCGGCAAGTATTTTTTATCAAAATATTCTGCATACCCATCAACAAGGCCTTGCTGGGTGATCAGTCGATGAGCCTCGTCTCTGGATAATCTGCTGTGGAACCAAGGTTGAGCTCTGTGGAGGGCTATGGGAAAGAATGGCAAGTCAGTGAAAGCGGATACTTCAGAACCTTCACTGGGCCTCATGCAGGTGGCTTATTCCCAGCGGTACTCCCAGCAAGGACACGAAGATGTGACCCCCACCATGAGTAAGCACTTTGTTCCACTGACCTAAGCTGGCTACGGGACTCTGAGAGGTGGAAGGGCTTCCATGGCAACTCAGACGATGGCAGCTCTTCCTCTGAGATGGAGAGAGAGGGCAGAGTTGAGCTGTTACTTACAGTGCCAAGGCTGGGTGATTGTCTTCTGTTAAAGCCATGGGCGTAAATTATGGGGGGGACTGTAACCCCCCCCCCAAAATAATCAAAACCAGTCAAAACAACCTCTTAAATGGGTGGAGACCTCAACCTCCCCCCCAAGACATAACCCAAAGTTATGCCCTTGGTTAAAGCTCTCCCTCCATCCTACTTTGTGGCCGAATATCAGTTCATTCTCATTTGAAGGGAAGTAGATAGTGGTCAAATGCAGAGAAATGTTTAAGCGGGGGGGGGGGGGGGTCTGCAAAATAAAACGAGGCAGGGGGAGAAAGGCAAGTGTGAGGGGGGGAAAAAAATTGCTGAATGAAAAACATACCCTCCAGGAGAGCCCCTCCTCCACGGCCACCGACAGCACCTCTGAGGGGTTCTCTATCACCCGACTCTTGTGTCCTGAGAAGTCCATGGCCACCAGGGAGTTTTCAGAGATACTCCTCTGGAACAATCAGACACAAAGTATTGCATCAACTCAGGGCTTCTCGTTACTAGCCGCACATTACGGTTATATGCTGCCACCTAGTGGCTGGTGGAAGTGAAACAATTTCACCATTAGGGGAAAAGCCATTGTGTCAGCAGCTGTTGGCACCGCTGTAAAATTTAGCATAAAATTCACATCTACCAACAAAAATATGAAACTGAAAAAAACTAACCTGATAATGATCTATTAACGAGGTTGTTACAGAGTGTTCCTTCTCACATTCTGGTTTTAATGTCCAAGATCATTACTATTTTTCCCTGTTACCAAGTACCTAATAAGCAGTTGGAAAATGAATTCATACTATAAAAAGTGTTTCTAAATCCCTGATTATTTTTTCTTTTACCAGCAGTATTCCTCCCACATAACTGCCCACCCCAAAACAGAATAGAACATGCAGTTGTTCATCAGCTATCTGACAATGGTTCTTGGATACAAGATAAGCAGAAAAATTTCGTTATTTCACATAATGACTTTGCTACCATATAACAGAGCAGGGGGTTAACACTGAACATAAGCATGTTTAAACTCCCAATCACAACAGATCCTAATACAGAAACTAATATACACTGGCATGCCAACTCCAAGAAACATTTCCACCCTTGTGCCCTCGGAGTCTCGCCTGTGCTGAACATTGTTTTGTGGTTTTCAAACAACAACCCAGAGGTGCTGAGCTGTTAAGTCTAGGAGCAGCTGAAAACCAGGCTATTTTTAGAGAGCTGTGGCTTCATCTGCCGTGGAGAAAATAGGTCCTTACAACTCAGCTTGTTCACTCCTAAGTATCCATGCATTGACCCAATCTTCCATAACTGTGGGGAATTTGGAGCCTAGTTAACACGGGATATGAGGCAAAGCACACCCTGGACGGGATGCCAACCAGTCAGAGGGCACCCCCAGTAGCTAAGAACATACAGACTTGGCACGATGTCCTTTCTATTTAAACATCTGTCTTTCATGCCAAAAATGGAATGAGGGACTCTTGAACTAGACTAAACAGTGTAATGCTTACCATAAACAATACCAATCAATGTACCATTAAGACAAAGCAGACAGCGATGTGGAAGTGTGACTAATTACAGGAGATGGTCTATGAGCTCGTAATCAGCATCAATAAAAGCGGAATGAAAGCCATCTTTAATAAACTGTCAAGTAGTATTTGTTTGCTCGTAGTCTAGACGAAAGATGGGATAAAACAACCTTGAAGGATATTTACCATGGGTGAAGATTTCTGTTTTTGATGTGGATGGAGGAAGTTCTGGTACAGTTGCATCCCATACTGCAGAGCAAAAACAACCAGCCAATCATTTCAGGTTATGCAGACATCAAAAAAAAAAAGAGAAGAAAAAAACGTTGCAACTGTAATTAGCCAAAAAAACAAACAAACAGGGATGTGCATTGTTCAGACGGTTGATCAGATGCACATGGCAAAGATGGGGGAAAGCCAGGCTGGGGGAGGTTTGAAGGCTCAGAAGCTCAAAGCAATGTGGCAAACTGGGAAGCCATTGATGTCACATGTGAGTGGAGCATGGGATGGGAGACACTTGTCGGTTTTTAAAGAGACAAACGACATCACCGGGGTGGAACTCCATTTTTGCTGCTAGCCAAATGAGCTAGTTCGGTAAAAATGTAGTCAGACATGCAATTTATTATTATTATTATTATTATTTTAACTAGACAGCAGGCTACTGTTCAGCTTTTATTTTCGCCCTTCATCTGAGGCGGGCAGGTGAGTTTATTTTGAAGCCCCCCCGACATGATCCTTAGGGCAGCGTACCCACCTGGGGCAGCATCTGACATCTAACATCCATGTTGTGACCCCACCGAGAGTTACCTTGAAGAGTCGCAGGGCGGTCACCCAGCAGCTCCTGCTGTGCTCCTCCTCGGCACAGAGCAGCTTCAGGTCACGAGGGGAGCTTGACTTGTTTGGCTGAAAAGCCGGAGTGCGGGGTCAGGGGTCAGCGTGTGTATTTCAGGGTACGCCCGTACACCACGCATTTGCTGGTTAGACGTTCCCAACACGTGACAGTAATTTTTTTTCTTTTTCTTTCCACTGTCCCATCAATTTCCTTTCCAGCAACCCAACTGATATGAACTTCACTGCAGAATGTGCACCAGACTGACAATCTTAAGACTTTTATAGCGTACACTAAAGATCGCACTTGAGATAGCGCTGAAGGTTAAACAAGGTTAATTCCAACATTATACAGCTGCCTCTATATACCAGTAACTTGAGCTGTTCTGACAGGTAACAAGAGTAGTATTTCTGAAATTTTTACAGTTTTTTTTGGACACACACCCATTCTACCCATGGATTTATGGTGAATTGGCATCTCTAAAATGCCCATCAGCTAGATCTGGGGGTGTGTGTTCAGCAATTCAGGCTGCAGTGTCTGTGATCGGAAGGTCACTGGCTCAAATCTCTGACTCGGCAGAGTGATTTCACAATTAGACCCTTGAGCAAAGCCCTTACAACTGATGTCTTCAGGGACTGCCTGACGCTACTTTCACACGAAAATGTATGTTGCATTGGACAGATAAAATGTAGCGGCAAACAAATATAAGACTAGCTTCATGCCTTGTAATTTCTGAGATGTGCTCCACAACCCCATGGATAGCTATTATTTTTCTATGCGATGCTTCTTCTTCAAAAACCCATCATCCTCACATCCTCACAATTGGCAATTATCACCCACTTTTCTTCGACGGGTTAAGCGCAAAAGGGGAACCTCAGAAATTAATCTTTCCACCACAGAGTTTAACGTTTGTCCTGCGGCACAAACAATGAATTGAAGCCAGAAACCTTAATGCAAAATCCGTAGTCAGTGGGAGCGCCGTGCATCTTGCGGGCTGAGAGTAAAGTGTAGACGTCACTGTCGCCGAACTCTGCGACAAACTGCAGATGCCTCGGTTCCTAAAAGCAGAAAAACCAAATGATACATAAAGCCATCGCTGAACCATCCGTGCCAACTCAAAAACTCATTGCCTAGCAATGTGATGCCCTGTCTTACCACCCTAAGCCAGAAACATGCCCCACCCCCCAAACAGAGATTGCTAATTCAGGTCCGGAGAGTAAAATTCCAAATTGTTTTGACCACTTGAGTATAAAGAGTCACAGAGAACTCTACTGGTTGGCTGAAACAAAATCTTGGTCTGGACTTTTACTATCTGGACCTGAACTACCCATCTCCACCCCCTGAATAAAAACAGAACTCAAGCCTTGGGACAGAACCGTCAGCGATTCAGATTTTAACCAGACACGGAGGCTGCGGGGCCAAGGAGAGCAGGCTAGCATGATAAGCATGGAGCCGGCAGGATGAAAGCAGGCAGAAGGAGGGTAGGCTGACACGTTGTCTGGAAGTCTGGGGGACATTGGCGTTCGAGGATTAAGGATAATAGGGGAGGATTTGTTTTGCTACTAAGCTCCACGTCGGACACTCCGTGAGGGTTTTTAATCTGCCTTCACAGTAGGTGTGGTTAAACTCGGAATTACAAATTTAGAACTTTATTCTACAACTTCTACCAAGCAGAGCAGCAGGGATGTGTACAAAGCATAGAAATCATTTAAGTCTAGAATATAATCAGACCAAAATATAAAATGACATTACAGCACTGGAAATGTCAGGAGAATGAACCCAAAAAAACAGCAATTCCCAAATGTCTTAGAGAAGGATGTCCACGGAACGAGAAAGGACATAACCATGACTAATGAAAATATAATGAAAATATTTACATGTGGTGAATTACAACAAGGATTTTGCTGTAAGTTGCCGAAAACTTAAAATAAGATCAAAATTCAAGGGTCAAGATACAGGGCGTACTTGCAGAAGAGACAAATATAAAAGAAATGGAGCAAGTTTAAGCACACAGCTCATACTCTACCACACGGAGCCAGACACTCATCTGCTTCCCAGGCAGGTGGGACACACGCCAGCTATTGTTACAAGGCCGCCAGGCACAGGCCCGAAGTCTCCGTCTCCCAGCCTCAAAAAGTTACGTGCAGGAGAGCGGAGCAATTCGCCGGATGACAGAAGCGCAATAAGCGCATGACAAAAGGTCAACAGCTCAATTAAAATAAAAAATTTAAAAATCATAGGCAAGGAGAGAAAAAGCTGAGTCAGGTCTAACGATACCGATATATTGGGTTACGTGTATTGGCAAGCGAGCGCGGCGGCCTCGTCGCACCTCTCTGCCAGGCTCGCAGACAAACAACGGCTCTTCTGTTTGTCGAGAAAAATAGAGGCAGAACAGGTCGGCAGAACTGCAGGTGTACACTTCACCTAGCTACCAAAGCACCGGGACACCGTCCTTGGCACAACAGCTGACCTGCGCGGAAAACCGGTCTGACTGGCCCCGCACAGCATTGGGTGGCAAGGATTGGGCCAAACCTGCCTCATGCATGTCGATCATCCCTTGAGCTCGCCCTAGAGGTCCCCGGCCAAACCAGGGCCTTTCTAATTATTATTTTTTAAAAAGCATCTTTTAGGATATGTCAATAAACTAAATCTTGGTGTTATGAGACACACTATATTATTCTTAGCTAGATAATAATGCTATTTCAGTTTTGGCTATAAGTGGTTATAAATGAACACACTACTAAAATTTGTATTTGGGTCATAGTGTAGCTTGGAAATCAGACTTGGAAAGTCTGCGATATCACACAGAGAGACTTAAATAGCAGGCCTCTCTACCAACCAGCCATCTACACATCCATGCATGCATCCATCCACCAGGTCACAGATGCAGAACAGTCTGGAGCCTACACTGATCTCACAGCCAAATTTCAAAACTGCACATTGCAGCGGTCCCAGGCAGTTATAAAACACTTCAACTGGTCTAAATAAACCTCTTAAATAAAAAGGACAAGAGGTCTCCAGCTCAGCAGGAACAACAAATTGCCTTCAGCTGCTAACGTAGAGGAGCAGACCAATTCAGAATCCCCATCCATTTCCCTGGGAGCGGAGGTGCTCACGATCAAGCTCTTCGTGTTTTTTGCCCACAAACAGAAACAACATTAGAGATAATACACATTTAGGGACCCATCTCAGGCAACTTGCACCAAAAGTCAGACTCACTGACCTTCGACGTCCCTTTGTTGGAGAAGTAGAGCCCAGACCTCCTGAGGATGAAGTAGAACTTCTTCCAGGTTCTCTTTCCCTGTTCTCTAGCGTGCAGGTACCCATGGATTTCGGGACACGATCTGGAGTTGAGAAACGTCTGTTGACGGGAAGGCAGCCTGAGTTATGCTCGATGCAGCTACTGTATGCTTTAGAGAGGCTGGAACAGCAGGGGAACACCAGGATGCACTAGGAAGGCCGTCCATAGAAAATGCATGTCAGCCACGGAACTTAGTTTGAGTCAAACAGAATTCATGCATCAATCCTACATCCTCCTGAAAGCTAAGGAGGAAAGGGCTTTTAAATTTTGACTAAATTAAGCACAGGGGTGGTAAAGAGCACAGCACCACAAACACGACATCTTAAAACCCTAATTGGCTTCTTTAAGAACTGAGTGGCGTGTGTAGTATGAGAATTGTAGCAGACATTATTTATGTACATTATTTTGTTGCTCACCGAGGACAAAAATGAATTGCTGGACCTCAGGGGAAAATGCAGAAACGGCAAAATATACACAGTAGATACACAGTAGCTTGTGTGGGACCATAAGTACCCATCGAAAGCATTTTATTGTTAAAAATGGTACCTCAATTAGTGGTGAATGATTCATTATCCCATTGCTTTCACTTGATATGGACACCATGTGTTCAGGGAAAAAGTCCTGTTTACACAAAAAGGGTAAACTTTACATTAATCAGTTCAGATCCTAATACAAGTTCATTTTTAAAGTTCATATTGGCACTGTTTATCTTCCTTTTTAACATACCCGGTAGTAAAGAGTAGGCGTACAAAGGATGTCTGACAATCATAAAATGAGTAATCTAAGTTAATTACCACATAGGAAACCAGAAAACCAAAGATGACAAAAAATATTAAGTCCATGTAAACTATACTTGGACACCTTCTGAATACACACACATACAGATTAGGCATCTGAATCTTGTGGGGACTCTCCATTCATTTCTATGGGCATCACCCTAATCCCACAATGACGACCTTAACCCAGCCCTAACTTTAACCATAAGTAACCAAACTAAATACAATACTTTCTTTTTCTGATCGCATTCACAAGCCCAGTGGTCCCTACTATGTGAAAATGACAGTTTTTTTTACACATTGTGGAGAACAAGTGTCCGCACAATGTATTATATTCATGGTCACATACACACACAAGTATTATGTAAAAACAGATTTTTATCCTAAATCTTACCTGGGAGCCACCCACCTACGAAATCAAACTCAGAATATTGCTCGGACAAACAGATAAGTGAATAGTACTTGACTTACCAGGGGTTTCTTGAAGAATTCATATTTGGCGTAATTCTTCCTGAAACACAGCCTGCTTTCGGTATCCATGCCCCAACTAGACTGAACTTCGATAACAGATTCATGGTCTTCGATGGTTCTTTCTGCGCAGTGAGGTCAGAAGACAGCAGGATCACCATGAAAGCGAAGTGAGGGAGCGAAGGGGCGAGGGAAAGCAGACCTGCCAGGCCAAGCTCACCACAAAGTTCAAAGGCAGAAAACTGTCTAGCAGTCCCAATTAAGGGCAAAGCCAGTACTAAAAAAAAAAAAAAGATATTTACAATGCGACAGCATTATACATCAAAGTAACGATCAGACCATAAGTCAAACAATCACACAATGCAAACCCAAGCAAATAAGAGTGTTGCACCGACTTGGAGAAACCTACTTTCTGTCTGGCTGTGCTTTAAAGCATCACACCTCCACTGCCCCAAAGCATTGTGTAGCCCAAATTAATAATTAATGCCCATTTAAAAAAAAAAGTTTGTTGACCTTCAATACAGGTTCTGTCGTTCCTGCGACGAAAAGCCAGTTCGCACACATTGTCTCGCGTTATTAGGAAGCATTATCTCTTTCTCAGAACGCAAAATGAATATTTTATGACTCTCTGGAAGCAGCTGCTTGAATGCAACCAGCTGGAAAGCACACACGTATTTGAAGCTAATTAATACCCATAGCATAACAAGAATTAAGCCTGGCTGTTCATCGCAATTCATTCCTCAAGGCCCATTAAACAATCTGAAGCGAAAAGTGCATTATTTCCTCAACTCTCTTTGTTTAATTCCCCAAGCAGGTCATGTTCACTGTGTCATGCTTTCAAGGCCTGGAGCACAAGGCCTGTATTTTTCCTCCCCATGTCTGATTGAAATTACACAATTGTTCTCTAGATTTAAAATGATTGTTCCTTCTCATTGTGACCTCAGAACATATATTTACCCAAAAACAGAACAGTGAAGCAATCACAGCTCTCTGAACCCCACCTTTCCTGACACAAATGACTACAGGTAATTTCCTTTTGTACTTGATTTCTAAAATGATCCATCCATCAGTCTCCCACCCCTTCTTCACCCTAGTAAAGTACAGGGTCTAATAATGATTATGTGTGACTTGTACAAGCAATAGGACTGGTGCATTTTATTCTGCAATGAGACAAACACACAGAAGACAGCAAAGCTTGGAGCCAGGTCATGACACATTAAAGTATTATATAAATTATCATAAAGCTAAACGTGTTGAAATTAATAAGATTAACTAAAACAATGACTGGAGCTAAATATATGTAGAATATAAGATGATTTAAGAGTGCATTAGCACTGTGGGGGTCAAGGGTAACAAGCTACAATGCTTGCTCTCAAACTTCTTCAGGCTTGAAGTTCCTCTGTTGTTCAGTTGAGGATTTATGAGACTTTGCAAGGCACATCTTAAGACAATTCTCAGCCTTTCAAAACCGACAAAATTGACACTTTCTGCTTGGTTAACTACCCACCTTAGGAAACTCATTTACTTACACAGTACCAATGCTTTTGAAGAAAAAAGTTATTTTGATAAAGGGTTCATGTTGTATGAAATATATGAAAGCAAATTAACCACGTGCTGCATTACCAGCATCTTCAGGTTTTTGTAAATATAAAGAATCAATGGCAACAAATTTTATAATCACTTTGAGTTTCCTTATAAGGCAATGCTATTTGTATTTGCAGAAATGCATGTTTTAAATAATATTAAGAAAAAAGCCACAACCTTTCCATTATTTTCCAGAACTTCTACTTTTCATAAAACAATATGCACCATAAAAAAAATGTTCATCGTTTTATTAAAATTCCTGAAACCCAAAGTCTGAGGTAGGAATAACTGTTGCATTTGATTCAGACCCCAAAAACATTTTTCAGAATGCTTTTTTGTACCGTCTTGAAACATTTAAGAAACGTTTACTCCTCAACATTCCACGCAGGATTTCCAGCAGTCTTTGGCAAAGTAATCAAAGAAAATTGCCAGCACTGATTTTCAATATCAGCCTTACCTCAGAAAAAAGACAAAGAGAAGATTCCAGAAAAAAAAACTGTTCACTGGAATCCTAAAGGCAGTTAGATGAGACGGAGCATTTGTCATAAACTGCATGCAAATCCTTGGCTATTAAAACATGTTTGTCCCAGAACTATCATAAGCAGAAACATATGCTCATTTTGTCATTAAACACATCAAATAAAAATGGGCCAGACCTAAAAATAGCATTTTCAATAATGATTCATCTAAATATCCACCACTGCATACTCAGAATCTTCGACCTATATACTAAATCTCACATTTAACTATTATAAGAAACGTGTAATTGCCAAGGAAGCAGTTTTCAGACATGTGAATGACACACCGGACGTGAAACAACACTGTACAGCACTTGGGGTTAAATGAGGCCAGAGCATATTTCAGAAAAAAAACCTGAAAGATTGAATGAGACGAGGAACAGAACAGATGGGTGAATTATGCAATGGTGAGATGAATGCTGCTGAGGAATACAGCACTGTGTGGAGACGGCTTCACCAGCAAAGGGAAAAAAAATGGATTGAAGGCTCCTTTAACCCTTTACTTGCTCCACCTCCAGCTACATTTGCTAAATTTCATTTATTATACCGCAAATGCAGAGAGAGCAGTTCCCTGGCACATTGAAAACCCAAAATCGCTACAGAGTCACCCTTGCCATGTACAAAGGCCTCAAGATCCCGTTATAAATCTGCATACTCCGTGATAAAATAGAAGAAAAAAAGTTAGATACAAACTAGATATTAAGAGGAGAGTATTGCCTTTGCATGCAAATGACAGTCGAAGAATTATTGATTATTTCCAGGGAACACTAATGAAAGTAAGCATCAGTAACCTGCAAGAGTTAGATGTCCTGATCATTTTCACAGCCAATCTTCTAGTAATATATTTTTGTATTATAAGGCATAATGTAATATGACGTCACAGCAGATGCATGGTGAGTTTTGCTGCAGATGGCTGCAGGGGACCTACTTCAGTAAGTCCCCTCTACTTCTGAGAGACCAGTATCACAGCAGCATTTTGTCTTTTACCTATGCCCAGGTGTGACAGCTGCTCAAACAGCGTCCAGCTGTGGTCGTCGATGCAGTGGTTTTTCAGAATGAACAGCTGGCAGATATCTCGCGCCGTGATGTCACTGGGGACCTCTATTGCTCGGCTCGTGTTGTCCTCACTGAACACTTTAATCACCTGCAATGAAAGACACCCTCCGTCAGCGTCCCCGTTGCTGAACGACACCGGGTGATGGTAGGGGGAGGGGGAGGGGGGGGTTGTATACACTTTGCAATGAGCCCAGAAATTCCCACGCGTCAAGTCAGAAAAAGGGGTTGCAGTCGAGCACACGCCACAACCTGGGTCTCCGGCTAAAATCACATGCTTTCCAGTTCATATTCCAAAAATTTAACCCCATCCCCCATGTTCCGTGTTCTTCTCCTGCAAAGTTGGTGCATTAAGCCTAACAGTTACACGATAGCTCAATGTCACAATTCATACCTCCGGCTTTCGCTGCCTTGGCACAGCCTTAGCAGTGAACGCAAAATTCATGCACCCCCCCCCCCCCCCATCCCTTCCCCACAAGCTGCCACGAGTTAAAACTATCTGATCTTCACAGAAAGAGACATTAAAAATCCTTTCATACTTCTTCGTGTGCCAGCATGTGTTGCAGTTCCGGAGCAGCACAAAATTACACTTTTATCGTGCTTTCCTATTCTTATATGTATATTTTAACAGCCGACGTCAAGACAGCCCTGCAGTAAAACACAGAGAAATAAATGCAGGCATCGCTTCATGCCACTTACCCATCTTTCCGGAGACAGGCAGACTTGTGAATTGGGGCTAGCTCGGCAATTCACATAAGGCTGAGCGCACAGCATTATAACCCAGGCGGAACATAAACGCAAGCATGCAGACGGCGGCCACCGGTGTCAGCCGGGAAAAGCGGCTCAGTCTGCGCTCTCTCTGCTGCAGCCGAGCTAAAAATGAGGTAATTAGAAAGAACTGCCTCTCAGTGGAGAGGTTTTTTTTACCACCACCACCAACCCCCCCGGACTCTACAGATGCATGTCACCGGGGCTCTGCCCAATCACCTGCCACCTCCTCCAGTGTAAAAAAAACGGGATGGGCTGCTCCGCACACGCCGGTAGAAGGAGAGAGGGATGAGGGGAGAGAAAAAAAAAGAAAAAAAAAGTCACACGGCTTCGCTCCACCTCCCCATTCGCACAGCGCCGGCAGAAATCTCTCAGCTGAAAGCCCTGCATGAGTCCCTGGGCAATTACAAGGGGTGCTACTTAAAAGCTGCGCTGGTTCGGGGCAGCTCTGTCCCAGAGCTGATGGAGGGGTGGGAGGAGACACAGTGAAAGATCAACTGTCTGTCACGGCGCTTTGTGCTTCAATCGCAGTTTAAGGCGGATCGGCAGGGCAGGACAAGCCAGCGCAACCCCCCCCCCCTCTTTTGTAGAGGAAAGGAGGTCACGACGCTGTAATAGGGCTCGGGGTTAGCACCCCTCAGGAGCCAGCAGCGAATGAGAGCCTCTGACCATGACATCATCTCTAAATGAGGTAAACGATCTGCTATTTAATCAGTCGGAGTGGAGATTTACAAGACAAAAAATAATGTGGATCTCCCTTTGCAAGAGCCTAACAAAAGCCAAGGGCCTGGTTTACTGAAACCCATTTCATGGGCAATTTTCCTGCTTGAACTACCCATACCTGCTGAAAAGACAAGGGTTAATAAAGCTGCTGTCAAATGCTGTTATTTATTTATTTATTTATTATTATAATTATTAATATTTTGGTGCACTGCTGCTATCATGTCTGAATCTGAACAGGGATAGAAATAAAACGCTTCCCCTTTTTTGGCGCTGGGGGGGGGGAGTTGGTGTCCTGAAAGCAAGACTTATCTGTTGCAAACAGCATAATCTGCAGGACTGAGAGAATCAGAGAGTCTAGAACAGAGAATGAGCAGCCCTCCCCCCTCCCGAAAGAAAAGACTGGACGTGGGAATCACATCTAGGCAGGGTTCCAACCGAGCCCCCGCGTGGAAGTCGTTCCCCGAGACTTCGCCAGATGGGAACCACCTGAATTGATGTCTTTCATGCCGCTGTTTAGTTGTGCAGGTGACACGGGTGCGAGGCAGAAACACCGGTGGATTACAGACGGGTCAGACCCAGGATGTTTTCTGGTCAAGCCATTCTCAAGATTGCAAGATGCTTTTCTTTGGTCGCCATGGGTATTCCTGAATTATGTCCCAAGATTATGAAGATTATAGTAATATTATTATATTAGCTGACTGTAATAGAATCCTCTCCACCATCATGACCGGCATGGGCTGTTAGAATATGGATGGATGGATGATTAGATCATATTGTGTAGTGATTTCACAACCAGGCAACCATACGTTACAGAAAACTAGGTAATTATGCAAATTGATAAGTAACAAATCTAATCTGTAAAATGTTTCTCCTATATTTGTTTAAGAGATGACCCAAAGTACTATTCATTTTATCATTAACAAAAATTTCTTTTTGAAAATTATATATGAATGGCAGTTTCTAGGCTTGTTGCTATGGTGCTTTTCTGTTGCTGTCTGTCTCTGCTGTCTGTAGTTGAAAGGGGAGGGGAAAATAACAATACCTCATTTTGCAAGCACAACAGCAAATATCTGAAACTTAACTTGAGGTCAAGTGACCTTTTTTTCCCTCATCAGTTATCCTGTATGGAGTATTTTCTAAGAAGACACACTCCAATAAGCTCTGGCAAATATTTGACAAGGTACTTATGAATACATTTAGCAACGGTCGTTAAAGAAAAAAAAAGTTACGTCTCCCCGCCCTTGTTCCACACGCAGCTACTTTGAGAATTAGAGCAAACCCCATGGATTGTTAATATAAAGACAATTAGAGCTTCACACATAGACAATCCGCATTAGCCTACTGCTAACAAACCGCTAGCGTACATGTATAGACATCAGATTTATAGCCATGACATGACACAGGTCTGTAACTGGCCATGTGCACATAGAATAACAAGCCACAAGCAGTGTAGATCACTCTCATACATAATACTGCTTTTCAGCTGCATGAAAAAAACGCCTACACAAGCCACTTCTGACGACTGCTGCTTGCTGATGCTGCATAATTCCAGCTTGCAGTCACGCAAGCACCAATGCAGTCCCTCGCATTATCAGAGCAGCCCGGAAACTCCAATCCATTCCATTGCGGAGTTAACAAGGCCTCAATCTCGGTGGCAGGCCAAACACGGCACAGTGACAATCCAGAGTGCTGGGAGTTACATGGTTACATGGTTAAAACAAAATATTTGCATGGAAAAATTTATGCACAAGTATGGAAAAGACCGATGGCAATTTACAGAAACAAAGGCACAGTGTCACCTTTCAACAGCGAGCCGTGTCTAATGACAGAACTCATAAACAGTGCCATCTTTCAGAGCAAAACTTAAAAAATAACAAGCATGCCAACCTTTGCAATAAACACAATGAGGGCACTTCTTTATACTAAAAAGTGTTTTTTTACCGGAGGGGATTTGCCAAAGCAACATAGTACTCTGTGCCTGTGATTGGAAGGTTGCTGGTTTAAATCCCACGGGTGGCAGAATGGTTCCACTGTTAGGCCCTTGAGGAAAGCCTGTAATCCCAAATTGTTCCAGGGACTGTCGGACCCTGCTTTCCCAATTGTATGTCACTTTGGATGAAAGTGTTTGCTAAATAAATAAAATGTAAAATGTCATCAAAATATGTGGGAGCATCTGAGGCCTGAATACGTCGGGCTGACACCGCGGAAAGTGAAGAATCGGCAGCGGATGATGATGCAAGCAGACAGAGAGACCGATATGCACCTGAGAGGAAATGCTACCAGGGTTAGGGTGTCACACTGCAAACTGTGGGACAGATCCAAAAATGTATTCAGTATTATTAACAGCTACTGTTTGAAATTTGAAAACTACTGGTGCCGATTATATATATGAATGAAATAGTTAAACACACGGATCTATATATAGTGTGTTTGGCACAGACTGTTCTTTAAGACTCTTTATCTCAAGGACAGACGTGCAGGGGCCAGTCACCCCTCTGTGGCGCGGCCTTGAACTCCACCCCCACAGCTGTACCTCTATCTCTCCAAAAGCCATGCGCGTCTGTCCCCGGCCCAAATCGTGCGACCCCCACGCATCCATAAGCCCCCTCCAGTTAAAATGGTTTCATCCCGGCGCCATCAGCAGTTAAAATGGACTGTTGGCTTCGGACTGCAACAATAAAACCTACTCCCCCCCCCACCCCCATAAGTTTTCTCCCACGTCTGTCACGTCTGTTTGAAACATGAGGTGAGATATCAGTGTGGCCTCATGAAAAAACCTTTGCCAGTACTGATTCTTTCCTAGTTAGTTTCCTTTTTAATATTTTAAGCATTTTTGTATATTAATAATGATCCTACCCATTATTAGAAAAGCAGGATACTTGTGTTTTAGCCAGACCTGTTTGGTCTCTCTGAGCTGCAGAAACACTGGAATCAGACAACAGAGAGGTCACATGTCATTCTCTCTCTCTCTCTCTCTCTCTCTCTCTCTCTCTCTCTCTCTCACACACACACACACATCCTGTCCAACCATTCATCATGAACAAGCCCTTACAATCAATGCATTGTTAAGGGTGATAATTCTCATCTTATTACAGTGTCCTTTTCTGAGTTCAGATTGTACTATTTGGCAACACTTAAGGAATGAGGATGGGATTAAATCTTCTGACAAGAGAAATGGCCAAGTGTCAAGTCTGCGGTCGCTATTCGGCTTAGCAGCTGCGGAGCGACCATGAAACCCTTCGTACTGAAATCTGCAGTCCAATGCCACAGTGAGTGATCTACCAGCAAAATTTTCTGAAGCCCGTTTTGTGGAAAAAAAATGCATTTATTGCACGGTCGCTACACATTTTAGAAGCTGTTTAGTGAGAATCTTCAATACTTTCTCTTTTAACTTTTGATTTTGAGAACCGGAGTTTCTATCACATTGTCAGAGAGACCCCAGGCGGGTGATAAAGCTTGCTTAGGTTTGGAGATCATAGCCACGCCCTTCCTTGCCCTCGACAGTCTGGTTCAGCTCCCCTCTGAGTATTCAATCCTCCCCTTCTCGCAGAAGCTCTCCAGAGAAGGGCAATTGTGCTTCCTGTATGCCGGTGAAGCAGCGGTAAATCCCAGCAATAGTAGACAAGTTGATTTGGAACATGCGGCTTGAAAGGGATTCTCAGTTACTCAGTCACTGTCACCATTCACAGGACAATCCCTGCAGTGTATATGCATGACTGAGGTGGGCTTTCTGTGGGCCTCTCACTCAAAGTGCTGCCCATATTAAAACCTGCAGGATTACAGACCATCCTCAGACCAAGGTCAAGACAGAGCAGGTCCTGAAAGCTTCTTCATGTTGAATCCCTTCAACTCTTCTACGTAACATCATAAACATTTAGTGAAAGTGCAGCAAAGAACAGAAACTGCAGCAATTCCTGGCACCAGGCAGCATTCAGTCCAATACAGTCTTTTATCGACTGTTGGCCGCTGCTTGTTGTGTTCCGCACACAAGTTACATAATTCACGCGATAAAATTTCAAATGCTGACAGAATCCCAGACCTGGTTGCTAATTTTACACACTTAAAATCGAGAAAGACCTTCATAATCCTGAAACATGACTCGCATGCAGTGAGAATAGGACTATGTGAATGTTTGTATCCAGAAAACCTCTGTTCTCATTGATACTGTCCAATAAAATTAAAAGTAAAAAAGGAGATGGAATAGCTTACGTCACACCTGAATCTGTAGCAGGATTGGTTGAGTTTAAGCAGTAATTACATTTTACCCCGATGCTCCCTTAAAGCCTTCATTCCTTCAGAGGTCTTTAGAATTAAGTGCCGCCATAAAGCCATCCAGGAGAAGCGTATAAACATTACAACTGAGCTTATAAAGCCACAGAAATGGCCCCTACCCTCTTCTGTAGAAAAAGTGGAGTGATGGTAGGCAAGGTGACTCTCCTTGCATGAAAATTCATGCTGTTCTCTTCAAAGTGTCACCGCGGGAACGAGAACATTCATACAAGTAGGTCGCCAGTGCTGGTTTCCTTTACCGCTGACCTGGTGGGTGTGAGGCTGCACACTTAGAGGTTACGCGTGCAGGCGAGGGGCTCAGCCGGCAGGAGACCTGAAATGGACCGCCGCACCCGTAATGGACGAGACGTGTGACTGACAGGCAGAAGCACGCAGAGAGGAACTCTCTCTGCCGAAAAACAAACTCCTCCTTCGTCCTTGAAAACGTAAAAATGTTTTTTTCCCGCAGTCACTTCAATGCTCTCATAAAACTCCTGATAACAAAAAATGTTCTCCGAGTATGGGTAGAGCAGAGAAACAGGATGTTTACTTAGGAGAAACAGCGAAATCTGCAGATAGAGGCAGATTAACTTCATTTCAAATATTTTGTCTAAATATTTAGACAAAATCCCCCGATTTGTGGTCACGACTCTACTTCTTTTTATTGTAATGTTTTACACATTACAAATCGTACCTAGAATTAAGTTAATTAAAAATAAGAAACACATATTACAAATTTGGAACATGGAATTCTTTATGGAATTAATCAAACAGGTACTTTTATTTAGAGAATGCAAACTGCATACAGTATGAGCTATAAAGGTCCTTATTAACCCTAACAAGCAGTGAAGGCCAGCGCAGTAATGACTAAAATACAGGCTACAGAACAACAGCAACGTGGAAGGAAGGATTATGGGAAAAAGGGGAAAGAAGAAGAATTTAGCTGTGCAAGGTTATTGTATAGAGCTGGCTGGGACAGGGCAGCTAGAGTAATCGGGGTGGGGGGATTTAAGGGGAGGGAGCAAGTGTTGCAGACGAACCGAGACGTTGAGAATAGCCCTGTGCTGAGTCTCTCCCAAGGGGGGCGGCTCTGCCTCGTCATTCACATCCGTCTCTCTGCCAGGGTGAACCGGACGAAGACCCGTAACCGGATCAGCGCCCACGTCCTCCCTCCGACGGGCCGATCCGTGCCGACCCAGATTGGGACGACGAGGCTCCAAAGGCCATTAAAGCTAACGAGCCGTTTGTGGGGACCCCTCTCAGGAGAAGATGCTGAAATCCGGAGTTCCGTGGCAGACACACGAGAACGCGTCCTTCACTGAAGCCGTCCCCCTGTCTTCTTTCACAAAATCACGCGCTGAAGCAGTCTGGGCCCTTTCCAAACACTAAAGATCTTACTTCACTACTCTTTCTTTTTAGCTAAAAGACATCCGGAAAAGCATGGTGTGGCAAAAGACTACAAATACATTTGGATCTATTGTAAACAGCTACATGTTTAGTTGCATTTCCGTTTCTTACATGTAACAGGTGCTTTTGTCTAATACGACATACAATCGAGAGTCTGGATCATTCTCTGACATACATGTCGAATCCAAATATTTAAATAATGGACAGGATGTGGTATTTAAATATCAACTCAAAAGAACAGAATCACTACATTTGATCATGCTCTATTCAGGACGCAAATCATGTCTGACGATTGCATAAGATAATAAAGCTTATTCCAATTTGTCAGTCTCCTGATCATGTGCTCATCGCCTCGAGTCCCCGAGTCAAAACTCAGCATCAAACGAATACATTTGTGTGTTTGACAAAAAAACAGGTCTTAAATCTGCGAGTAAATCAATGCGCGAAATGCTCCTCAACACTTGTCAAACTGAACAGCTGATCTCAGATCAGGGCATGAGGATACATTTCAGGCCACACCATCTTCCGGGATCCCTTATGTGTGTGTCGTCTCCTAGCTGAAGGGAACAAAAAGTTTCCCTTGAATAAGAGAGCATCTTTTTTTTTGCTCTCTCATTCTTTCTGTGAGAACGCAGACTGGTAGACGCTGATCATTATCAGGGAGCATACAAATTAATTTGAATTAATGGTGCCAGTATGATAAGGGCGTCTCCAACTCTCAAAACAAAACATGTACAAGATGAGCGACCTTGACCGGGGCTTTGGTTTAGGAGGCATGTGAGTCTCCTGTCTGCAAAAAAGCACAGAAGCAGCGTTTTCTCTTCCCCATCCATAACTGTCACTGTATCTTTAAGGTATTTTCTCCATGTTGAGGAGGAAATGATCCACAACATTATCTGAAGAAGGTGAATGTTTTTGTTCCATAATTCTATAACAAACAGCATTGTGTTCGTTTAATTATTGGCAAGTTATAATGCTGAGTCTCCTTAATTATGCATTTTTTTTTCTTTGTGCTGCAGCCTGGTGTAACTCTGAAAACTGAACTGTAATTATAGCTCCAGACTAGCGACTATGGTTCAAAAACCTTAAAACCGCCATTAATGTTCACTTTTTAAATAATCTTATTTAATAAGAAAACTGTGCAATTTCCGTAAAGCAGATTCGGTGGTGAAAAATTGCAATTCCAACACACCAGAGCACACAGGACTCATTCATGGGTCAATTAAGCATCTATGCAGAAGGCTGTGCACAGGGTGTATTTCCAGAGTGAAACAGTGAAAGATTCAACGTTCCCAGTGAGTCACGGAGCTGAGCCGACTTTTGAATCCCAATGGCCTGGTGGACAGGTCACACAAACGCATCTTCCCATCCCAGACAAATGTACTTTATGCCAAAGCACTAACATGCCACCAGGGGCAATCTCCCCAAAACACACCCAAAAAGCCTAGATTCTCCTTCTCTGGATATTCATCTGAGTCTTTCAATTGCTCAAACTGCAATGGACTGGCATGGCCTCCCCTCTCCTGCCTTGTTTCATGGGATCAGCTGCAGACAGACTGTAACCTGGTACTGGATAAGCAGTTAAGAAAAATGTTTATATGAATAATTCGTCTTACACATGCTGTATACAGTATATAACACAGTACGTATTTTTTTATCTGCATTGCTAAATCCTGGTTTAATCCTGGTTCTGCTGGCAGAAAGCTACACTGAGCGTCAGGCTGCTTCCAGGCTCAGAGTTTCTAATGCCACACTACACAAGAATAAGGTGAAACAGGAGACACTGGCAATGACAAAAAAAAAACAGCCAGGTTGAAGGCAGAAGCAACTCTCCAATGGCAGCAGAGACCGTCAACTTATCCGGCGGTGCCTCATAAATCGAAAGACGACCTCAAGTGACCTTCAAAAAGAATGGGAAACATTAAGTGGTGCGAAGTGCACTGCTAGGGCAATTCACAATAGGCTCCTAGAAGCAGGACTGAAGACCCATAAAGCCAGGAAGACGCCCTTCATTAAAGAGAAACACTGAACACCCAGGCAAGAGTCTGCAAAAAAAAATGTGTATTTGACATAATAACCTGAGAAAGGAGTGAAACTGAAAATTTTGATGTGGTTGCACAGATTTTTCCAGAGCTGCATTTTGAATATTATTATCTCTGAATAATAATGATGATGCATTTAGCATGGCTGGAACCAATAATAACAATATTAAAAAATTCATAAAGAATTTAATAAAAAAAAATATGCTAACCTGCGTTTCATAAAAGCGCATATTAAAAGTCAGGATGTCAGTATCTGGCTCTACTACATCACTGGCTTCTTATCACACGTCTACATCATCCCACTTCTTATCAAACCTGTGACACAAAAATGCAGGACTCCAGTCTTTTCAACCAAAAAAGGTAATCAATTTATTAATGTATAATCTATTAACCTGTCTGTCTTCCAGGACCAGAGGGAGGAAGCACCGAACAGAAGGCGGAGCAACACCCCAGACAAGATTCCAGTCTATCTCCAGGCAAAAAGTCTGACTAGATTTATATATTTAATAAACCAGAGCAGCTACATCATGTAAAATGGATATTTTTAATGAAAAAGGAAAACAAATACATAGCAGCGTTGAAAGGACACTAGAATACGTAAACACAGTGTGACAAGTGGCCTTTCCGTCCTCCAACGAGATGCAAAGGCCAGCCACGGTCACATCATAGGGCGTCAATCATGGCAAATGTTCGGCGACACGTGAGTTTAGCCAGAGAGAAGAAGGGCAATGGTGGCAACAGGGCTTCTTTGTGTCGTGAAGATGCTTCGGAGGAATCTTTTCAGTTTCAGTAAGCAGTGACCAAGAACTAGCAGTATTGGCTGGCTACTGTAACTTGGTTAGCATTACTGGGGTCTGGCATCTTAAGAGTAACACTCTGGACTAAAGACCAAATTTGGGCAGTCTAAGAAGGACAGAGTAAAAAAACAATTAGGAAGGTTTTTCAAAAAAACAAGGTGAACTAGAGTTTCACCAAAAAAAGGGAAAATAAATTATAAATTATTTTAATACCAATGTATAATCCCAACGATCATTTCCATTTAAAACCAATGAAGTAGAGATGTACAAAAGATGTCTGACAAAGTATTATGTAAAACAGCACCACCATTAGGTTGATAAAGGGAACTTCAGTGAAGCAAAATAGCTTAATGCGGCAGAAAGTTTCTCATCACCTTCTATTTAGTAGTTGATTGGACATTTACGGAATATTTTTAAACCCAGCCAGAGAAGCACGCTTCGCCTAGTCTTTCTAATGATGCTCTTCACAAGACACCTAGCAGACATTTAACCATTCAAATGTGAACTCAGCCACCAGGTGAGATAAACTCACTTGTTAGCCAATATTTATTGTTGACTTGTGGTCGAGGAACTGGTGTACTATAACTGAAACAGGCAAGAGTTTAAAATAGGCCTAGTTTGATTTGTAAATATCATTCTTGTTTATTGTAGCTAATCCCGTGTTTATACTTTAAATAACGTTCTTTTTTTTCCTTTGGTGATTTATTGCACAAAAGGAACATGTCAATGCAGTCATGCAAGTAAGTTTTAGAATTTGCACCAATCCTGTATATCATGCAATTAGATAAAATGTTGTTTCACGTTTTGAACCAATATGGGATGTGATATGTGTCATACTTTTGGCCACACACAAATGTTATTGCCATGCACCTGGGGGGGGGGGGGGGGGGTTCCCGTTTTTAGTTTTATACAAAAAGGCACAAATAGTGAGGGAA
>JABFDZ020000001.1:46923880-46934028 GCA_019775955.2 Pollimyrus isidori
CAGTTCTCACTGCTTTACGTGATATTCGGGAGAAATAGCAGATTACGCATCGGAACTGCCTGGGATACAAACGTCATACGTGTAACTAAACTCTTCAACCAATAAGGGCAAAGGCGTGTCGTCATGGAGGCGGTTCCAGTTTGTGCAGCCGGGAAAGAGGTCGCAATGCATCTAACCGTAATGCATTGCGTCAGGATCAGAATGAATTGCTTTAATTCAGCGCTGTAAGCAAGTTGAAGGCACCCAATGATCGGACTGGGGAAACAAACTGAAATACAGAGGATTAATGACAACAACCAGAAACAGCTGATCGCATGGGGATTCCACACAAGGTTAATGAGGGGGCGTGGCACATGGAAGGAGCGGACGATCGGGGCAGGACAGGGGTAATGTTGGGATAAGATCTTTGTCGTTTTGGAAGCCATTAAGAACAAAACGCTCTTCTTGCTTTATCCTGTTCATTTTGTGTTTAAATGCTAAAAAAACATATTTAGGTGTAATTTTGCGGGGCTGGGAACCAATTAACTGGTTTTCTATTATTTCTTATGGGAAAAATTTAATCGGAACTCAAACTTTTTAGGATTCGAGCTGGAGTTCGGAACGGCTTAAGTTCGAGAACCAAGGCACCACTGTATAAAGCCATCCATTCCGCAAGACATTAAAAAACATAATCAATCACCATTTGCCATCATATTGAACTAAGATGGGGATTTTCATCTCAGTTATGGCTAGCCCCCACGTCAAGGGGTCCTTATCAGGAGTTCGTACTTGCCATCTGAGGAAAGATCACTAGAACGATCTTCTCCCATGCACTCAGACTGTAGGGAGCTCTGCATGTTGCATTCAGCAGGATCAGAGGTGAGGTCCGCTTTCCCACAATCCACCGAGGCAGGGTGGAGGCCAGATACGAGGCTGGAGCTCAGGATCGGAGGGCACAGCATCTCGTCCAGCTCGTGGATCTCCTCCAGTGTGGTCTGGGAAATTGTTCTTCCTGTGCGTTGGACAGGTGCGGGAAAAAAGTGACATTTTTAATATACATCTAAGTATGAAATAAAGCAAAACACCAAAATTATTACTGAATATAAAAATACAACTTTGGGAACTAAGGACAATTCAGATGGTTTGAAAGTATATACAGCTACTGCCGCAAGCTACCTTTCTCCTTTAGCAAGGCTTGTCGCCACAGGCCAAAACACCCACACCATCAGTAGGGGAATGAGTTTTCACATCGGAGAAAGGGACGCACACAGCGAAGAACATAAACCCATTACATAATCGAGCAGGAAGAAAAGGACAATTCTCAGCCTTCCTACTCAGAATATGCTTACAGGGACATAGTCCCTAAACTGTCAAATGCTGAAAACGATCGTTAATTACACTTACACATGCCTGGTTATTTTTTTCCCCTGTAGCTACCTTTAACGGACGCCTTAAAAAAAAGAAGTTTGAACTCAGTATAGTAACAGTTGTGTGTTTGCTATGAAAATACATCAGATACATAAGATCTGCGTTTGTTCAGAAGTGGCAAAGTATGGGTAAACAGTCAAAAGGACAATGCAATCCTGCAGCCAATCTAGTATAAAAGCTAAGAAAATGGAAAAAGATCACAATCAGACAGGCTTTGGGGGTGATCTGAATTCTTTATTGAAACCAAACAAATTTTAAATGCTGTAAAGAGAAATTATGGCAAGCACACAGTAGTATTAACTGAAAAGCGTAACACACATTGAGACAAAGAGAAATGCACAAGAAATGAGAAAAGACAAGGAACAAAAATGATTTCATGATTAATATCCTTACAGTACGTGATAAGAAATGAACATTTAGGAGTATGACCACACATGAGCATGCAATCTATGAGCATTTCACAAGACTGGGAGGGGGGCGATGGAAAATTATGAGCCACCTTCCAAGGTATTCGAGCATTTCACGGTAATCAACCACCTACCAGATTTTACCTCACCCACCACCCCCTGCCCCCAGCAACAAAGACACAGTTACAACCATATGAGCCAGGACCTTCTCCTCCAAGGAAAAAGTGAGCGAGAGTATTAATCAAATCCGCTGTGCCCTGTGACACCTCTGTGACGGAACACTCTGGAAGGTCTCCAAATCAAAGGTCACAATCACTGTGCTCGGATATCGGATGGATTGAGTCCGGCCTCATCCTCTCTCATATTCCTACATGCCTCATCAGGCACAAATGCACGGCAGGAAAAAGCGATTAGCACATTCATCTACACTCTTCTGTGTTTCAGCAAAACTGATTTGCTTCGCTTCCTAACCCAAAAGTCATATTGGCAAAGCTAAATTTGTTTATGGCTTTAAAATTTGTGCTACTGGATCCCTGTTGAAGAAAACATGTAATGTGAACTGTGCTCTGATTTTCATGCAGGGGGAAACCTTCTCCCCCCAATAAATAAATAAAAATCGGTGGCATGGCAACAGTTATTAAACCTTAATGACCAACTCTGTCATTACAGTGTGATGCAAAAGAATGAGATTAGAAACAATTATGGCATTTACGGCCAGTGGTTGTGTGATTAGACTGCTAGAACGTGCTTTGCAGCAGCCAGGAACAGTTTGGAATTTAACGAGGAAGGACACACAAGGAAAGAGCCACAATGGGGGGGGTTGGAGAGATGAGAGAACGGCAGCAGAGGATGGTACAGCGAGTGGAGGGGCCCAAGACGGTCGCACATGCCCTTCCTCTGACTTTCAGACTGCGGTTTGGAGGAGAGGAATTGCCAGAAAACATCCTTAAGGAGAAGAAAGGAAAAAAAACTGAAAAAAGCATACGGACAGGGAAGAAGCAGCACAGGAAAGACAGCTATTCGATTCGGAAAGCATCTTCATATTTCTACAACAACGTCATTCTTTATGAGTCTGCAAATACAACACTGGCGCGGGTCACCTGATTAAAGCCTAGATTGATCAGAAACCTAAGCAGTGGGCATCTATCTTACAGGGTCCCTACGTGGTTCGACGTCTATCCCTGGTGGCGCAGGGCACAAGCCTGGAGTAAGATGGGATGGGATGCCCACCCATCACAGAACACAACCATGCACATTACAGGAGGAAACCTATGTAACAGGTGGAGAACATGCCAATGAAGAGCAGGGAAGGGATTCAAACCCGTAACCATTTAAGCATGAAGCAACAGTGCTAATGAACCACCGTGCAGCCCTCCGGCACATACAGTCCAACATCAAATTAAAGCAAACCTACCAAGATGGACCTAAAAGGGGATATGGTAGACCAGTCAATCCAAACCCAGTCCTCAGAGATCACCAGACAGTCCACGTTTTTGCTCCTTTCCAGCACCCGGAGCAAAAGCATGGACGGTGTGAGGGTCCCCGAAGACCAGTTTGGGAAACATGGTTGTAGACAGTCACAACGCAAGATAAAAGGGCAGACAGGAAAATGTACTGTGAAACGTGGAAGTGCACTACTGAGGAAAAATCAAAGAGAGTCATTCAGCCACTTCATATCAGGCTGATAGCAGCCTGGTGGGACTCTGCCAGCCTCTTCCAAAACACCCCTGCAATAATTAGCCAGCAATAAAAACCAGCTTTAATCTGAATACACTGCAATTATTATGTAACCGCCGTACCATCCGAGAGAGCCCGTCTCCATCGGCTGAAGCCCTGGAAGTAACAGGCAGCCCTCCTGAGGTGCACTGGCACTGAATGAAAGGAGATCAAGCCCAAATGCTACACTTATACTCCTGCTGCACTCGTTAAAATAGGAAATGGCTTTAACAAAAAAAAAAGTACAACCTATAATTTGCTTGTCTGGTCTGTGGTGCGTTTTACGTGAATACATACAAGTGAGAAAGCAGACAAAGTAATAACCCTTCAGAAGATGTGGAAAAAACAGCCTGATTCCACCGTAGCTAAACCTCAGAGATCACACTCCATTTTTGCTTAACATCGAAATATTACGGAAAAATATGACCAGGACAAAAGCAAATGAGATTACCTTTTATCAAATGGTTCATTTGGAAAAATTTACTCAGAAGAGGGTCTGGGTTAAAAGCTTGGCCAGAACAAAAAAAAAAAAACAAAAAAAAAAAACATATTGACCACTAGGGGGCAGAAGAGGCACACAAAAATTTGTCCCTTCGGGAAGAACGGCATTAGCCAGAAATGTAATATCGGTCAGTGTGTAGAAACTTTGACGGTGATTTCTTGGCTTCCATATACAAACGTACATTCACAAGGCTGAAGGATCTACTTTGTAAAAGCTAAGAATCACATGACAAAGGAGCAACCAATCAGCACGAACCATTTACGCCGTCGTCCTGCTGAGGGGTACCCGGGGTGACCATGCAGGGGGGCTGTGGCGCCCTCCTCTTGACCCTCTTTGTGGAAGTTTCAGGGGAGCCTGAACAACTCGACCCAGACAGCATCTACACAACAAAAAAAGTATTAATTAACAAAACACATTTTATGTTGATTGTGTAAACAGTTCATTTTAAAAAAAAATGCTTCTGAACAGATGTAAATTCCTTTTCAAGCATTAAAATAACTTCCAGGACCCCAGGAAAATTAAACTAGAGGCATGGCTTCAGGTATGTGGTTTTTGTAGGTGGATGAAACTGCGCTAGTTGCTATAGCAACAGAAGTGGATAGTTCAGGTCCAGAGAGTAAAAATCCAGACCAAGATTTAGTTTCAACCAACCAGCTACTCATAAAGAGTCACAGTCACGGGGTACTGAACTAGTTGGCTGAAACAAAATCTGGGTCTGGATTTTTACTTTCTGCACTTGAACTATTTACCTTTGTACAGCACTGATGCAGAGAGGTCACATGTTATTCAGAACAGCTAATTGTACAGTAAGGCTGACTGCAGAGAATTTGAAAACCAAATTTTTCCTACAAGCTCTTGCTGAAAATAAAAGAAAATAATTTTTAAAAAGTAAACACAATAAGGCCCAGTACTGATTAGCGTACATGGATCAAAGTTCTCATCTACACAATCTGATGATGTTAAGGGCCCTCTTGAACATTCCTTTCATCCATCCATCCCTCCCTCCAAGCGCTTAACCAGTACAGGGTTGCAGTTAGCACAGCGCCAATCCCAGACAACAGAGGACACAAGGAACAGAAACCCCATTGATAAGACATCAGTTCATCACTGGGCATGCGCATAGGTTATGTATTCATATACTTATGGACACTCTCCATTCATTTCTATGGGCTTAACTCTAATCCCAACGATCACAACCTTAAGGTTAGGGTGGGTAGGGGTTAAGTAACCAAACAAACTACAAACCGTTTTGTCACTTTTAGTTTTTTGATTTGCACTCAGATTTTAAAATAAAATGTAGGTGATCTTTGTGGGGACCAAAAAAGTTCCAATAAGGTAGGTAAGTATCAGGTTTTTAAATCACATTGTGGGAAAATCTTAATGTAAAATGTTAAGATTACGAAAACAGAACAGTCTGTGCGCGCATGCGCGTAAACACACACACACACACACACACACACACACACACACTAAATGCACATATGTAGAGGCGGAGATAAAACCAGGATTTTCAGGGCAAACCCACACATCAAAGGGACAACCTGCAATCCTCAGACCAAAGCAGGCATGTGATTTGAATCCCAACCTTGGAGCTGTGAAGCGACCGTGCCACCTTCCCACAATTACCCTGGTCAAAGGGAGAGAATCAGCCAATGACAACTGGGAGCGGTTACCAGGGAATCGTCAGATAGGGCCTCTACTCGGTGACCATCGAGGCCAGACGGGACACTCTGTGACATCATCATGGGCGGCAGTGGGGCCCGCCTCTTCTTCGGCACGTCGGTGGGCATGGTGTTGGAGCTGTACGCTGGGCCGCTGCTGCTCGCCACGGTGGAGGACTGCTTGGTGACCATGGGGGAGGCCGGCGCGCTGGCTGCGGAGATCTTTAAATGACAGGAAGTGGAAGATGCTCAACGCGTCCTCTCAGCGCCCTGAGCACAAGCGGAATCTGTCACACATACCCGTTCAAGCCTCTTCTTGCTTCTCCTAAACATCCTCAACAATCCTTTGTTTTCCATCTCTTTTGGCATGTCACCTTTGCTTTGTGGACTATAATTTCTTTCTAAAAACGCGAGAAAATGCTCAGTTAGGATTGGCAATAGACAGAGAAAAGACACATTGAGTGTATCATACACACATTTGTATAACTGGTGTATATATATCACTACTTTAGTCTGTCTGGCCTTTTCAGACAAACAAAAAAGTTGCAGCGGAATTAACAATGAGCAATTAGTAATTACCTTGAAGGATCAGAGAGCGTTCCAAGTCTTTACGTGCATTGTTACCTGTTAACATATCAAAAGCAAACCAGTTTTGGTCAAAAACATTACATTTGCTACCCACAATGTACTTTTATATATAGTGTTCACTAGCAGCTACAATAGCAACAAGAATAACAGCAGCAATATCAATGTGCACTGGGGAAAAACACTGAGCTGTCAAGCAAATTTATAACACAATCCTGCTTATACCACCCTGGTAGAATCACACCAGCTATTGTCTGCAGCCCCAGTGTTTCTCAAAACGGTTCTTGGGAACCCCCAGACAGTCCAGGTAGGGCGCAGAAATATGGACCCTCTCAGAGGGAGCAAAAACATGGTCTGCCTGGGGGTCCTCGAGGACTGGCTTAAGAAGCACTACCAGAGACCATTCTAATGCTTCCAAAATACTCTGATAATTAACCCCCCAATAACAATGGCTTTATCCATCAAATATGTGTCTATGTATATATAAAATTGATACACTGTTTCAGTGGGGAGGGGTAGACAGATTAGGCCGGATAAATACATGCATAAATCAACTCATGCTGAGAAATCAACATGATGTGGTACAGCTGGTCATTTACCGTAGCCAGTAAACTGGGACTCTGTGCCTGGGATTACAGGGTACAAAGAACAGTAGAGACCACACACTGCTTATTAACAACTTGTAAAAGAGAGAGAGAACAGAGTGAAGCTCATCTATCCAATATTAGGATTAGGAAGGAGACACTGCGGTAAGAGATATGACACTTGATTGTGACCAAATCACACGGCAGCATTTGACAGATTTGTACTCATTTAAGAATTTTAAATTAAAAAACATGGAACTTGAAGACAGAGGAGACTAAAGCAGTGGGAACTTAATCAGTTCCAGGCTATAATGTCTGGGAACATTTTTTAAATTGTAGGACTCATTCTACTCAAAGACAAAGCCTGCACTGTACTCCCATACACTATATATATATGAATTATGCACTATACAGTTTCCAGAAGAGTATTTATTCATAGATTTCTACCCACTTTCACAGAAGAATAGAGATAATACACAGACTGACAACTTAACACTAAACTGCAAAACATGGTATCAATACAACAGGGATCCTATTTAGTTCCTATTATCAGACTAATATCAGTGAATGATTAAATCAGTCTAATTTGCATTATTCTTTAAATTAACAATGCAGTTAAATCCTGCTGTCACCCAGAAAGCCATATATAATCTATGACTGTTTGAAACTGAATCCAAGAGTGTTAATAATCAACTAGCTGGGGCAGACTGAATATTAATGGCTCATCGAACATCTCATTTAAAAACTATATAATATTCCAATTCCTTTCATTTTTCAACAAAACAACATTTAAAACAATTGCCTACTCTTCATTCAATCTTTTATTCATTGTATTACGTACAGCTGTACAATATGCACTAATTGCATTTGCTCCAACATTCCTTGCGCATCTGTCATCGACAAATAGACATTGTACATATCAAACCGTATGTCACCATCTTCTCTAAACTGTGTATTCACCTACTGTATGTATGAGAACCTTTGACAACTGGAGACAAATTCCCTACGTGTGAACATGAGAACAAACCAACACAAGCATAATCCAGCCAAAGCTCCATGAAGCTTAAACATGGATTAAAGCAGGGATATTCAAATCAGGGACCCCAAGGTCCGAGCACTGCTGATTTTCTAGACTTTCTTTACTTGTGAGTAAGGTGTGAAGCCTCTAGCCAATCAAAATCAGCAACTATTAAACAGACTAAGGCCTGGATTTGGAAACAAGATCCAGATTTGAAGAGCTCTTGACTGAAGAAACCAAATCAAATCTGCACCTCCAGAAATAAGTTCATCCGTCTTTATAGTCAATAGTGAAGTAAAATGTTTAAGGGAACAGATGAATGAGTGGCTTGCACCTTTTGATTCCTTGGCGTACACCTCCCTCAGGCTGAAGTCGTTGAGGGATTTGCTCAAGTCCAGGGGGTCTGCCGACAGCACGTCCCTCAACAGAACCGTAGCCTGGCACTCAAATTCACACTTTTCACAAATGGCCGGTAGGAGTTCCTTTAAGGGGACTTGAGGGTTCACCCTAAGAATGGTCTTCTGTGCCCTCTTGTAGTTTATTATCAGCCGAACCGTAGCCTGCATTGGGAGAAGGGGGGTGGGGTGGCGGGTGGTTACAATGTGAAGCTTCCTTTATTTATTCTACGAGGGCATTAAAAATGCTGCACCTGTAGGCATTAACGGCTGTTTTGGAGCAGATCTCAAGCTAGCAGGAGATAAAGTATTGAGTAACTGGGGGGATTAGGGTGGAGGGCATGTGCTTCTTCCCAAAGAATGCAACAAGGGACAAAGAAGCTATAGTGTTTGCCGGTCTCCACTGAAACCGGTGTACAGATTTATAATTCCACAAAAGAAATTAGGCGAGCTCCTTCCAGCATCCTACACTAGGTTAAATATAACATTCTAACAATACCCGGGACATATGAGGCAGCACCAAAATGTGTTTTTAAGGTTTAAAGTTTGAGGCTTGTGACAGCTCTAATTAACCTCTGGGATCTGAGGGCCCATCGTCCTATTCTTATCAGCTCCTTTGGGCTTCAGCAAGATCTTTTCGGCCTCCAGGGCTCCTATAAGAGCGTTGGGCTTGAACTTGATGTGATTCTGGTTGGTGGAGATCAGTTCGATGGTGTGGCTAGAGGGATTCAGGCGGTACTTGGCACATAGCATAACCAAGAGATCCATCATGGGCTTGCTGGAAAAGGAACAAACTCCAGTTAGAAAAACTCATGGAAAAAAAAAACTACGATAACCATTACCTACTACGAACTAGGAGAAAAGTTGGCCGGAGGGTTACTTTGAAGAGAAGTTCACTAAATGGCACTCATCCAATCAAGTCATGGACAGAAACCCAAGAGACAAACAGCAGGAGAGAAAATATGCAATACTGAGTCATACAGGACCAATAAGGGGCCAGAGATGTATGGCAACACAAACATAAGCAAACTAAGCAGCCAATATGAAGACAATAATGAAATAGTAATAGGGTGTATCCACAAGGTTGGGAGGAAAGGATAGCCAAGGAGCCAAACAGTAGTTATGAAAATGATTGTCCTTAGGATTTAGACTCAATTCATTTGAATGTTATTGGAGTTATTTCATAATTATATAAAAAAGTATAATTCATAGCTTACAGCTATTAAAACAAAACAAACGAAAAGCATGCAAAGAACTCAAATAATGCAATAAGCCATAAGTAACACAATTTTCTATTTATATTTTTTATTATTTTATAATTGGTGGGTCTGGAATCAAAAATGGAAAACAAACCCTAAATTTGCATGAAAACAAAGAGCGCAGGAATATGTACAGCATGTTGGGTCTGACAGCAGATATCTGTCTGGAAGTGGGTCCAGAAACACCTAATGACTCCAACACTGATGACGTGTCCAACTTGCACATCAGAGGGTGTATGATTAACTGGACAGCATTTCGGAACCGTGACGTCCCATTTTATGCTCCTGCAGTTCTTGAAAAATGTTCAGATGAGCAACAGAATTCAGAACTAAGGCGTTTTATATTAAACCTCATTTCAATTATACTAAAGAAAGCCAAGGACATTAACACCCTTTATTAAAATGTTTACCATCAGGTCTGTTTCTGGAGGGTTTGGGGGATCATTGTAATAAACCTTTAATGTCATCTTTGAGTGCAATAGCAGCTATATTGAAGCCAGTGGTGAAAGGTTTACTGTATGTGTGTGTGTGTGTGTGTATTGGGGGGGGGGGGGGGGGGGGGGGGACGGGGAAAAAAACAAACCAAAAAAATTAGGCGCACAGCACAAAAAAAA